>VTFQ01000001.1:16578743-17068743 GCA_036281575.1 Ancherythroculter nigrocauda
TGTGGAGGAGGAAGAAGGCTCCTTTCATCTTTCAGGGCTCGGAGGCCTTCCCAGAGCCCGTTGTGGGCCCGGAGACCACGCTAGAGGTCTCTTCTGCATCGCCCAAGCTCCTAACCCTGTCAGCACCGCCCAGGCTCCTTGCCCTGCCGGCACCACCTGAGCTCCAATGCACCCCCCCCCCCCCCCATTTGTGCCATCTACGCCACGAGGACGCGCCTTCCGGGAGGGGGGCGTTATGTCACGATCACCGTCTGCACCTGTCAGACTACACTTCCCATAATCCTCCCTGCCAGTCACATGTTCACTCCACACCAATCACCTGTTGCCACATACAGCCATGCACACACTCCTCACTAATCACCACACCCAGCTACAGCTCATTACCTGGACTATAAAGGACTCTCATTCACACCATCTGATCGCGAAGTCTTGTTAACTGTTGTTGCAATTCCGAGCATTCCCCTGTGTTTACTGTCTGCCTGTTTGTTGTTACCGTTCTTGCCTGTTCCCTGTTTATTGACCCGTTGCTGCCTGTCCTGACCCTTGCTTTGTATACTGACCTGTGAGTGATATCTGCCAGCCCTGACCTCTGCCTGTACCTGGATTACGATTCTGTCTACCCTCTGCTGTACCTGTTTGCTCCTGTTTGACCCTGCTTGTACGACCACGCTTACCTTTAATAAAACGCTGCATTTGGATCCCCTGCCTGAGTCTCCCTTCGTTACACACTCATAACAGTTCTTCGTGCAGTGCCGTTACTGTGAAGGAATCGGATTTATTATACATCAAACAACAGCTCTATTTCACGAAAGACAAAGTCAAACAAGATGCCATTCTTCTGTCTCATATGGAAGCTGTGCCATGTAAACGGAGGAGGCAAAAAGTGGAGGCTGAATAGAAGAGACATGTGTTAGATCCCTGTGTAAAGAGGTTTGTCTACTGTTTAGTGTTGAAATGATTGTGCTCTCATCTTTTTCAGGGTTTCTAGTTGCATCTTTAGTGATTTTTCAACTATTTACTATGTCTTGTTCCAAATAGGTGTATTTAGAGGTTTTTGCAAAAGAAGCACAAGTGGATTTAGCTGGTTTTGACGCAAAAGAAAATCTAACTCGTTAAAAAACAATAAATTGTCTAGAGTGACATTTTTGAAAAAAAGTTATTCACTAGCTAATAACCTTATCATTACATTTAAAATGAAACTCCTGAACTTGATCGTAAAAGCCTAGTAAAAAATGCTCATTTAAAAGAAAAGATGTCTGATGGATTTAGAGGGTTTTGCATCTGAACTCTTCAAATATTTACAAATCTTTTATGTCATAAAGATATATGTGTTACGTTACAGAGGGGTTGGACACAGAGATGTACAAGTAAGTAGTGTTTATTAGAACCAGTGAGCATAGACAGCAGTGCAGGAGTGAAGTGAAGATAATGATGATGATAATTGAGATGAATAGAGATAGTTACAGTCCTTTGTTTCAAGATGAATGAGTCTTTGGAATAGCTGGAGCTGGAGATCGCTGGAGACAAAGGAGCACTCACACATGGACAAAGAACACACTGGGAGAACGGGATACACTGGAGAGAGCGGGGAGTCCTTGAGGTAAGCATACACGTAAGTATCTGCGAACGAGACCAGACATGGAGTGCTGTGTGTAAGTGCTCTTTGTAGTGGTGCTGATGGGTGCGTTAATGACGTGCAGGTGGCGGTGATCAGTATTCCGGTGATTGAGTGCGTTGTGATTGGTGGATGGTGGAGCCTGACGTGTCTGTGAAGAGTACCCCCCCCCTCCACGGCCCACTCCTGAGGGCCGAGGACCTCGACGTTATGGCGGTCGTCCTCTTCCATGCGGGGCAGGTCTGTCAGGGTGGCTGTCGTGGAAGGTTTGAAGCAGGTTAGGATCGAGGATGACATTTCTTGGAACCCAGGAACGCTCTTCAGGGCCATAGCCTTCCCAGTCCACGAGGTACTCCAGCTGACCACCACGGCGCTGGGAGTCCAAGATCTTGTGAACCTCGTATGCTGCGCCGTCCTCCAGGATGAGTGGAAGGGGGGGTTCGGCGGCTGTCACGTCAGGCCCTGTGGAGACAGAAACAGTTGCAAATGGTGGTGTGCTGAGTCCCAGACCCTCTCGCTCTCTCGGAACCAGTAATCCACAGCTGGTACGTCTGATGGTTCCCCGTTCAAGGGGAACAGTGGGGGTTGGTAACCGAGTACACACTGGAAAGGAGTGAGTCCTGTAGTCGGTTGCCGTAGGGAGTTCTGCGCGTACTCGGCCCAACCCAAGTACTGGTTCCAAGAGTTCTGGTGGTCATGACAGAAGGTACGGAGGAAATGGCCAATCTCCTGGATTTTCCTCTCCGTCTGCCTGTTCGACTGCGGATGGTATCCAGAAGTCAGACTGACGGCCACACCTAGGAGCGAGTGGAAAGCCTTCCATACTCGAGAGATGAACTGCGGTCCTCTATCGGACACAATATCCTCAGGAATTCCGAAGTACTGGAATACATGGTTGAACAACAGCTCAGCAGTTTCCATGGCAGTGGTTAAACCTCTCAGTGGGATTAGACGACATGACTTGGAGAAACGATCGATGATTACAAGGATGCAGGTAAATCCATCAGATGCTGGAAGGTCGGTTATGAAATCGACTCCTAGGTGTGACCAGGGTTGATTTGGAACGGGCAGAGGATGGAGCGGATGGTAGATGGCGTGGGCTCTTCGAGATGGCGCACTCCCTGCAGCCCTGCATGTACCTTCTGACATCCGCTGCCATGTTTGGCCACCAGAAGCGTTCTTTTAGCAACGAGAGGGTTTCATTGACCCCCGGGTGACCAGTGCCAAGTGACGTGTGGGCTGAATGGATGGTTGGAGTGCGTCGTGACCGGGTGATGTAGAGCAAGCCTGGTGGGCAACCCGGCGGAGGGTTTGTGGAGGCATTGGAGGAGGGGATGGTCTCCTCCGACCACGTGATCGGACTGACGATGAGGGAACTTGGAATGATCGACTCAGGTTCTTCTGACTTTTCTTCTGGAGCATGGAGACGGGAGAGGGCATCAGCTTTCACGTTCTTTGAACCTGGACGATAGGAGATGGTGTAGTGAAATCGGGAGAAGAACATGGCCCAGCGGGCTTGTCTTGGATTCAGTCTTTTAGCAGCACGGAGATATTCTAGGTTCTTATGGTCAGTAAGGGCCAGAAACGGGTGATTGGCTCCCTCCAGCCAATGCCTCCACTCTTCCAAAGCTAACTTCACGGCTAGAAGTTCTCTGTCACCGATGTCATAGTTGACCTCCGCCGGGTTGAGCTTGCGGGAGAAGAAGGCGCATGGATGGAGCCTACTTGGTGTCCCCTGCTGCTGCGAGAGTACCGCTCCCACTCCGGTGGTAGAGGCTTCCACCTCCACGATGAAGGGCAGTTCTGGATGGGGGTGGACGAGGAGGGGAGCGGTAGTGAAGGCTTCCTTGAGGAGATTGAAGGCGTTGTTGGCAGCTGGAGTCCAGGACAGAGACTTGGGCTTGTGACGGAGGAGACTGGTGAGAGGATGAGTGATGTAGGCTGTAGTTCTTGATGAATCGATGGTAGAAGTTGGCAAATCCAAGGAAGCGTTGTAATTCTTTTATGGTGGAAGGTTCAGGCCAGTTGGTGATGGATTCCACCTTCCTCTCATCCATCCGGATGCCACTGTGGTCGATGACATAGCCCAGGAAATGTACAGATGACTGGTGGAAGGAGCATTTCTCAGCTTTCAGGAACAGATGGAACTGACGAAGTCGTCTGAGGACCTCCGCAACGTGTTGGCGATGTTCGGCCTGGCTCCGGGAGTAGATGAGAATGTCGTCGATGTAAACCAACATGAACCGGTTGAGGAACTCCCGGAGCACCTCATGAATGAAGTCCTGGAATACGGAGGGGGCGTACTCGTAGTGGCCGGTAGGTGTGATGAAGGCGGTCTTCCACTCGTCCCCCTCACGTATCCGGATGAGGTTGTACGCGCTGCGGAGTTCCAACTTCGTGAACACAGTGGCACCACAGAGATGTTCCAGGGCCGCCGGGACGAGAGGAAGGGGATAACGGAACTTGACAGTGATTTTGTTGAGTGAGCGGTAATCTATGCAGGGCCTCAAGCCTCTGTCCTTTTTTTCCACAAAGAAGAAGCTTGAAGCAGCAGGGGAAGTAGACGGGCGGATGTAACCTTGATCAAGGGCCTCTTTGATGTATTCCTCCATGGCCTTCTCCTCTGGGATGGATAATGGATAGATCTTTTCTTTAGGCACTGGTTCACCCGGAAGCAGATCGATGGCACAGTCCCATGGCCGGTGTGGAGGCAGCTTGGAGGCTCTCTGTGGGCAGAAGACATCACTGAAGGGGGCGTAACATTTAGGGATGTCGATGGAACGTTTCTCCACAGGACTCTCGATGGATGTGGCACAGATGGAGAGTTCGTTGGGAGGAGCTCGTGGAATGGGAAGTTCAGAGAAGCAATGTGAGAAACAGGTTTCGCCCCACTTCAGGATTTCGCCAGTTTTCCAGGAAATGGTGGGATTGTGCTGCTCCAGCCAGGGATGCCCTAGAACCACGTCAGCGGTGTAATCCTCCAGAACCAGCAGATGTATCGCCTCCAGGTGTAGTAATCCAACTCGCAGCTGGATGGGTCCCACCACATGGTGGACTTGCTTACGGCTGAGGGGTTTGCCAGTTATGGAGTTGATCTGGTAGATAGTCGGAGACGGAGAGGTCTTGAGATGGAGTTGCCTGCAGAGGGCGCCAGAGATGAAATTGCCGGCTGACCCTGAATCGAGGAGCGCAACCACTGTAAGTGAGATACCAGCAGCAGTAAGATTGACAACAGTGGTGAGTGGTTTCTTTTTCCAAATTGAAGGAATAATGGCACTCACCATGGGACGAGGTAGTCGTGTGGGGCATGCCGAGATTGCATGCCCGGGCGTACCACAGTATAGACAGAGGTTCAGGGTCAGCCGACGTTGGCGCTCAGAGGGAGTGAGATGGGAATTTTCGACTTCCATGGGTTCGTTGGCTGGTTCTGGGGAGCTGACGGGTTCGAACCGGCAGAGGAGTGAGGTGGGAAGTGACTGGCCCTGGTGTTCTTGGAGACACGCATGCATGTATACGAGTGGCGCAGCGGATGGAAAGCTGAATGAATTTCTCTAGGCCGATGGAATCCTCGTATGCAGCGAGATGCAGCCGCAACCGAGGCTCCAATCCTTGGCGGTAGGTGGTAATCAAAGCTTGTTCGTTCCATCCACTAACAGCAGCAAGCGTTCTGAATTGCAAAGCATAATCATAAATAGATATTGAACCTTGTTTGAGATTATAGAGTTTCTCACCAGCAGACGAGTCAGAGATCGGTTTCCCGAACACCTCCCGGAAATGGGGAATAAAGGCAGAATATGACTGAGTGACAGCACCATGTTGAGACCAGAAGGTGTCTGCCCATTTTAATGCTTTGCCGCTTAGTTGGGAAATGAGGAACGCTTTTTTGGAGGTGTCATTCGGGTACAGGTGCGGCTGCATCTCCAGGACCAGTTCACACTGCAGGAGGAATCCGCTGCAGTCCTCCACCGATCCTGAGTAGGGCGCTGGCTTGGCCATGGGACTGGCGTAAGCAGGTGGAGAAGGAGTGATGAATGTGTTGACGGTGGTGACTGCTGGTGCCGGTGAGGGAGAGGTGATTGTTGGTGATGGTGGTGGATTGACGGTGAGGGTGCGGCGTAGCGCATCCACAAGTGCTTGGAAGGGATCCGGTTGGCTCATCCTGGTTCAACGGTATTGGTCCGGTCTTCTGTTACTTTACAGAGGGGTCGGACACAGAGATGTACAAGTAAGTAGTGTTTATTAGAACCAGTGAGCATAGACAGCAGTGCAGGAGTGAAGTGATGATAATTATGATGATGATTGAGATGAATAGAGATAGTTACAGTCCTTTCTGTTTTCAGATGAATGAGTCTTTGGAATAGCTGGAGCTGGAGATCGCTGGAGACAAAGGAGCACTCACACATGGACAAGGAACACACTGGGAGAACGGGATACACTGGAGACAGGTAAGTAGAGAGCGGGGAGTCCTTGAGGTAAGCATACACGTAAGTATCTGCGAACGAGACCAGACATGGAGTGCTGTGTGTGAGTGCTCTTTGTAGTGGTGCTGATGGGTGCGTTAATGATGTGCAGGTGGCGGTGATCAGTATTCCGGTGATTGAGTGCGTTGTGATTGGTGGATGGTGGAGCCTGACGTGTCTGTGACAATATGTATAATTTTCCTTTTTTCATTTTATAGATAAATGTAAGATCCCTGAACCTAAACATGCCATTTTATACAGAATATTAAAAGAATAAACATAATGGACAGAAATATGAAAGGAACATGATTATTTATTAACAATACAGCATTAAAAACATATTTTGATCTGCTAATCCTACACCTACCCCTAAACCTAAAACCCACCCATAATCATTTCTTAAACCTATGTACTGTTAACAGACAAACAAGCGTAATCACAATAATTTATTTATTGAGAAAATGTCAAAAGTGGTACTAAAAGTAGTTCAAATGATGATGAGTTGAAGTCGCAGTCCTCTCTGGCGGTAGTGCCGTAATGCTTCTCCTGTCGTAACGCTTCTCGAGGATGGGCGCAACTTTCAAATTTAGATCATAACGAGTGCGAGCTGAGTGTGATGGTTGCTGCTGAGAATGAAGACAAAGATAGCCAGATAAAGGGCTAAATTTTGATCTGTTCCTTACAAACATATGGATTCTAAAGATTTGGAGTACAGCAAACAAATAAAAGCATTTGATTGGACAGAATTTCTGACGAGAAACTTAAGTGCGATGTGATGTCGTGAAAATCCGTGATCCATTTTAAAGCAGAACTAAGTAACTTTTTTTACTTTCATAAATAGTTTTCTAAGTCCTTACGATGGTTAATTGACTTGTAGTGGTGTGTTTGAGGCGTGCACTAACCCCCTCTGGCACGTCTATGCCAGAAAACAGCACTTGCAAGTTGAGCTGCGCCGACCCGACACAATCTCGCCTCATGTTCACGTTCACGCGAGAGTGACAAAATGCTTTATGGTAATTCAAAAACAATGTATATATTATGACTTTATATGACAATTTCGAAAATTACCCACCTCCAACGAGATTTATTGTACTGTATTTGCAAAACTACTGTGCTGGTGAGCATTGTAGTTGTTGTAGTCCAGAGCTGCGCTTGGAGTATTTACGACAGTGTGATTCACTGAAGAAACCTGTAGGGGGAGCTTCGCAAATCTTACTGAGTTCCGCTTTAATGGAAGTGAGAAACTGTACGTTTTGAATGCTTATATCTCCTAAATGCTAATTTTGTCTTTGTTATGGAACACACCGGTTTATTTATAACATTAAGGCTAACATATTTATACTAAAAGATAAAAAACTTCGATTTTGATTTCAGGGGGACTTTAATATTGCCTTAAAACATTTATTTCAAATGTCCAATTAATCTTTAATATTTGGCCACTTCTTTATGACAGAAATGCTACAATCACTGTAATTTCTGGAACAAGAACATGTGTAGTTAAATGTAGAAACATACTGTATAATGTGTTCTCCTGCATTTGCTAAGGTTTATAGATGACTTACCTTACAAATCTGATTAAATGTCACACATTGCGTTTCCAGATGAACGTTAAAAGCAATCCAAACTCACTGCATATGCAGAGATGAAGTTTGAGATGCGCCACTAATGTAAATGATATCAGTTCATGTGAAGCTGCATTTACTGTGAACGAGCCACTCTGAGAGGCATGTAGATAACTTACACCAGGGGTAGGCAAGTTCGGTCCTAGAGAGCCGCTGTCCTGCAGAGTTTAGTTCCAACCCTGAAAAAAACCTTCAGCTGCTTATAGCCTTAGTAATCCTGAAGAACTTGATTAGCTTGTTCAGGTGTGTTTGATTAAGGTTGGAGCTAAACTCAGCAGGACAGCGGCTCTCTAGGACTGAACTTGCCTACCCCTGACCTACACGCATGTAAATAATTATATATATTAAACCTGCAGCACATACATTCATAGCCTTTGTAAATTCACAATAGCATTATGCTTTATTATGATTTTTTAATATCGTGCAGCCTTAGAAAACGGTCTAATAATGCGTTTCATGGATTCTCGTCCGTGGAAAGCGCCACTTCTGGTATTTTATTAGTTACTCAACACAGACAAATTGAAATCGAGGATTTCTTAAAAACGAGTAAACGAATTTAATCTAGGAATTGTTACAGCTTTATTATGAAGTAAAATAATCTAGCTTCCGCTAGATCATCCTCCATATTCAATTTACGGAAAAAGCTTAACTGACGCGATGCCAGTTGTGGTTTTTTTTTCGTATGGAGCAGCAGCATTTACTGTGAACCGCTCTAATACACAGATAAGACTGCGTATAAAAGAGCACAGCAGAGCAGCAGCGCCTGTGTATCGTAAAGCCCGTTTTATATGGCAAGCCCAAAGGTTCAGAATTACGCTATAGCTGAATCACGTTTACACCCAAAACGGTGTAAAAAACATGTGAAAAGCACCACTTTTTACTTGTTTGGCTTGCCACAAAATGCACGTAAAAAACTCTGTTTTAAATGGTACACAAGAGTGTGTTATTAACGGCATTTTCCTTGTAGTGTGATGAGCCACACCTGCTGATTTCAACAACCAGTAAGTTTGAACTGTTCTCACCAAATAAATGATGCCTCAGTCAGACCAGGCCAATTTAACATACATATGCACTATATTAGCTTATATATTTATTATATTTACCTGTTAGTAATGTTTGAATTATTTAATATATGCTTAAATAAATTTGTCATGAAAGCAATTTATGACAGCAACTGCGTAATTGATTATATTTAAAAACTCGAACTGGAGTAGAAATATAATTTGGAAAATAATTTTTATAATTAGATTAAGAAGTTAATGCAAAATCTGCTTTATGTGCAGTTTACTTTTTTTTTATTTGAGTGTTGATTATTATATCTAAAAATAAATATCAACTGAATTGAATAGTTTGGACTATTATTATTTATTAGTTATTAGTTATCTGTAGCCTTTAGTATTATAGTAATGTGTGAGAAAAGGCTTCCTGTACTTTTAGAGCATTAGCTGAGATAGATTTTTTTTATCCTCAAAATAAATTCAGTCATAATTAATATTTTCTTAAGAGAAAGACACAATTTGTTCAATAAACCACTGTCCAATATAAAAAATAAATTAAAAAAAAACAATTTTATGTTTAGTTTTCTCCCCAGCTGTACCGAACCTGTACGGATTCGTGACTTCAATACCAAGGTACATTTCAAACCATCATGTTGGTGTACCGTTACACACATAATGAATAGTATATTTAATTTAATGGAATTAATTAAATTAATTATACTTTTTTTTAAAGCAGAAAATGCTTACTATCCTACTGTCCTGTAAATTAAGTTAAAAACAGCAGCTTCATAAAATAAGAGCATACCTGTACATTTTAAAATTGTCCTAATAACTCCATGTGCAATCAATGTAGCATAGATGTGACAGTGATATTAAATGAACACAATGTACACACAAGTTTTTGAATTTATATCTGAAATTAGGGCCCAAGCATGGATGGTGCTAGGACCCTATTGGAATTAATGTGTTTATTATGAATTGTCATTTTACTTTTTTGTAAAACAGAAAATGATTACTATTGTAACGAGGCAGCGGACTCGGGGAGATCCATATGCAGCTTTAATGAACAATCGTAATCGTACAGGCAATGGCCAGATAACAGCAACAGGGATAACGTAGACAAGGCAAAAACAAGGTCAATACCAGGCAGATAGTCAGGGCAGGTGGCAAGCAGAACAGGGTAATCCAGAAAACAGGCAGAGATATAACAAGGCAGGCGGCAATCGATAAACAAGGTAAACAGGCAGTCCAGGGTCGTACACAAGATAGCAGAAGACAGGGTAAACGCTCAGTAATGTATGCACGGCAAAACAAGACTTCGCGAAGCATGATGGGATATGAGAGTCTTAAATAGTCCAGCTAATGAACATAGCTTATAAACATAAGATATAAAAAACACACTTACTTCTTTCGAACGCACACACAATGAAAGCAACTTTATAGCGAGCAGTTGACAGAGCTGTAAGAACTAAAATGTCGTCCTTCTTATGGGCGGGCCCAACTAGTCTGTCAATCATATCAACATCAAATCAGTAAATAGTATGGAAAATACTGGGCCTTTTCAACAATGGGATATGAGAGTCTTAAATAGTCCAGCTAATGTGCAACAGGTGGAGGTGTAATCAGCCCAGGTACGTGGTGTGGGAGTTGTAGTTTTGTGACAGGTTAGTATTCCGGTGATGGTGTCCTCAGGTGGCGATCGGAGGAAGCCACAGAGACCATTTCTGTGACAGAGCCCCCTCCCTGCGAGCGGCTCCTGAAGCGAGATGGATGTTGACGCTGGGGTCTCCCACGAGGCCGGGGCGCCGGACGCTCCGGATGGGTCCTGTGAAATTCCGTGATGAGATTTGGGTCCAGTATGTCGTCAGCATTGATCCAGGACCTCTCCTCCGGGCCGAACCCCTCCCAGTCGACCAGATATTGTAAAGTACGACCCCGGCGTCTGGAGTCCAGGAGCTCGTTGACCTGATAGGCCTCCTCGCCTTCCACGATGATTGGAGGGGGTCTCTGGTCACGGGTCCCCTCTAGGCTCTCCCCTCCTCTCGGACCACCTGCGGGCTTAAGCAGAGACACATGGAAGGTGGGTGAGATATGGTATTCAGATGGTAAGTCTAGACGATAGGAGACGAGTTATTTATCGTAAGATTTTGAATGGACCTGGGACTGAGTTTTCTGCAGGGTAGGCGGAGACGGAGATCCCTGGTGGAGAGCCATACCATCTGTTCAGGTCTGTATGAAGGTTGGGGTCGACGATTGCGATCGGCCTGCTCCTTGGTTCGACATACTGCCCTCTGCAGGTGAACATGAGCCTCATTCCAGACCTCCTCGCTACGTTGCAACCAATGGTTCACAGCAGGTAAGTCAGTGGGTTCCCCGGTCCATGGGAAGAGCAGAGGCTGGTATCCAAGAATGCACTTGAAAGGAGAGACACCGGTGGCTGGTTTGTGTAGTGAGTTCTGTGCATATTCAGCCCAGAAGAGGTATCTGCTCCAGTCCGACTGGTTCTGGTGACAGTAGGAACGTAAGTATCGTATGAGCTCTTGGTTAAGTCTCTCTGCCTGCCCGTTGGCTTGAGGATGGTACCCAGAGGTAAGACTAATGTTGACATTCAGGGGCGGACTGGCCATCTGTGTGATCTGGAGAATCACAGAACGGCCGGTACTCCAGGACGGCCGGCGGGCCGGCCCACCACCCACCACGCACGCACGCACGCACGCAGTCATCATCTGTTTTCCCCCCCACTAATCTGTTTCACACTCCAGTACTGTAGGTGGCAGCAATGCACCTTTAAGTTGGATGCCAGCTGCACTGGCCGTGGCCGCCAAGTAAGCAGCAAAGACGTTAGATCAGTGGTCTCAAACTGCCGGCCCGCCCACCACCTCTACCCGGCCCGCAACTGATCTCAAAAATAAAACATAATCCGGCCCGCTAAATTATTATTATTATTATTATTATTATTATTCTCTAGTTGCTACCTGTCTGATATGCAAAGAAAATGTCGCCGTTCTAAGGGGCATTCACATATCGCGTCACATAAGTGCGCCGCGCCGCATTCTCCTTTCCAATGCGCTTTCGCTCCAGTGGCGTCTGTCGTTGCTATGCAACCATGAGCCGCGCTCTCAATCGCTTCTATTATGAGTGCGCTTGCCTAAATTACAGTAAAAGCACTCGACTTTAAGTCATGAGCGCCGATTTAAACCACCGAAACGCGTCCGATGCAGCCATTAATCGTTACCGATGCTCAAACGGCATCTTGGACAAATGTGGCCCAGCTGTGTGAGCACAAGCGCTGCAGGTGTCTGTCAAGAAACAAAGTGTACAAATGTATTCAGGGATTGTATTTGTTCAGTACAGTGTTGTTCAGTGCAAGATTTTAATGTTATTTAAGCTAACATAAAGTAAGGGAAAATACTTCCACTAGATGTTAAAAACTAATAATGTATGTAACAATGAGAGATTTTTATTTTTTTGGCAAAATAAAGTTGATATATAGCTGCAGATTTTTGTTTATTTCTGACCCCTCCACGCCACAAGTGTTGCTGGTTTTGTTCCTAAATTACTGATTTTTTATTCCATATATCTTGTTGGATGTGAGAAGTCGCACCAGACTATTTCAATTAATAGTATTATATTAGTAATAGTATTATATAATTATATTACACTCTGTAACAATGAGAGAGACACTGCTGTTTACATTTAGTATGGTAAATAAGATATTTATAGTATAGGTATAAAAAATATTTTAGTAGGCCTAATGAAATTTGAAGTAGGCTAAATGAGAAATAATGCAAAGGAAAGTAAATTTTCTGAAATGTTGCGCTTTCTTGCGCTTGAAGAATAATATGGCCCCTCTATGAGGTGTCAATCACAGAAACGGCCCCCCAACAATTTGAGTTTGAGACCCCTGCTATATGAGTATTCAAGTTAATCTAATATGCTTTTAACACAACATCTAGTCAACATCAGTGCTATTGCTATAATTTGGATGGTATAGTATCATGATCCACAATTAAAGTCTTGTGACAGTCATGCCAGGCGTAATTGTTGTTGTCGTCGAGTTTCCGCACGCCGATTGCTTTGGGCCGGGCCTAGTCAAAGTCCAGGGCCGTTTTTTAGTCCCAGTCCATCCCTTTTAACATTGAGTCTCTGGAAGAAGGATGACCAGAGGCGGGAGGTAAACTGGGGTCCGCGGTCTGAGACGATGTCCTCGGGTAGGCCGTAGAAGCGGAAAACGTAATTGCACAGATGTTCAGCGGTCTCGAGTGCAGTGGGCAGTTTGGGTAGAGGTATGAAACGGCAGGCCTTGGAGAAGTGATCAATTACGGTGAGTATGGTGGTATAACCTTGGGAGTTGGGTAAATTGGTGATGAAGTCAACAGCAATGTGAGACCAGGGACGCTGTGGAATCGGTAGGGGTTGGAAAAGGCCTGCAGGTGAGTGACGGAGGGTTTTTGTAGTCTGACAAACGGTGCAATTCTGGATGTAAGTGACAATGTCTGACGACAGAGTTGGCCACCAGAAGCGATTGGTTACCAGTTGGATAGTTGCGGCAATGCCTGGGTGCCCAGTGCTGGGTGACGTGTGGACCTCCTGAATTACTCGTTGACGGAGTGTGGAAGGGACGTAAGTGAGAGAAGCTGGGCAATCTGCGGGAACGGGTTCTTGTCGTTGGGCTTCAGTTATCTCGGACATGATGTCCCATTGTACGGGTGCGAGGAGAATAGTTGCAGGCAGTATGGGTTCATTAGATGGTGGGGTGAGACTGGATTCGAACTGGCGTGAGAGTGCATCTGCCTTCATGTTCTTTGAGCCAGGGCAGTAAGGTACATTGAATTGGAAACGTGTGAAGAATAGTGCCCATCTGGCCTGACGATGGTTGAGGCGCTTGGCGGATCTCAGGTACTCCAGGTTGCGGTGATCTGTCAGGACGGTGAAAGGATGTTTGCTTCCCTCCAGCCAGTGCCGCCAGTGCTCCATGGCTGCTTTCATGGCCAGCAATTCACGGTTCCCAACATCATAGTTTTGTTCTGGAGGGGTAAGTTTGCGGGAATAGAAAGCACAAGGGAACAACTTAGGAGGACTGCCCTGTCTCTGTGACAATATTGCGCCAATACCAGTGCTAGAGGCATCAATTTCCACAATGAACTCTTTCTCGGGGTCTGGATGATGCAGGATGGGCGCAGAGGTAAACAGCTCCTTTAACTTACAGAACGCTTCTGTTGCCGCCGGTGTCCACTCGAGTTTGTGATTAGTTCTCTTAAACATAGACGTGAGGGGCGCTGCGATGAGGCTGAAATTACGAATGAATCCTCTATAGAAATTAGCAAACCCAAGGAAGCGCTGCAGCTCCTTTACTGTGGTGGGCAACGGCCAATTCAGTACTGCCCGAACCTTGTTATCGTCCATAGCAACCCCCTCCGCACTGATGATGTAGCCCAGAAAGGATGTGGATGTCGGGTGGAACTCGCATTTTTCCAGTTTAACGTAAAGTTGATGATGGATTAGGCATTGGAGAACTGCTCGGATGTGCTGCACATGTTCAGAGTAGGAGTTCGAATATATAAGGATGTCGTCTATGTAGACGATCACCCACCTGTTCAGCATGTCCCGGAAGACATCATTGATGAAAGCGTGGAATACTGACGGACTATTGACCAGCCCGAAGGGCATAACCCGGTACTCGTAGTGCCCGGATGTAGTGGAGAAGGCGGTCTTCCACTCGTCCCCCTTGCGGATACGGATGAGATTATAGGCACTGCGTAGATCGAGCTTGGTGAAGAAGCGTGCTGAATGTAGTTGTTCCAGGGCAGCGGGAACTAAAGGCAGAGGATAGCGGAATTTGATGGTGATGTCATTGAGCCCTCGATAATTGATGCACGGTCTTAACCCTCCATCCTTTTTCTTAACAAAGAAGAATCCAGCTGAAGCGGGTGACGTTGATGGCTGTATAAACCCCTTGGCTAATTCCTCGTCAATATACTTTTTCATAGCTTCTGACTCAGGCTGGGAAAGTGGGAAAATGCGCCCCGTGGGGGGCGTGGTACCAGGCAGCAGATCAATGGCACAGTCACTATCACGGTGAGGAGGAAGTTGAGCTGCCCGGGTCTTACTGCAGACCTCGATGAGATCATGATATTCAGGAGGTAGTTTGTTCTGGAGTGACTTGGGCTCGTGGGTCTCAGGACGAGTAGGGGTTTGGATACAGGTCTGTAGGCAGGTGGCTGACCACTGAGTAATCTGATTGTCTGCCCAGGAAATTTGTGGATTGTGTTCTCTGAGCCAGGGGGAACCAAGAATGAGCGGATGCTGAGGAGATTCAATCAGGAAGAAACAGAGTGATTCTTTATGCAGGGATCCGATTAGAAGGATGACGTCATCTGAAGTGTAACGCACCCGTCCAGTCCCTAGGGGGCGTCCGTCTAGCGCCGCCACTGACAAAACAGAAGTACAGGGAATTAAAGTAATGTTGTGAGCTTGTGCGAAATCTATGTCCATGAAGTTGCCAGCGGCCCCAGAATTGATCATAGCCTCTGTCTGGATTATTTGTTCATGGTGTATTAATGTTGCCACAATCTTAATGTTAGATGAGTTGGAGTGTGCACTCACCGCTGTGGCACCGCGACTGGTAGGTCTCGTGGGGCAGGACGCTCGCATGTGGCCGGACTGACCACAATAGAGACACAAACGTTGCTGCATGCGTCTGTCTCTCTCCTCTAATGACAGGTGAGTGGTACCGATCTGCATGGGTTCTGGCTCAGAGACTGGAGAATTGGCTGCTGCGGTGGAAGCTTGATTTTTGACAGGGCGTCTAGATCGAATGAGGTTGTCAATACGAATAGCGAGATCAATAAATCCATTTAACGATCTTCCCTCATCCCGGCAAGCCAGCTCGGACTGTAAATCCATGTTAAGTCCCTTTCGGAAAAGAAGTTTGAGTGTGTCATCCACCCATGAAGTTTGTGCAGCCAGAGTGTGAAAGGACAGAGCGTATTCAGCGGCAGTTTGTTTACCCTGGCGGAGTGCCAAAAGAAGCTCAGCAGCCTCCTTCCCTCCCTCGGCGTGTTCGAAAACCTGACGAAAACATTGTAGAAAGGAGTCTAGGGAGGAATATGATGACTGACCGTTCTCCCAAACAGTAGTCGCCCACTCGAGAGCTTTCCCGTGAGGAGTGAGCATATGAAGGCGATGCGGCTCTCGTCAGTGGGGTAGAGAGTCGGTTGCTGGGACAGGAATAATGAACACTGGAGGAGGAAACCCTTGCACCTTGCTGGTGAACCATCGTATTTGTCGGGGAAGGCTAGACGCGGGCTGCTGGTGGCGGTTTGGACAGGAGCCGCTGCCGCAGGCGGCGCGGTTAATGGCGGACTTGATTCGGCGTGTGTCATCTGCATACTCTGCAGCGTCTTGACCAGCTCCTCGGTGACAGAGGTTAGACGCGTGAGTTGCTGCTGGTGGACCGCCAGTACACTGGCCTGAGTGGAGAGCTCAGTGGACAAACGATGCATGGCTGCTGGATCGTGATCAGGCGAAGTCTTCTGTAACGAGGCAGCAGACTCGGGGAGATCCATATGCAGCTTTAATGAACAATCGTAATCGTACAGGCAATGGTCAGATAACTGCAACAGGGATAACGTAGACAAGGCAAAAACAAGGTCAATACCAGGCAGATAGTCAGGGCAGGTGGCAGGCAGAACAGGGTAATCCAGAAAACAGGCAGAGATATAACAAGGCAGGCGGCAATCGATAAACAAGGTAAACAGGCAGTCCAGGGTCATACATAAGATAGCAGAAGACAGGGTAAACGCTCAGTAATGTATGCACAGAAAAACAAGACTTCGCGAAGCATGATGGGTGTTGAATAGATATAAAGGACTGTACTGGCGTTGTTATTTTAATTTGTGATCACCAGGGGGCGTCGGTAAGAACGCACAAAAACCAGAGGTCGGTGCTCAACTGATGCTCCATTTATTATGCACGCTTTCACATACATATGGCACGTGTGTGGTGTCTAAAATGAATAAAGAAATATACATAATAAATCACAACTGAAATAATACAATATACATAACAGCAGCAGTAAATATTTAAATAAAACAATTAGATAGAGCGCCATTATTTAACAGTGCATTACCGTGCATTAGCAGAAATAACAGCCATAAATATGCCAAACAATACTGCCTGGAAAGTTTATTCACAAGCAAAAACCCTATATGCTGATTAACATATTAATATCTTAATAATCATAATGCAATACACACACTCGCTGTATTAAATGTGCGCGTTATAGATGGCTGGATACGCTCCGGACTTGCGCACTTATGAGATGACGCAGTTATGATAAATGGACCGGTAACAGATTAAAACTCGAATTCTCACACTAAAGACAAGAAACAAGATGTTAGAATCATATAAACATAAGATATAAAAAACACACTTACTTCTTTCGAACGCACACACAATGAAAGCAACTTTATAGCGAGCAGTTGACAGAGCTGTAAGAACTAAAATGTCGTCCTTCTTATGGGCGGGCCCAACTAGTCTGTCAATCATATCAACATCAAATCAGTAAATAGTATGGAAAATACTGGGCCTTTTCAACAATGGGATATGAGAGTCTTAAATAGTCCAGCTAATGTGCAACAGGTGGAGGTGTAATCAGCCCAGGTACGTGGTGTGGGAGTTGTAGTTTTGTGACAGGTTAGTATTCTGGTAATGGTGCCCTCAGGTGGCGATCGGAGGAAGCCACAGAGACCGTTTCTGTGACAACTGTCCTTCGAGGATAGTAGATGGTAGGTTTTGAAGCTGGCACATTATCAACTAATGCAATATTTTCAAAATGGCCAAATATCCTTATCCTTAATGCATACACATTAAAGTACAGAAAATGCCATGTCTTATTATTCTGTTTTAACTGATGGCTTCTGTTCCCACTCATTTACACTGGAAGTCCCTTTTCCCTTTGACTCAGCAGGCCCACAATTCAGTTCAGTTTCAGCCAGTCCAGTTCATTTTAAAGGTCCCGTTTTTCGTGGTTTTTTGAAGCTTTGATTGTGTTTATAGTGTGCAATATAACATGTGTTCATGTTTCGCGTGTAAAAAAACACAGTATTTTTCACATAATTTACTTATCTGTATACCGCTGTTTCCACTGTCATAAAAACGGGCTGATGACTTCCTTGTTCTATGAAGTCCCTCCTTCAGAAATACATAACGAGTTCTGATTGTGCCAGCGGTTCCTGTGTTGTGATTCGACAGCAGTTTAGCGCATCTTGCCCGGAAAGGTCACGCCTCTTACCATAACGTGGAGATGCACGCGTTCAGTGTTATTGTAAACATGTCTTTAATTTTACCCTATCAATTTGAGCCGGAATCAGACCCGGTGATTGGACTGCGGGATGAAAATAACAGCGTTTCGACGACATGGCAACAAACACACTCCACAAACGCAACTCTTGTGTATTCCTGTGGGCGGAGGTTAGTCAAAAAACTGTTTTAGTGACGTCATTAAAGAAGGAAGTAGAGGGATGTAGTCCAAACTGGCCGTTCGATGTAGGCAACTTCTGTTAAATAAAATATCTCGCTTGGCATTGAACTTTGAGCTTTAAAATTTTACAGATTTTATTTATACTCTAACAACAACATTACACACTAACTAAAGTTTGAAACATGGGATCACGAAGAACGGGACCTTTAAGGCAATGCCAAAAACTTCAACTCCTTGGTAAGAAAGTAATATGTAAATACGCATTTCTTGCATTTGTTATGTGTCAAATTAGGTTTCTTTCTGAGTGTGACACTTTTAGTTGCCCGTGTTTGTGCATGGCTGTGCCATGACCTCTGTGTGAACTGTGAACTTGCTGCCACAACAGGCAAAAGTGAAACCTTTGTGGGTTTTTGGGCTGCCTCTTGTACGCACGCTGAATTGTGTGCCACACGGCAGATCCTGTGATACTGTTTTTTCTCTTTCTCTCACTCACAGTCGTAAGATGTACTGCAGTCACGTACTGCGGTCACATACATATCGGGCCAACCGCATGATCAGGCTTACACACTTTAACACTTCGGCACGTACGCGCCCGTCTTTAAACATAAAACACAGCACCCAGCTACCTGTCTCCAGCCACTTACACATATACACACACATTTGCAGCCTAGCTTGTACTGTAAACACTCAGCTCAGAATACAACCGTGAAAAAACTGCATTCTCAGCTCACATTTGTATTTATAGTGTGGCAGGAAGCGTGTTCTCGCTGTCGTTCAACATTTGGGTATGGTTTGACTTTTATCTCCAGGCTCTTCACTGAAATATTGCCACTGTTTTGGTCATATTTTTTTGTTAATGCTGATTGACTTGAAGGAATTAAAATTTTTAATCATCTCTCCCTTGTGAAAAAAAGTATACTTTATTGTATTTTAAATATATTCAATTTTTCTATAGTACATTGCAAATATACTAACAAAAAATTTACTATCTTTAAATTTATAAAAAGTATATTGGCATCATATTTTCACAATACAACTTAACACACTTTAAAATAATTGTACTTTAGTATATTTTCTAAAAAATATATTTTAGAAAAATATACTTGAAGTGTAAGTTCAGTTTATTTTTTAAAAGTATTTATTTGCACTTTATAAAAATATATTTGAGGTATATTTTAACTGTGTGCTGAAAATGATCATTGTAACAATGCACTGAAAGTATATTTAAAAAATATATTATTTAATATCCTGAAGTTGTAGTGTATCTAAAGTTAAATTTGAGTATATTTTCTAAGTTTACTTATTCATTCTTAGAATTCATTTTATTACTTGAGCTTATTTATTTCAGTATGACTAATGCATTACAAGCCCATTTTTTAATATATGCAGTGTAGCCTATAATTTCCAAATATGAGTAAATATGTTTAATAAGTTTACACTGGCAGAATCATTTTACAGTCGTACACACAAATCTATATTAAACAACACACCAGCAGCACAAGTAACGTTACATGCGAAAAAATATGTTGAGTGGTTAAACTTGAGACTTCAGAATTCAAATGTCTCTTTAACTTGGTCTGTGACCAATCAGATTTTGTTGCTCACTGCCTTCAGCCAATACCGTGACGTCAGCAGCTCAGTCACTCGGGGGTTTCAGGTGAAGTATAATGTTGCAATGTATAATTTATTTAATAAAACACTGAAAGCGCAATACATCGCTCAATCTTGGGAATTCTGACTAGTTCAATCAAGTGACATCGCAGACTGACAGCCATGTCTTGTCCGTTTTTACGCGAGCAACCTGTTGCGGAAGGTGCGAGAATAATTCGCAGAGCTTTTCAAATTAATCGGGTATTGCGGGATAGACAGGATCCTTTAGCCCAGCACGAAAGTGTAATTGTTGAGAGATACCGTTTTTCTCGTGAGGGTGTCATTTACATCATTAATTTGTTGGAACCACACATTAAGTGTTCAACACGGAGGAGTTGGGCTTTGACAACTGCACAGACTGTGTGCATTGCCCTGAGATTCTTTGCGAGTGGCACTTTCCTTTATACTATTGGAGACGCAGAGAACTTAGTGAAAAGTGCTGTCTGTCGTGCCACTCGAAAAGTTTACCTGGCACTCAAGCAGTTTTTAGGGGTTTTTGTGGTATTCCCAAGCCACTTAAGACCCCAGGTTGTAAAGCAGAATTTTTTCGCTATTGCAGGTACATTTATAATTGTTAATGACATGCAATCAAAAAGTATGACTAACAGTATGTGTCATTCAGGCTTCCCTAACGTGATTGGTGCCATAGACTGCACACACATCCCCATCAAGGCCCCACCTGGCCCAAATGAAGGAGATTTTGTGAACCAAAAGGGGGTTCACAGTGTAAATGTGCAGGTAAGTTACTATTACAATTTATAATATTCCAGATTAGTAATTTATTACATTAAAAAAAAGGAATGAAATCAAAAAGTATGCAGTTGACTGACTAAAATCTCACAGATGGTGTGTGACTCTATGTTCCATATTACAAATGTGGAAGCAAAATGGCCAGGATCAGTGCATGACTCAAGAATTTTCAGAGAGTCACATTTATGCACATTATTTGAACGTGGTAAGGGAACATAAATGTCAAGCTCACAGTATTACACACACACTTATGCTGAGCCTAACAAAACTGCATTTTTCCATTATACAGGGGATTTTGATGGGATCCTGCTTGGAGACAGGGGCTATGTCTGCAGGCAGTATTTTATGACGCCCTTCCCTGACCCAAACCCTGGACCACAAACCCGTTACAATGCAGCTCTAGCCAGGACAAGGGCACGCATTGAAATGACCTTTGGGCAACTAAAGGAAAGATTTCAGTGTCTGAAAAGTCTGAGGGTTGCACCTGACAGGGCCTGTGACATAATTGTTGCATGTGCCATATTGCATAACATCGCCACTATCAGAAAGGAGAGGATCCTTGTGGTGGGGGTGCAGCCTGATGATGACCTCCAGCCAGTGCACTTGGACCAACCTAGTGGCAGAGCTGCACGGGACAGAATTGTGGAACACCATTTTTGAATGTGTAATAAAAGACAACAAATATGCTTAGTTCCCGGAGTTTTATTTAAACAATTCTTTATAAAGAAAAGCCAGCAAGTCATCTTTTGCCTGCAATTAGAGATAGTAGTATTGGTGACTTTACAGAACTATTTGTCAAATGGTGTATTAGCACTTACTCTGAAGGTCCTTTTGAAGCAACTCTATCTCTAGAGCAATTTTTCTCTTTTTCAAGTTGTCAAGTTCAATTTCTCCTCTTAATTTGCATTTTTTCAGCTCAAAATACTCAATTTTTTGTTGAAGATGCTGTTTATAGAGGGAACAGATGTCACCCTGTCATTTTGTACAAGAAAAAAAAAAAAAAAAAAAAGGTCAAAACATGCCTCATGCAACAAAAGTAAAAAGTAAAAGTACAACACTGTCCACCTCTGTATTAGTTCTTTGTGCAGACTCTTCTGCAAGCCTTTCTGTAGGCCTTTCTCTAGGTGTGGACTCCTGCAACTCAAATTGCAGACAGAAAGAATAGGTACACAAGTAGGCTATATACAAATTAGTGTAAAGGTATTTATGCACTTACAGGTTCTTCCTCCAAAGGACAGTCTTCTGAGAGGGTTTCTTCACTGTCCTGTGCAATGGAAATAAATGGGTATTACAGAGTGTTGCACTTTCTTCCCTTTATGCAAGTTAGAAAAAGTACACAACTTACTGCATATGCTTCAGCCACCACTTGCATGGGAACAGGTAAAAGTGTTGGTGTATTATGTAAAACTGCAAAAAAGAGGGGGGGAGGGGGGGGTTGTCATTACAATTAACTACACTGTAAAAAATATAATGTGATCAATAACTCATGGCAACATATTTTGTATTAACTAAAAGTTTAGAAGATTTCACTTTCACAAAGAGTTGAAATGACTGTACCAGCCATTTGGATTATACTTCATTTAATGCAGCAACAAATAATTTTACAGTGTACTAAGAGAATTGAAAGCTCATTTAGCCTACCAGTAATGAAGGTGTTGCTGCTACTGGTCCCTGTCTTTGGGTCTGAGGAAGAGCTGCCCCCAGGGATGCCCTCCACAATGGTTCGGTTTTCATTCAATCCAAGGGCCAGCTCCTCTGCTGGGGTATATTGTGGTGGTGCAGGACCACCACCTGTTTTGTTTTTTTTCAGCCTTTTTCTTGGTGGCTGTTATAAATAGACAAACACATCAATTAACAGTGGCTTTTAAAAAGAAGGGAAAAAAAGTGGCTTTTTAAAATAAAGACAGTATGAATTAAAGGCTACCATTTTGTAGAATATTCTTGTATTTCACTTTTACTTGTTCCCATGTTCTAGTGGGTCCAGTGGTGGCTCTGACATTAAAGAAAGTAAATATTAAATTATTAAAATGCAAAAACACATACTGTAGAAAATGATAGAAACATCTACTATGGACAGCACTTACGCATTTAATTTGTCTGCTACTTTTTGCCAGCGCACTCTCCTGGCTTTTGCAGACTTTGAGGTGTTCCCTGACGTTTTAATTAACGACTCAAATTCGGCATAACCTTCCATTAAAAGCTCTTGTTCTGCTTGGGAGAAAAATTGGGCACGTTCTTTGGCCATGCTGAACAGCCAATAGCAGCGTTGCTGATCAATGTTTCTACTATCGATACATATCCCCTTTTAAGCCAACACATTAACGCGCAATTATCTCAGATAACTCAATCCAGCGATACTAATCATACACAACAGGTGTGTTTGAAGAACCCAATTAGCCGGATCATGATTAGCACGATGATATCATCTTGGATGTGTCATTTGATCTCAGATGTAATAAGCGACGTACGAAGAACGGGCCCCAGGAGCTGAAACGCTGGGCAGGTTGGATGTGCCAAAAACAATACATTCTGTTTTGTCAACATTCAAACAGAGAAAGTTCTGAGACAGCCACAATTTGATGTCACCCAAACATCTGTTTATGGACTCAAGACTGTCAGAAGAATGTCAGGAAATGAACACAGACAGAGGATCCAAATGCAACTATAACAATATGTGACCTGATCCAGCAAAATGAGTCACAGTGACCCAAATTTCAAAATTGAGATTTTGGTATCAATGGAAAGATGAGACAATAAGCTTTAAAATGATATCCTAGTCAAAGTCATACCTTGAATAGTTTTAAAGATATACCCATTTGAATTATGGTCGTCTGCCCTCTTTTTCCAATTGAAAACCTGAGAAAATCGCTTTTAAAAGTTTTTTGCCCGTTTTTTGTTGATATCTTTCAAAATCCATTGCATTAAAAGGGATAAACTATTTATTTTACAGCTTAATTTGACCAAAGACATGTATATATATATAAATGCTATTAAACCAGGCTGAAGCTCAAATTATTTTAAAGTATTTATTTGAATTAACCCTTTCCACAATTAACCTGAAGGCTTTTTAGAGTTTTTTTTTTTTTTTCTGAGCGACACACACAAAAGTAAAGACTCATAACTCCAAAACTCTAGCAAGGAGAGTCAAAATGTAGATATTATTTGATAGAAAACATTTTACATTTTAAGAAAATATAAATTACATTACATTTGGACATTTTCTTGCTGAGAAACAGCTGATAAAAGACAAAAAATACATATAATTTTTTAAAAATAATTTTTCTTTTTTTTATTTGACATGGAATAACTCAGGAATGCAATAAGATCACTAAAAAATTATTTTTTGGTGATGCTCTCCTAAATGTGAGCTGCATCTGGTTCAAATTTCGTGGTGATAGCATAAAGAATAGTTTGAAAAATTGTTGTTAATTTTTCCGCAGCCAGGTGGCGCCAACGGGCGGTAAACTCCGGTTTAGAGGTGCTTCTCAGAACTCGTTAGGAGTTTTTCAAAATGGTTAGATGCATTAAAAAGATGAGATTCTAAGCTTTAAAATGATGTCTATTTTGTGTTATTCCACGTCGGAAAACGAACATGGATGGGTCCGGGAACATTGGATACACACTGCATCCCGGAGAGATGAGAGACATGTTTTTAGCCAAGTATGTTAAATCATTCCGTGAGTAATATCTTGTGATCAACGCAATATATTATATTGATTTTGGATTAATTTTAATCTTGAGAATCTGCTTTAAATATTGATGTGCGATTTTTATGATCTGTGCATTTTTCATGAAGTTATGAACACGTGAAATATACATACCTGTATTCAGTTAGCGGCTGTGCTATTTTTGTTGTAAATGCATATTACTCAGACTCATTAGAAGGTGAAAACAACGCAACAGAAGCATGTTGGAGGCTTGATATGAACGTTTAAAGTCTTTGGTTTTGTATGCAAAAAGAATTTTTGTGCTACCTATATGGATTCAATTTTTATTGGCTTTTAAAGAGAGACACGCAAATGGGAGTTTTATTTTATAAGACACGCTAGTCTGAGAGGAGGATGGCTGGACCGATCGCGTGCCTGTCAGTCGAAACGGGGCTTCCCATTGTTAAAAATCAGCGTTTAGGTCAGTGTGTCTACATTTCTAAGCTTTTTGATTGGTTCTATACAACGTGTAACACCATATTTGTAGAGAAGAGATAGTGACGTTTCAGGGGATACCGGGAAATGCTCATAAGTGATGAGAGGAGTTGAGAAGTTCATTTCCAGCGAATTTAGTAAAACCATGTCAAATTTAATAGCCATTTAAATGCCTTTACTCAATTATCTGGACTACGAAACTTTGGGAGATTATTTTTGAAAGTCTGTTCATTGAAATTAGCTTAAAAAAAAAAAAATCGATTTTTTCATTGTTTTTCCACATTATCGGCCCATATCTTAAAATAGAACGTTGCGACTTCCGACTCATTTCGCCAGAGCGGGTCACATATTTATTGACAGAATTCGCTGTACATTAACTTCACTCTAAATGGACAGTCGAGGCAGAGACTGTGACGTACAGAAACGGTGGCGTGCAGAGTGGCCAAGGATAATCCAACCCAGAAATCAGGGCACACGACGATAGTCCAGAATCCGAGAATCAGGAAGAGACAAAACAGAGAACACGACACCGGGAAAGCCTGCAACGAACTGACAAAGACGACATGAAGACGCGCATTTTATAACAAACATTTAACAAGACACGGCTGGCAACAGATCGCAATCAGACCATAATGGGTGACGCCCACACAATCATTCACTCACACACACACAACAAACATATGAGGGCGAGTAGATGAATCCATGAACTGTGACAAAGAATTGGGGACAACCGGCAGATAGATTTGTAAATCATCTGCATACAGATGGAAGGACACATTGTGATTTGAAATCATTGAACCTAAAGGCAGCATGTACAGAGAGAATAGAACAGGGCCCAAAATGGATCCCTGTGGCACACCAGAGGTCATAGGAGCTGAAGAGGAGGAGATGTCATCAGTCATAACAGAGAATGTCCTATCTGTTAAATATGACTTAAACCACTGCAGCACAGTTCCCTGAAGGCCAACCTGTTGGGCCAGACGTCTCAGAAGGACTGAGTGGTCCACGGTGTCAAACGCTGCAGTAAGGTCCAACATTACCAGCAACACAAGCTTTTTCACATCGAGGGACAAGAGAATATCATTCTGTACTTTCAGCAGAGCAGATTCGGTGCGGTGTCGTGTTCTGAAGCCAGACTGGAATTTTTCAAAGATTTGATTGTTTTCCAGAAAAGAGTGTAACTGAATGAAGACTATTTTTTCCAAAACCTTGGACAGGAAAGGCAAATGAGACACGGGTCTAAAATTTGACAGGACAGCAGGATCAAGGTTGGGTTTTTTTTAGAAGAGGCCTGACCACAGCGTGCTTGAATGCAGTTGGTACAGAACCAGAGCTGAGGCAGCTGTTTATGAACGAGAGGAGACATGGCCCCACTGTGTTAAAAACCTGTTTAAGCACCTTGGAAGGAATAATGTCCATAGGACAGTTAATCGGTCTCAACCCCTGGACCACCTCAGCGAGGAGAGACAGTGACACTGGCTCAAACACATTAAACACAGAGAGTACAGAAGAAGAGCACAAGTCAAAACTGTTAGACATATTGTTAATGCTCTGTCTAACAGAGGCTACTTTGTCAACAAAATAATGGAGAAAATCATCACAGGTTGACTTTGTCACATGCTGCAGAACATTACTAGATGGATTAGTAACAGATTGAATTGTACTAAATAGCACTCTCAGGCGATTACAGCTGGTGGAAATAACATTTGACAAATCCTGACATTTAGCTGCTTTGACAGCATTTTGATACTCAGTGAGACTGTCCCTCAAAATACCCAATGATACATGTAACTTGTCCTTCTTTCACTTGCGCTCAGCCTGTCTGGACTGCCGCCTGAGGGTGCGGGTGGTGTCATTAATTGGTTTTGACAGATATGCACCTTAAAGGAGCAATGATGTTAAAATCTCTGAGCAGGTGTAATGGAATGAAGAGATGAAGTCCTCAATTCTGCCACAATGGCTCTCTATGAGAGTGAGCTGCAGTTCCATTTATCTGGTGTGGACATGTGCTTCAGACACCGGTCACACTGATGCCATTCTCCATTGTGTCGATCCAAGACTCAGTGTTGAGGTCCACTTTGAAAGGGAACTTTCTTATTAATGGAGTTAATCTGTAATTTGAGTCAAGAATGATACGATTTCTTAACTGGGGTGAAACTGATAGAAAATAACCAAGCTTGTTAACCAGGAAACATCTAGATTTAATGGGACCAAAAATAATTATTTTAGTTTTATCATTATTGTGCTGAAGAAAGTTATTTGAAAACTTTTTACATCCTAAAGGCAGTCCAGCAAAGGCAGATGGAGTCACTGGTTTAAGGAACTGAATTAAATTTAAATGAAATTATTATAACAATACTTTCACTTTAAAATTAAATTAATAATAAATAAAACATCTTTACTTATTTGTCTGCTCTGCTTAGTTTTTAATCAAATCATTGCCTACTTAAAGTCAATTTGTGTATTGTTGTATATTAAAATAATTATAATAATAACAACTATAAAAATGTCTAATAATAAACATTTAGCATTAGAACTTTTCTGAGATTTCAGATATTTGCATCCTCACCAATTAATACCACAGAAAGTGCATTAAGAAAGATGAATTTTAGATTCTTAATTGGTGGAGGTTCACATTTCATAATTTCACAGCCAGTTCATGAAGAAATAAAATAATGAATTTGTTAATGAGAATCAAGGGATTATTCTTTATACTTATATATTTATTCAGTTGTTTTTGGAATTTCCAGCGATTGTCAGCGATTTGAAGTTATCGTGGCTTTAAATAAAATGATATAAAGTACTTTCCAGCTCTCTCACGGTCTCAGATCCACAGAGTGCTTCACCACATCCATGAAAACCAGTAAAGAAGTCAGGGCATTTCAGCAAAACTAGTGAAATATGAGATCTGAAGAAGTATGAAGAATGACAGTCAGTATCTATACACACATTCAGTCATTTATAAATACATTTAACATCATAATGGATCTTCATCCACAGTGTAATTCTCGATCAACATACAAAGATTGAACTCTTTTACTGAAGCAAATGTATTAATCCACCATGATATTGACATGTACGTATGATAATTTAGTGTAATTTACAAGGCAGAGGAGGATCAAACAACTCCACAAACAGCATTACCAGCTTCACTTATTACAAAACAGCTGGACTTTATTTCTGTCAGACGTCTACAGAAGATCTTATTGACAATGAACAGAGCTTTAGCTGTAGTTTTATTGAGAATGATTCATTGAAGTCGTCATTATGGCAATCAGTGTTTTCTTTAGTTAGACTCTTGACTCTATAAATATGGACAGTAAATCTGTCTGTGCTGTTCATGTCTTCATCTGTTTTTGTAAATGTTGTTTCCTTCAGTCAACCAGTCTGTTCACATTGTTTCTACTCAACACAAGAGCACTCCCTGTTTTCTCATTTGTCATTTTAAATCTAGATGTTTCCTGGTTAACAAGCTTGGTTATTTTCTTTCAGTTTCACCCCAGCTAAGAAATTGTGTCACTCTTGACTCAAATTACAAATGAACTCCATTAATAAGAAAAGTTCCCTTTCGAAGTGGACCTCAACACTGAGTCTTGGATCCACACAACAGGGAACGGCGTCAGCGTGACCGGTGTCTGAAGCACATAGACTTAAGACTCGACTCGACTCAACCTGAAATGACTTCAGACTTGTGTCATTTTAACATATTTTGTGTTGTTGTAAATCCTTGTACAATTACATCTACTGCAGCAGCTCCAGTCCTTCACTCTGATCTGCAGCCCCTTTCATTTCTCTCATTTGAACATGGTGTAAACCTGGAAATATTAGACACACACACACACACACAAAAAGACAAAGGTGCTTGACGGAGAGCTGGCATTTGACAGGCTCTTTTGTTAAAGTACTGGGGGCGGAGCCCTGAGCTTCAGCCAATAACAGGTCAGACGGGTGCAGAGCTTCCAGTTTGATGGGACGGGGCGATAAAGTGTCAGAGCATGTTTTGATGTTCACTTACTGGCGTGTTGAATCAGGATCACTTAGGTTTATTATTTTAGGGTGGTTTCACACCTGCCTCATTTAGTTCGGTTGAATCGTACCAGAGTTCGTTTGCCCCTTTGGTGCGGTTCGTTTGGGCAGGTGTGAAAGCAGCAATCGCACTCGGGTGCGCACCAAAAGCGGACCAAACAAGCGTACCGAGACCTGCTTGAAGAGGTGGTCTCGGTACGCTTTCAAACGAACTCTGGAGCGGTTCGCTTGAGATGTGAAAGCAATCCGACCCAGTTAACGGACCAACGAACCAAATGATATAATTTTCATAACGGAAAATATGATATAAAAAGCAGTAATGTCTGATTCTGTGAGTGAGCACATTATTTACCATATCTGAAAACCAACGAGCGCCTCTGTTGTTTAATTACACTTCTCCGTGCGAGAATGCTGTCCCGACGAAGTCTCAATTCCCGCTCTGCTTCATTATAAAATTCAAATGGTCTCTCTCGACAGACACACGGACAACAGGTCAACCAACTAGACAGCGCTGGAAAATCCAGAGACGGAGAGAGAGAGAAAGAGCGCGGGTTTGAATTTGCCGCAGCAAATATGAATGGAGTATATACTTTAACTGCGGGAGAGACGGCTACATTTATAAAGTGTTTGTGTGTGTCTCGACAGTTACAAATAAAGCCACAATAAGCTCATGGAACTAGCTTGTCAATCATTATTTTGATGGATGACGCAGCGAAAACTCTGACCAATAAGAGGACAGTTGTACTCGCATGTGACTTGCCTGAACGCATTTTGGTACGCTTTGAAATGTTGCCATGTGAAAGCGAACCGAACCAAGAAGAAAATGCAACATTGTAAAAAATGTAGTCCCTGTTTCGGAACAAAACAAGCGATCCATAGGTGTGAAAACACCCTTAATGAATGAAAGTGAGCTATGCTCTTATTCTAATGTTTTGGCAGCTTCTGAAATGGATCAAACTGTTGATATCACCAGAGCACTGAGCAGCTGAAGTAAAGAGAAAACTCATACAAGCATGAAGTGGAGCAGGAACACAATGTAATTGACTAAAATACATTCACAGTTCAGCTGAATGGGAAAGATTACTCTCTGCAGATAAAATTAATTTAAGAAGCTGAAATAACCTCAACATCATCAACAACAGTGAAATAAGAGCGTGTGATTTATCTGTCAATCAGATGCAGGTAAAAGTGTAGTTTGTTACTATAGCAACAGTGGCCCCCACACATTTTCAGCAGAATGAAAAAAGAGCATTTTAGGTGTGTTCCATTCGACCGTAAGTGGACTGCGAAGTGGACTTCACAGGGTATTTCACCATCTTAAGTGAGATTCCATTCCGAAGGGAGCGAACATGTTCAGTTCGAAGGGCACTGTGAACGGCATAGGGAATAAGTCACTTTTTGATTAATTGCCACCTCTAGTTGGCCCCTGGTGGTTCCAGGAGATTTATGGATCACTGCATCTGTAAAAAAAAGGAAAGAAATGCATTTTAGTTTTATAACATTTATCTAAGGACATCTAAATTACAATCACCTACAACACATTAAATTAACACAGCACATACTTTGTTAGGTAAATAAACTGAATGTAACTGAAATCTAGACATTATGTAGAACCAGGTGTAAGTGTCATCACACTGATACATCAAACTGATTCATTTTGATGGGTTTACTGTCACATTTATTGACACAATTTAAAAAAAAATGAGCCCAATTAACCAGGTAATACACATACTCATGATTGCATCAGTTTTGGTTTGGTCCAAGGCCTCTTTAATTTCCCCAGGGTTTCCTTTTTTGGACTTGCCACCTAAGAAAGAGCAACACAATAGAGATTAGAACAAAATCAGAATCAACTGCACTCCTAACTACTTAACCATTTTTACATTTTTCAACACAAGACAACCTGCTTCAGTAAAATGGGGATAATGTAAATAGTACAACTGTTATTTATGACCATATTTCAATGTAAATTAGTGTAAATATATCTGTAAATATATACTAAATAAATACTATAATAAGTCAGTTAATTTCTTACCCAAAGACTTCAGATATTAAGTTCAATCTACATAATTACCAAAAAATAATAATAATTATACAGACACATGCACACTAGGGCTGTGATGGCCACCACAGTCATAGAGTGTCACCAGCGATAGTGTGACAGACACACACACACACACACACACACACACACACACACATACATATACATATCTCAAAGGACGTGTTAATCAAAAATTTTCCATCATTGCCGAAATCTGCAGCCCGTACTTCATTTTAACAGATTACTATTAGCTACCGTATTTTACAACATATTTTTAAAATTTTCATTCATGTTTATTCTCGCTCTGTACAGTAGTAAAGAGGAAGAGATAATCGAATTCACTCAAAATCCGTGACAAGTGATGAGGTCTTTGATCAACTTTCTTTTCATAATATAAATAAAAGCAACGCCTATGCCTATTTGCTTATCTTGTAAGTTTGTGAATAAAAATGAAAATATGGACGAAATCAGAAGCTATTAAATGTCTTATCATAAAAATATAAAAATTAAAATGACGGCTAATAATTGATCATGATGGATTTTTTTACAATCCTGTCCATCAAAATGATGCTGCAACGCAAGTCTAATGCAACCTCTGATATATATATATATATATACTTTTTGCCTCACTGAGTCATCGGATTTCAACTAAAATATCTTAATTTATGTTCTGAAGATGAACGAAGGTCTTACAGGTGTGGAACGGCATGAGGGTGAATAATAAATGACAGAATTTTCATTTTTGGGTGAACTAACCCTTTAACAAAAAGTTTTTAGGGGGCCTGATTCAATTTAGATTTGCATCACATATTTTCTATTCATATTTTCTTAATGTAAATAATAATAATAATAATGTTTTATTTATATAGTTGATTTCAAGGACCTAAGGACATTTTATAAGGCAAGATATCAAGACATTGCAGATAATACAGAAATGACAATTAACATATAGCAAATAATGACCAATAATCAACATTACAATAGTATTATTACAATAATAATAATATATTAAAATTAATATGATTGTTTCTTCCTTACATCTGCTATATTACAATATAGCAAAGTTGTTAATCTCGAGAGTATGTATATTAGTTAATAAATAAGTGGATGGATCCAGTATTGATTATAGTCTTGATTAGGGGAACTACTAAATGAACAATAACCTGGTGAGAGGCACATTTCTAAATTTACTCAATCTCAAAAAAACCCCAGATCTTCAGATATCACTATAAGTGTTAGTGTTTTATAATTATACAGTGGAAGCAGAAAAACAGCCAAAAAAAAAATAAAAAAACAGGATGTGAACTGAACAATAAACATGCATTTATTAAAACTAGAACTCTTTTGATTCGTTGTTTTTTCTTCTCTCTCTTCAAATGATAATTCAATCAATGAAATCAAAATTCACACTGACACAAGCACAGAAAATCACATTAAACCACAATAGACCCAAAGTAATGTATTCCACCCAGCTGGGATTTTAGTTTGTTCGTTGGCACGCTATATTGACTTGGGTAAAGTTGGTTTTATATTCGCACATTTGGACTTCTGATAAATTCAGACTTTCCAATAAATGTGCAATAAATTAATGTTTGTGAATTTTAAGCAGCGACATGATATTGACAACCAACAACTGTCAACTTACAACATTTTTCACAGTCGATCAAAATAGGCAAGTATTGTTTTAATGGCATATTTACTTGTGAATGTCCACTGAATGTCCAGTGTAGTGTGATTAACAAGGCTATTGAATACGGATGTCCGAATGTGCGAATATAAAACCAATTTTACCCAAGTGCTATGTTGGAGCTCTTTGTAATTTGACACCACACTGAGTACTCACAGATCCAGAGAAAAGGCGATTAGTGATGTCAAAAACGTGCTCTGATGACAGAAGTGATCTCTTGCGCTTTGCTTCAATGAGTGCTAGACATCACTGCCGTTGTAAGAGCGCGATCAGACCTCACTAACCGAGTGCTGAAGGCAGTTGGACATAGTGGTATTTTAGAGGTAAAAAATGATATAAATACTGTTCAGTTTCTCACACAAACCGATCGTTTTGTGTCTTAGGACAGTAATGTGTCGTCACGAGCCACAGGGTTTAATTTGGATTTGTCTGTGCGTGTTTTTTTTTACTCTTATAGATTGTGTCACCATTCACTCGCATTATTTGCCTGACAGACGGCAGCGGTTGGAGTTAAAAATCATCATTTGTGTTCTACTGAAGAAACAAAGTCACCTACATCTTGGATGCCCTGTGATGTAAGCAGATAAACATCACATTTTCATTTTTAGGAGAACTATCCCTTTAACCCTCTGGAGTCTAATCCCGCAGCGGCGCGTTATGCAGGATTTTTTTCACATTGCAGCAAAACGGACTTAAAATTTAATTCATTCATTTTTATGTCTTTTGACATAAGTAATATATCAATTTAAACTATAGAATGTCTTCTTTTATTTGAGTACACTCAGAGTAAAAACAAAATGTTGTGCTTTTTGTAAAATAAAGAAAACAAACATGATGCATGATCTCTCGTCTCCCTCTGAACGAAGTCCAATCTGATAGTTTTCAGAAAATGAACTGTAACTTAGTGAATACTAATCACAAAAAAATCATACTTGTGTCTAAAAAAACGTTGAAATGTCAGGTTTTAAATCGTGTAAGTCAAATCAAAAACAAACATTCTATGTTTATGTAATCTGTATGAAAAGAGAGCCATGCCAGAAGTCCGATTCAGCTCATTATCCACTAATGCAGCCACGCCCACGGAGCGAGCGCTATTCAGACACAAATTCTCAAGTCAATACAGGCATATCATCTCAGTCATGTATTTATTAAAAGTGTTTCATTTTGAAAAGTGTTACATTTAGTCATTTAGCAGACGCTTTTATCTAAAGCGACTTACAAATGAGATCAGTAGAATCACTCAAATCAACATGAGAACAACAGTATGTAAGTGCTGTGTGAAGTCACAGTTATGACAGTAAAGTGCTCGTAGCAAGGATTTTTTTTTTTTTTTTTTTTTTACACAAATAGATGGAATGAAAATAGAAATCAAGGTAAGTGCTACTATTACCGGGTCAAGTGCTGACGAAAAAGATACGTCTTTAGCATTTTTTTGAAAGTGGCTAAAGATTCAGCTGCTCGGATAGAGCGCGGCAGGTCATTCCACCAGCCAGGAACAGACCCGGAGAAAGTTCGTGAGAGTGATTTTGTGCCTCTTTGTGATGGCACCACAAGGCGCCATTCACTTGCAGAACGCAAGTTTCTGGAGGGCACATAAGTCTGAAGTAGCGAGTTAAGGTATGGCAGTGCAGAGCCAGCGGTCGTTCTGTAGGCAAACGTCAGAGCCTTGAATTGGATGCGAGCAGCTACTGGCAGCCAGTGCAGACTGATGAAGAGAGGAGTGACATGCGCTCTCTTCAGTTCGTTGAAGACCAGTCTTGCTGCAGCATTCTGGATCAGTTGAAGAGGCTTGGCAGTGCATGCTGGAAGTCCAGCCAAAAGAGCATTACAATAGTCCAGTCTGGATAGAACAAGAGCTTGGACAAGAATTTATGTGGAATGCTCCGATAGGAAGGGTCTAATCTTCCTGATGTTGTACAGGGCAAATCTGCAGGACCGGGCCGTTGTAGCAACATGATCTGTGAAGCTTAAACAATCATCCATCACCACTCCAAGGTTCCTGGCTGTCCTGGAAGGAGTAATGGTTGACGACCCAATTTGAATTGAAAGGTTATGACGAAGTGTTGGGTTGGCACGGACCACCAGCAGTTCCGTTTTTGCAAGGTTGAGTTGAAGGTGGTGGTCCTTCATCCAGGCAGAAATGGCTGTAAGGCAGGCTGCAATACGACCAGCAACCGTCGGATCATCTGGTTGGAATGAGAGGTAGAGTTGTGTGTCATCAGCGTAACAGTGATAGGAGAAACCATGATCCTGAATGACAGATCCTAGTGATGACATGTAGATGGACAAGAGAAGTGGTCCAAGCACTGAGCCCTGAGGTACCCCAGTAGCAAGATGATGTGACTTGGACACCTCACCTCTCCAAGATAACCTGAAGGACCTACCTGAGAGGTAAGACTTGAACCACTGGAGTGCAGTTCCCGAGATGCCCTTCGACTTGAGTGTTGACAGGAGGATCTGGTGGTTAACGGTGTCAAAAGCAGTAGACAGATCCAGCAAGATGAGTACTGATGAGTTTGAAGTCGCTCGTGCAAGTCTCAGGGCTTCAGTGACTGAGAGCAAGGCAGTCTCAGTTGAGTGGCCACTCTTGAAACCAGACTGGTGGTCATCAAGGAGGTTGTTCTGTGTGAGATAAGTAGACAGTTGGTTGAATACAACTCCCTCCAGTGTCTTCGCAATGAAAGGAAGAAGGGATACTGGTCTGTAGTTTTCTAAAAGTGCTGGATTCAGAGTGGGTTTTTTAAGCAGTGGGGTAATCATAGCCTGCTTAAAAGCTGTGGGAAATGTTCCAGTGTGAAGGGAAGAATTGATTATGTGAGTGAGTGCAGGTAGAATTGAGGAGGAGATGGCCTGAAGAAGAGGAGTGGGGATAGGGTCAAGGGGACAGGTAGTAGGGTGATTGGAGAGGATGAGATTTGAAACATCTGCCTCGGAGAGCATGGAGAAGGAGGAGAGGGTTTGTGTGTTTTCCGTTAAGATGTTATTGTCAGTGTGTGGTGTGGAGAATTGGCCGCTGATGGTTGTTATTTTATGTGTGAAGAATGTGGCAAAGTCATCAGCTGTAAGAGCTGATGAGGGAGGGAGGGGAGGAGGGCAAAGAAGAGAAGAAAAGGTTTTGAAAAGTGTGCGGGAATCAGTCGAATTGTTAATTTTAGTGTGATAGTATGTGTTTTTAGCATTGGAGACATCAGTAGAGAAAGAAGAAAGGAGTGACTGATATAAGCTAAGGTCAGTAGGATCTTTAGATTTGCGCCACTTCCTCTCTGCAGCCCTGAGTCTCGACCGATGCTCACGGAGAGCATCAGAGAGCCAGGGGGCAGAGGGGGTGGCGCGGGCTGGTCTGGTTAAAAGGGGGCAGAAGTCATCTAAGCAAGATGTTAGAGTGGTGCAAAGATTGTCAGTAGCATTGTTAGTGTCCAGTGATGAGAACTGGTTATCCCAAAGAGGATAGTTGAGATGGTGAGAGAGAGCGTAGGTTTCGCCGAAAAGTAACATGTGATGGAGTGTGTGTTGAATTAGGGGTCAGATTGAGATTAAAAGTGATGAGAAAGTGGTCTGAGGTGTGTAGTGGAGTAACCAGTGCATTGTCGGTGGAGCCACAGCATGTGTATATGAGGTCCAATTGGTTACCTGATTTGTGGGTAGCTGAAGTGGCCACTCGCTTGAGATCGAATGAGGCAAGTAGAGTGTGGAAGTCAGCAGCCTGAGGTTTGTCTAGATGGATGTTGAAATCACCAAGTACTAGCAGAGGAGTTCCATCCTCAGGGAAGGATGAGAGTAACACATCTAACTCCTCTAAGAAGTTACCTAGCTGACCTGGGGGACGATAAACAACTACAACATGGATTTTAGTAGGGTAGGTGATAGTAATTGCATGCGATTCAAATGAGTCATTGCCACAGAGAGATGGTAAAGGATTGAACTTCCATTCACTGGACATAAGCAAACCAGTACCACCACCCCTCCCAATCTGGCGTGGGGTGTGAGAGAAAGTGAAATTAGAGGAGAGGGCTGCTGGTGTGGCAGTGTCCTCTGTTTTGATCCATGTCTCAGTCAGAGCCATGAGATGGAGATCTGAATAAGTAGCAATAGATGTAATGAAGTCTGCTTTGTTTACAGCAGATTGACAATTCCAGAGCCCAATAGAAATAGAAAATGATGTACTAGATGACATGGGTAAACTACGCAAGTTGTTATGGTTACACTGCCTCCAATGTGTAGCACGCGATTTACGAGTGTTAGTAATAGTGGGAATTTGAAAGCACATATCGAAGACGGGACAAAAGACAGACAGACAAGAACACACCGTATAAAGAGGAAAGGAAAAAGAAGTGCAATACTCAAGTGCCTTGTCGGTGTCGTTGCTCGGTAGAGTCGCACAGGTAGAGTCGCACAGGTAGAGTCGATCGTCTTTACACTCTTCGGTCTTCACACGAGGGCTGCCGCGTCTGCTGCCGTGGTAGACTTTCACAGTTATATAAACTGTACAATGCTAATTAGTTCAGCAGGCCACGTCTTGCTGACTCAAACGGATGAGACCAAAATATAAACTTTCAGTATCACTTAAAATGCAAGCATTTTATACATTTTCTTCATAACGGTTTTATAAAGGTATGAAATTGCTTAGTGTGGTTGTCATTTGTTAAAATAAATATAAAAATACATTGTGTTCGTGTCCGTCTGTCCGCTGAATTTGACCCATAATCTCTGATTCTCCTCATCTGTGATCATGGAAAAGGGGGATTACAATGACAACAGTTGTTGTAGGCCTACTCAGTATGCTCGTTTAAGCACCATTTAAATGTTTCCAACAAATAAATGAATCGACTTTTCTCAGTTTGTTGATCACATAGATTTATTTGGATATTCATACGATGGCTGAAGCAGTGGTGAGCGTCCAGCGTGCGACACGGTAAACAGAACAACATTGTAAACGAAATTCTACAAAACTTCAGTGAAAAAAAATAAATAAATAAAATGATCATGCGACGCGATAAAATAGCTTCTATTCCCTGCAAATGATACCATTAAAAATGTTAACGTTCCACTTAATGGCAGAAACAAAACAAAAGGTAAGCAAGAATCCGTATTAATTTCAGTACGAGTAATAGAGGACGATCCTGTCAAAATGGCGGCGCCGCCCCGGCATGCAACGAGGCGTGAAGTCGGTTCGTATTCTCTATTGCCTATTTTGAGACGGAACTTCCGAACCGCCAAACAATGCTGTTTTCTTGAGGTAAATGCGCTCGCTGTGTGTGCGTAGCCTGCGATGTGATGGATATTTGGCCAGCTGGGAACTCCCTCACCTACTGTGAAGAGCTTATAAAATGTGTAAAGTAGTCAAAACAGCGGCAGGAACCATCCGTCACAACACACAATATTGCTGCGCAGGAGAAGGAGACACTCGTTCTGATGCCTGTGATGGGCAACCTCGCGGACTATGACAGGAAAAACCCACATGCGTGATGGGAATTTGTCCTTTTTAGGGTCTCGTCTTACTGTTTTGGTTAGTTTACATGTCCTTGTTCCGTGTTGAGTTAATATATCATTCGAACCGCACCAGAGTTCGTTTGGAAGCGGACCGAGACCCATCTTTTCAGCGGTTTCGGCCCGCTTGTTTGGTGCGCACCAGGGTTCGGATAGCAGCATTCACATATCTTCAAATGAACCTCACTAACTGAGCAATCGCACCAGGGTTCGTTTTAATCGAACCAAACGTGAACGCACACTAAATCTGATCCTGGACCACAAAACCGCGGGTACAAATATACAAATATACCCGCGCAAGTTGCAGAAAATGTTAGTAAATTAGTAAGCAGCTACCTAATTCAGTAACTTGCTAACTAATAATTTTGATGCTATATAAGGCCAGTAAGAGATTCATTGTGCAGTGTAGTCAGCTTCATTGATTATTACAGGAGTTTACACAACAGTGCAGAACTTGAAGTTTGAAAATTATATAGATCGACATGATGATAACCAGCATTGGACGGGACAGAAATAACTAATAGACCTGCCACATATTCAATTAATATTCAATTACGTGTTATGGGTTTCATTGTTGTTCATCGACTTTGTCTTTGACTTAAACAAAACATTAAAATAGTTCCAATATTTTTTGCTTTACTAGTAACGAGAACAGTTTGTCATAATGTATGATAAGCTCATATTAAAAACTGATTTTATAGTTAAGTCATGGCAATAAACTATGGAAGTGTCTGCTGCAAAATAAAAAATAAAAAAGGTAATTGCAACTTTTTATCTCAAAATTCTAAAAAAAATCTGAGCTTTCATAATTATGTATAATATATAAACTCGCAATTGTGTTATTAAGTCAAAAATATAAATTGCATAACTGTGAGATAAACTGGCAATTGACCCTTCACCAGGAGTTTGATTGACACGCGATCTAACCAATCAGAACGCAGAATCCGCCATTTTGTCCGACAAAGCAGTCACGAGTTAGAAGATTAACTTTGGTGGAGTTAAACTTGAAAAATTGTGTATATTGACATCTCTGCAATGTATTTTTCACTGTGTGTGGCGTGATAGCGCCACGGCTTGTCGGACAAAGCAACAGTAACTAAGGGGGGCGGGTCTTTGCGAAGGGTCAATTGCGAGGAAAAAAGTCAGAATAGTGAGATACAAAAAAGGTAATTGCAACTTTTTTTTAAATTCTGTGGCGGAAACAAGCTTCCATAGTCATAATGTATGATTAAGAGCTCATATTAAAAACTGATTTTATAGTCAGGGCAATAAATCATGGCAATAAACTGTACGCCTTTTAAAGACTTAGAGAGCAATATATTACTTTAGGGTGTGATCCTTGTCTTTTATTCCTGCCATAGTAAAATTTAAAATGTCCTGGAAAATGATCGCTGAAAAAGAGTGGGAACCCTGAAATGGTTATCGTGCCACCAGCTAGCAGCAATAAGTGTGGCACATAGTCAAGCCTTTAAAATGATCATTTTATAGTTACAGTATTTTCATAAGTGCATCTGCAAATCAGCTCCATAGCAGATTCTAAGCAATAATGAGCTTAGAGAGGTACATTTAACCCTTATATTCCCAAACAAAGACTGCACAAGGGTTAAAGTAGCTAGACGGATTCTGCCAGTGTTGGTTCAGTGTAAACAATGATGTACACCTGAGTCCTTAATATGGAGGGAAGTTAGCAAGGGAAGGGCCTATTCAAACACACCTGCCCCTGAAGATCTTAGTTCACTGCTTCAGGTGTGTTTGATCAGGGTTGGAGCTGAACTCTGCAGGAAATGTAGATCCAAAGCCACTGGAAGGCAAGCCTGCAACCTTTAGCCAAAAAAGCATAACGGCTAATGCTAACGCTCCGTCCCAGCGGTACGCAGGGAAGAAGACCAGAGGCTGTTTTTTGAATGGATGTCAATGGATGAGAGGCTTCACTATGCTGATTAAACAGCTTTTGTGGGGAAATAGCTAATCATTTAATTCATTGACAGTCTGTTTGCTGATCTTCAGCATGTTTTAAACTAAACAATACTTTAGAATAGATGTGTAACATTTTTGAAGAGGTGCGCGTCAGGCTACATCCTAGGCCACGCGTGGTACTCACAGTACCTACGGGGTACCTACAGGGTACACATGACGCAGAAGTATATCAGCCTCAAGTCTTCAGGAATGCTTGAAAATTACAGGCAGGTATATTTGATTAGGGATGAAACTTAACTCTGCAAAAGAGTGACCCTCAAGTACCAAAGCTGCCCATCCCTGATCCATAGGATACAAACATGTTGTTGGTTTTGATGCTTTAAATGTCTAAATTGTTTTGTCTATTTTTGTCCTAGACCTGATGGCACTGAGAGAGGCGAGTCATGGACTTAATGAAAGGGAAGAAGAGAAAGAACATTATAATTTAATGAGTGAAGAAAAATCAACAAAGGTTTCCTTACAAAAAGGAGCTCAAAAGACAGGAACTAAAAGTTATTTCACCTGCCAACAGTGTGGAAAGAGTTTCAGTCGAAAAGGTAACCTTAAGGACCACATGATGATTCACACTGGAGAAAAGCCTCACACCTGCACTCTGTGCGGGAATGGCTTCAAACGGGAGCAAAGCCTCAGGCAACACATGATAATTCACTCTGGAGAGAGCCCATTCACCTGCAAACTGTGTGGAAAGAGTTTCATTAGAAATGTAAACCTTATAGTCCACATGAGAATTCACACTGGAGAAAAGCCTTACACCTGCCAACAGTGTGGAAAGAGTTTCAGTCAAAAAGGAAACCTTAAAGACCACATGACAACTCACACAGGAGAAAAGCCTCAAGCTTTGATTCATTATTTTCTAATATCAAAATAAAATTGAACAGCTCAATATTGCAATAAATCGAGGATGACACAACAGTTTACAAAGCTTACGCTACTATTACAAACTCAATTTTTTTTTGCATCATTTAGGGTTGATCAAATCTATCAAACTGAGAAACCAGAATGAGCTTTTATCATTTACATAACTTGTATCTCTTTTTTTAACTTTAAAAGTTGTTATTTTAAAAGTTGACAAATAACAACTTTAAAAGTTGTTATTGCCCGCACTTAAGCTTTAGTTAGTTTCGGTTTTCAGCCATTCACGGGTTTAGGCTTTTGCAGTGCTGATTTGCAAGGCGGGCCTGGCGAGGCTAAGCATACTTAAACTCGTGTAATTCAGAAGTGAGCAGGACTAGCGAGCTGGCAGTGGTGACGGACGCATGAGCGCGTAAGTGTTTTGCTTAATATCTGTTCTGGGTCAGTTGCTTCGTTTATTATTTGCTGCTAGGAAGGATTTAATTCGTATCTGTGTTTGTCCTATTTCCTACCTCGACTATAATTGTATTTTGATTGTACTTGTTTAGAATAACAGCCGCGTTTGCAGACTTTATTGGTGTTATTGCCCGCACTTAAGCTTTAGTTAGTTTCGGTTTTCAGCCATTCACGGGTTTAGGCTTTTGCAGTGCTGATTTGCAAGGCGGGCCTAGCTCGTTTCAATCACGTGTTAATAAGCGGTATATTAATTGTGTGCGCGCTGTCGCGGAAGCGTCAGCGGGAGCGTTCAGCCTCCTCGTGTGAAGACCGACTCGGGTAAAGACCTGCGACTCTACCTGCGCGACTCCACCGAGCAACGACACCGGTAGGCACTTAAGTTTCTTCCCTCCTTTCACACTTGTCCTTCTTCCTCAGCATGTGCTTTCAACTCATTCCTGTTGTCTCTCGGCAACGCTCCACTAACCCACGTAAAAGGCAGCGCAATGCTTCCAACCTGCGTCCTGTTTACTCCTCTTCTAACACTAACACTCCTCTCTCTGTCTCTGTGGGTCTATGGAATTGTCAGTCAGCAGTTAACAAAGCTGACTTCATTCCAGCCTTTGCTACTAATTCTTCTCTTAATATCTTGGGCTTGACTGAGACCTGGATTCGTCCAGAGGACTCAGCAACCCCTGCTGCTCTCTCTAACAACTTCACTTTCTCTCATACCCCTCGCCAATCTGGGAGGGGTGGGGGCACAGGTCTTCTCATTTCTGACAATTGGAAATACTCGACTCATTCGTCTCTGTGCAACTACAATTCATTTGAATTTCATGCTATTACAATCTCAATTCCTGTCAAAATTCATTTTGTAGTAATTTATCGCCCCCCAGGCCAACTGGGTACCTTTGTAGAGGAACTGGACATGCTGTTGTCCTCATTCCCAGAGGATGGTAGCCCACTTGTAGTTTTTGGCGATTTCAACATTCATCTAGAGAAGCCTTATGCTTCTGACTTCCACTCTCTGCTAGCCTCATTCGATCTTAATCGGCTCATAACCACAAGTACACACAAATCTGGCAACCAACTTGATCTCATTTACACTCGCAACTGCATCACCGACAACATTCTGGTAAAACCTCTGCACTTTTCTGATCATTTTTTCATTACTTTTAATCTTCAACTCCCCATTTGTTCACCACCAACCCCGCTACCAGTTACCTTCAGACGAAACCTGCGCTCTCTTTCTTCTTCTCATCTTTCCTCTACTGTATCATCCTCCCTTCCCTCACCCTCACAATTCTCATCTCTGGATGTGAATACAGCAACAGACACTTTATGTTCCACATTAACTTCTTCTCTAGATAGTATCTGTCCTCTGTCATCCAGGCCTGCACGTGCCACTCCCTCTAATCCCTGGTTATCTGATGTTCTTCGTGAACATCGGACCAAACTCAGGGCTGCAGAGAGGAAGTGGCACAAATCAAAAGATCAATTTGACCTTTGTAGCTATCAGTCTCTGCTCTCATCCTTTTCTGCTGAAATTCATGCTGCTAAATCCTCCTATTTCCACAACAAAATCAACAGCGCTTCAAACACACGCACACTTTTCAAAACATTCAACTCTCTCCTCTGTCCCCCTCCACCACCACCCACCTCATCCCTTACTGCTGATAATTTTGCTACATTTTTCACTGACAAAACATCAGCCCTGATTACTGCAATGCACTTCTGGCTGGACTGCCATCATGCACAATCAAGCCTCTACAAATGATTCAGAACGCAGCAGCACGTCTCGTCTTCAACGAGCCCAAAAGAGCCCACGTCACGCCTCTCTTCATCTCTCTTCACTGGCTACCACTTGCTTCTCGCATCAAATTCAAGGCATTGACGCTTGCTTACAGATCTACCACAGGCTCAGCACCCTCCTACTTCCACTCACTCTTACGAGTCTACACTCCTACCAGAAACCTGCGCTCATTAAAGGAGCGAAGGCTTGTGGTACCATCACAGAGAGGCACAAAATCACTTTCCAGAACATTCTCATTCACTGTCCCTTGCTGGTGGAATGATCTTCCTGCCTTCATCCGGAATGCGGAATCCCTGGCAATATTCAAAAGACAGCTGAAAACCCATCTCTTTCGTGAGCACTTAACCTCATCTTAAAAAAAAAAAAAAAAAAAAAAAAAAAAAAAAAAACTTCTTATTCCTATCCTTTCACTTCCTCTAATCCCTCTCTATTGTAGCTTAGGATAATCTGAGCACTGCCTATAACTTGTATTATGAGCACTTCTTGTCTATTTGCCTCGTCATAACGACTCGCTTGTTGTATTCCTCACTTGTAAGTCGCTTTGGATAAAAGCGTCTGCCAAATGAATAAATGTAAATGTAAATGTTGTCACCTTTTATAGCGTTTTGTGTCTGCTGATACTGAAATGAATATGGAACCTGCTTACTTTATTTGTTTTTTACTTTAAATATTAATTTAAAATACATTCTTCATGGTATCATTTGCAGGGAAAAGAAGATATTCTATCATATTGAATGATAATTTGGTGTTTTCACTTCAGTTTTGTAGAATTCGGTTTACAATGTTGATCTGGTTAACATGAGAACTGTGTCACGTGCTGCTGCTTCAGCCATCATATGGTGGAAAATGTCAGTTTAAATAAATGTGTTCAACAAGCTGACAGAAGTTGATCCATTTCTTTGTTGGTAGGGTGTAAATATTCACTTTCCCATATGGCCATGGAGGAGAATCGGATGGGCATTCAGCGGACAGACACTGACACACTGTATTTTTTTTCTATTTATTTCAACAAATGACAACCAAAATCAAACCCATGGAAGCTTGTGAACGGTTTTTAAGTGGCTGTGTGCAAGTTATACTCATTCACAAGTTATACTCTTCACGAGTGAGAGTCATACTCGCAAATGTAATGTTAATTAAAGCTGCAAGCAGCGCTGAAAGGGCCCTCGCACCCAGGCTAACTACCGCCCATTGGCCTTAGGAAAAGAGTGAATAGTGGGCGACATGCATATAAGTGAGTAAATACAGGAGAATTATGGCAAAGTCATTTCAAAGTGGCACACTTCCTGCTGCCAACAATTGGCATTTGACCATAACCGAATATTATGATATAGATGTGTTCAGGCCAGAAATATTATCAAACGTGACGTTTGGAGCAGATCGGACATTGTATGCCTGAGTTACAACAACTTCCTGTTTCATGGCGTTAATTGTATACATTAGCACTTAGAAAAAAGCTGCATGATTTAACGTGTCTCGCATGTTTGGTACTTCATGGCATATTGAAATGTGTTTCTGGTGGTGAATTAACATGTAAAGCATGCCATTTCCTGTTGCCAGCAGGTGGCGCTATGACTAACTGAATATTATCATAAAGAAGAAATGTCTTTAGGCCAGGACTGTGTTCCATTCCAGTTTTAGATACGCACTCACGAACTTCCCTAAACACTTCCCCTCGGGGGAATCCCTGTCGCCATTTTGAAGTGCGTTCCACTTTGTGAAGTGGACGAGGGAAGTTTATATGGACAGACCCTTGCTCCCTCGATTTTGACCGAGGTTTCATGGTGAAGTGGCGTGACGGTTTCATGGCCGCCACGGACACACCCTTCAGAGAAAACTATATCTTCACAAATTAAACTCACACCCCAAAAGTGCTTGAGTAGAAACCTAGACAAAATCTGCAAACTCTGCAGTCTGACCTGGCTCAGGGGAAGATCCTGAATAACACTGGTGAGCTCCTGGAAGTTGACAAAGTCGCCATTTTCAAGCATGGCAATGGATGTCATAAACGTAGCCACCGTCAAGACAGAATTGTTATCCAAGTTTTGCGGCAGCCTTCCGAGCACATGAGACAGCCACGGCATGCCACGTTTCAAATATTTTTCTGAATGTCTTGAGTAAGACAGATTGCGCTGCTCAAGTTCCAAACATATGTCACCAATGAGGCTGGCAGCTCTAGCCTCATTAGATGGCATTTCCATATCATTGTGGATCTCCCAACAATCCTTGCCACACTAGCTCACTTTTTCATTGTTTCGGATGGACCTCATCTTAAATGCAGGAAAGAACAGTAGCTTCTGTTCCAACATTCCAACCATTAGGCACTTTGTCACATCAATAAGACAATAAGACCCTTATTTCTCATCTGGGATCGTGTTGAACAATTTGAAGCTGCAGTGAAACTAATTTTGATCTTCAACTGTTTGGTGCCCATTGAAATCCACTATAAGGAGAATAATCCTGGAATGTTTTCATCAAAACCTTCATTTCTTTTCGACTGAAGAAAGAAAGACATGGACATCTTGGATGACATGGGGGTGAGTAAATTATCAGGAGAAGTTTATTTAAAAGTGGACTAATCCTTTAGATCTTTTCTCTAAATGTGTCGGGAAAGGTTTCAAAGCATCAAGAGTGTCGAAAACAGCGCCATCTTGTGGAGGGTAAAATTTAGAGCAGCCAAACCTTAGTGCGCAATTCCATTGTTTTATCCATTATGCACAAATAAAAGCCTGACTATGGAAGCATATGAGTAGCAATATTCAATTTGTAATATGTAAAATGGCAATGCATTTCTGTATTTAAATTTACATTGAATGTGTCATGTCCATTGTAATTGAGATGGTCCTTTTTCCAAGCCCTGCTAGAACAAGCTTGAGTTTGTGTGCTGGTGAAGGGGTAGTCTCACAATGTTTATCCAGAAGATATACATTTTAATCAAAAGGTTTAAACACTGTTGAAGTCTTGTTAAGTCTTCTGGATGCTACATTTATTCTTTATTTCCCGCATACTGCATGTCTTCGGAAAATGCTAGGAAAGGACCTACAAAGGAAAAATATTTTATTTAATAATTTATTTATTTTTTCAACATAAAATTAATGTTAGTAGGTATGTACATAGTCATATACATAATTTTGTTTGTTTATCTTGGTAACATAAATTTTAATTGTATGGGGGTTTGACTACGTACATGACTGAGTGCCTGAAAATGAAAGCTTTAAAAATATTGTTAAGGGTTTCCATGCTCTGGATAGCCAGAAACATGCACCTGGCCATTTCCTGATCAATGGTGGTATTTGTCTGTCTTTGTTCTTGTACCGCTGTTTGCTGCCCCTGATCCTGCACTTGAACTTGTGAACGTGGTGTTACAGGACTCTGATGAAGAGTCTGTGTTATTGCAGAGATGAGGCTCTGTGCTGCACTAACCACATCTGGGTACTCTCCCTGCTAAACACAAAGTTAACATTAGAATTTATGCAAGAAATAATGAGAAAACCTTAATATTGTGCATTCAGAAAAAACACTTCTCTTTTTATGATGTTCTCATTGTATGGTAATACAAACAAAAATTCTCCATCAAGTCCACTCAAACCACAATGACAACATACATTTTGGCACATTTAGACATGCAGACGTGCCACTGAAAGATCTACTTGTGGTAAGGTGATATTTCAGGGTTTTACATTCCATACATTTGCAAAAAACCTCAAACCTATTATCAATTAATCATAATAGTGTACTGAGCATATATGTAACCAATTTCACCACAAGACTGCAACATAAACGTGGACAAAATGCATTTTGACGCACTGGAGTGACGTCAAATTCCCTCTTCGATTGATTGGCTAGAGGAGATGTCAATCTAGAACTAGTGGACCAATGGTGGCGCTTAAGCCCGGCCTAATTTACATGAAACTCAAACTGCAACATTTGGAAACGCAAGAGCAAAACATAGAAAGAAGAGCAAAGAGAAAAACAGCACAAGCGCATAAAAGAGTAAAATATGAGCAGAAAATGTAAGAGAGCAGAAGGAAAAGAGTAATAAAAGGAAGAAAAAACAACTTTTAAGAACGCATAAACACAAGTTTAAGATTTGTTCAATATCATTTTTAATGTGTTTAAAGTTTTGATTCATGCTTATTTTTTAAATATGCTTTTGATTTTTCGAATTATGCTTATTATATTTTGATCTGTGACCACGTTCTTTGACCACTCCGATCATTTTGCATTATTTTTTTTAAGTTTGTGCTATATATTTTTACATGTGTTTCTACATTTTTGATTTATGCTTATTATTTTTTGATCCGTGACCGCAATACTATTGGCGGGAATCTGATCCCATACAGGACAGCAACACCCTTCACCACCTCAACTCCCTGCACCCGCATTTTACATGCGGAGAGTTACTCAAGGTAGGGACTGATTTCTGAAATATTAGTGAATAGAAAGGCCCCATGTTTATTATCGGTCGTGGTTAACAGACGACTACTATTTAATTAAAAAAAAATTAAATTTAATTACTATTTAATTAAAAATTCACCCTCTCGCACACCGCCCACCTCACTATAGGCCAGGAACTGCAGGCCCTCCACAACTCCCTCCACCCCCCGCACCAGCCCTCAACATGCGGCAAACAGAGGAGCCCTGTTCAAGCCTGACCTACAGACCAACATGGCGAGGGGGAAGAATGACCAATACTATTCCCTGCTCTGGTGAGCAATAACTGACAAATACTGGAGGGTCATTCTGTGCCACAACAAAACTTTGTCATTAACTTTTATTATGTCAATAACTAATGTCAGTATTATGAGTAATGAGGATAAACATTGTAACGTGATATATTTTATACATTATATTTTAGCTATATTTCATGTGTGTCAACTGAGGTCCTCATCCTTAGCCTGCTGGAAACTATTAAACAGCAACAAGACCAGCTTGTGGCAAAGGTGAACTACCTCAGCAGCAGGCTGAACAGCACCCCGGGGCCAGATGTTGAGATGCCCGACAATATCCATTTTCCCCTGGAACAACTGGAGGCAGTGGAGGCATTTGAAATGTTTTTAAAAGAACAGAGAGTGGTGAGTTTTCTTACTTAATATGAATGGTGCTATTAGGTTTATTGATTGTACATGATTATTGCAAATATTCTATTGAAGCAGCCCTGAATAGGCCTGTCCTGAAATGCCTTTTCCCAGTGGTAAGATTCTGTCAGTGAGCAACAATCTCCCTGGTTTGACATTGTGTGTAAAGGTGGCACAAGTCCATGAGGGTGTGAGCCAAGTACATGTTTAGAAAAAAAAAAAATCCAAGGGAACAGGATTTTTTTTTCTATCTTTTTCTACATTTCTGGATGCTTTCAAACAGGAACAAAAACATTTTAAATGCACTTTTAAATGCAGCTTAAGCTTAGAAATGTTTACCTTGCTGTTTATTTAAAAAATATGTCTTTGCCTTTTAGATTTCTTCTTCTTTGAACATCCTGGGCAGGCTCTTCACAGATGAGGTGTCTCATCAGATAAACTGGAAGGGTGTTAATAACAAAAAGCCCTTCAGCAGGATGGCAATGAAGACCTTGCTTTTCAGTAAGTATATAATTCAAAGTAATATTAAATACGTTCAAAGTCAATAGTTTGTAAAGGTTGGGGCAGCCTTAAAAATCGTAGCAACCATCATACCAATATGACAGTGTAGTCTTTTTTAGACTGGCTACTATACCATAGGCTTTTTTTGACGTTTGATGCCCGAGCCGCGATTTTTGTTTGTTCACTAAAAAATTCATCAGTGTTGCACTCGCCTGCCCCTACGACGACAAAACCCTGAAGTCGTTGTTCTGGATCGGGGCCAACTACCATCGTCCCGTGGACCTCCCAGACACCTCCGGACTCAACTGGATGGAATATATCATCAGGTGTCTGGAGAGTGTTCGTCCCCGATCCAGAGCACAGCCAGACCCAGAGCCCGTATCTTCCCCACGGACCGCGGAGTACTCGTGCGAGCCCCCCGCAGACGGAGAGTTACCATCGGCAGCTACAGGCCATCCAGATCCCCGCCCTGGAATCCACCTGCCGAGTCTATGTTTAACACAATGCAATAGTTAGTGCGTCAGGAATATTTTTAGTAGCCTATTTTCCCTACTAAATAAGTGACTGTGTCAGGTTTTCACTGATAACTATCAGACACATGCAATAATGATAATAATAAAAAGTCTACCTTTCTGACATGCATTAAATCTTTGAAATTGTTGTGGGATCCCCTCTGCTGTGAGCCTCCCTCCTTTTGATTCCTTCAGTTTGTTGGCACTGTAGATGGCGTTGACCATGGGTGCGCTTCTAGAAAGTGGAGATGCCAACTTCCGGCACAATCTTAGGTGAAACAGTGGCGTACCTGCACTCGTGTGTGAGAGTGCAACTATGGTCGAAGTTTGGGGATTGGAATCACAGTGGATTGTCATGTCAAGAGAAACGCACCCCAGGTGTGGGTAACAGGCCCATCATGTTATCAAAGTAAACATACTTGTATTGGCTTCCTGGTTGCGATAGCTTCCATAATAATAATAATAATAATAATAATACACACTGATAGAATGCAGTTTTGTGTGAGTTGTATTTTAATTTAGTGTTGCTTTTGGAATGGTTAACCTAACACTAACACATGGTCTCTGCTGCAACATGTAGCTGGAATGTTAAGTCGCTTTGGATAAAAGCATCTGCTAAATGACAATGTAATGTTAACCAGGGCTGTAGTGGAGAATAAACGTAAGTAAATTAAGTTTACCCACTGCTCAAATGTCAGAAATAGTCTGTTAAGAGTAGTGCTGGCCGGTATACCGGTTCGAATACTGGTATTTATTTTTGTTATGATATGAATTTTGATGATTACCGCAATACCGGTATGTGTCAGTGCGTTTCACTGTTGCGCTGTTGTGAAAGCACAGCTGAGATTGCATCACAGCCTATGGTAAGTCCACAAATCATATGTAGGTAATACTAAATTTAATAAATAATGACAAATGACTAATACCACTTGATTATTCATTTACTAAATTTTGAAGATAACTTTTTACACCAAAATGACACCAACACATACACACTATCAATCTATCTAAAACGACTCCCACTCTGAGAAAAACGTGACCAGGGTCTGGCTCCAGATTCCTGCAGGTCGGGCCTGTCGAAGGCAGCACACAAGTGGTCTGGAACCTTCAGCAAATTAATCAGCTTGTGGTATGGGCCAGGATTGAAGACCACCTCCTCAAAAAGCAGTCTTAGCATAGTCTCCACGTCTATAATGAGAAAAATACAATGAACATGCTAATGAACTGACTAAAAGGTCAGTTCACCGAAAAAAATCAGCTGTACACTTGTTATTGCGGTGCAATGTGAGATTGAATGAGTGCACTCCATAACATCCACTATGGTTTCGGACACCACCACAAATGGCTGTCGCCTCAAATAATGCCCTATTTGAGGTTATAGGGGGCGATTTCGGATTCAGCCCTTGATTACAGCGGAGAATTCAACCAGCACGCGAGATAGAGCGGTTTCTGCGCGGAGCGCCGTGATGAGATTAACAACTTTCTCCACATGAATCATATTATATAGACCGGAGCGAGCATGTTTACGTTTATGGACCTATTTCATATACTCTAGTGCTCTAAACATGAACCAGCAGCGTGTATGCGCACATATTTCATCACATCTTCTTCAAATGAAATGTAACGTTATGCAAAGGACACTGAACTGTACGTCTGATCACGACCGCGATGACACGATGGGTTATTCTGCTACACAGAAGACGATGTGAGTTAATAAATAGACAATTCAAAGAATGGGCAAAAATTAACCTGCTTTATTGTTTCTGTGTTTAACTTGCGTGTGTCATTTGTTCAGAGACTGTAGTGCTCTTAAATGTACAGAAAATATCCCTAGACAGTTTAATGTTCTTCCGCGTTTTTCTCATTTTGGCAGTTTGTTGTTATATAGGGTTAGATTTTTAAAATGCTTTAGGGGCCCTCAACTCAACTTTTTTCTTTTTCCATGGTCCTATTTTAATATTCATGTGTCTGTAATGAGTGTGTTGCAGGTCTGTGTTTTATTGGTTGTTGTCTCACCACAGCATTATTTTGTGGGGTATACAGTAACAAATATGCAATATATTTCATATGTTGTATTGTGTCAGCATACATGGCTTTGGATGCTACATACCATAAACATAAACATATCTGTCTGTTTGATTACAGGTGCTGTGAGGAAAAACACAGAGACACAGTCAGCCACAGATGCAGAGGTCACCAAGCATGCAATCAGGTGGTTCAACCTGGCTGCGGATCGGGCAGCAAGGAGACGTCTCCATCCACACAAACGCAAAAATAAACAACCTTTTTATTGAATTTCTTGTCGTTTGCCTGTTAATCATTTTCTGATATTTTAGCTGTGCATAGTGCAGGATTTCATTGAAGGTGTAGCCTAATAGATAAAATATTTTATGTTTGTATCGATCTAGGCCTAAAGCACTAAATTAGGTTTTTGACCACAAAATGAATGTAGAGTAGCCTCGCCAACGTAGGCTATTTAACAAAACAGAATAGGCTACAACCTATAACTTAACATAATTTTGTAAATACAAATTTTGTATTTACTTGTACAATTTCTATGTAATCTCTCGCCCCCCCCACATAGCTTGAGGAGGTGAAGGCTACAATGTCCGGTGCAACCGATACACAAACGTCCTGGTTGTGGAAAAGATTGATTTCCCACGAAAAGCACCACCATCGAGATCCCCAAAAACTGTGGCTTAAATTCTTCAAATGGGCTCAAAGAATCCCATAAGCCTTTTTTTTTGGTACTTTCAGTAAATTGTTCAATGGCAACGACCTAATGGACTCTTTTGATGATGATGTTTCATTAACAAAATTCGGGAGGAGCACTTTCAAATGATCCTTTCAATCATCACGTCATTCTGACCAGCTGTCAGCAATCAGTAATCAACAAGTCTACCCAATCAGCATAAGTGGAGACCATTATAAATACACAGTCGACTCACCCATGTTCCTCGACAGTTCTTCAGCATCCCTCCACCATCCCATCTCCTCACTCTCGCATAGTTATCTTCCTAACCAAATCTCACACGCGCCTGGTTATTTCCTTAACCAGAATACGGGGGGAGTACTCTGGGTTCGGGCCAAATACCGAGCTCGGAGCCCTCTCCTCGGACAGCACGCCAAATACGCATACTATTTATTTATCTGACTTATTTGCGAAGTGTGAACTCGTGAATGCTTCTTTATACCTTTCAGGTTGGCGTCTTGGTAGCACGTGCTGCATTCATAAGCGCAACTAAAGAATCCGTATCTTATTACGAAAACATTTTAGAAATGCAGACGTGCTATCTGGAAGATGCAACTGGAAAAATTAAAGCACAATTGTGGGATACCCATATCGGTCCCATTCAACTGGATAAGATGTACAGGCTCTCAAATCTTTCTACCAGGAGTTCAGGGGTGATTTTTACATCAACACCAGGCAGAATGAGGTGCAAGAAGTGGCCGCTTTGGAAGGCTCGAGAGCACTCATCCTGGTCGAACATCGCGTTGATGCCCTGTCCGGGACGGTGAAAATGGTCGAAGTAAAGATCTTGTGGTGACGTGGTCATTGCAAATGTTGGCAACAGAGCTTTAAAGTCAAGTCCAAGAACCATCGCTGCGAGAGATGCAACATGCTCCAAAGATTGTCTACTTATGAACCAACTGCATCAGCCAGCTTCTGCGTCTTCACAGGTGCCAAAGAGCGAAATGTCACTGTGTCCTATTCGGTCTTAAAGCGGTCTCTTGAATCCGAAGGCGTGGTGCACCTATTCTGAAGATGTCGAAGAACACTTTCTTGACTCGGTCTCATACATTTCAAATGCAATACGACTCCGTCGTTGCAATGATGAAAGTTGAGTGTTCTGAAAAAAAGTAAGCTAAAGTTTAACTAAATATAAATAACTAAATTGATATAAGATGTATTTGAGTTTGTTTAAATTTGACTAAACTTGTTTCTATATCTTGATTGTTTGCTGAATTCAAAAGGCTATTTTTTCATGGATGCTAATAAATGAAATCGAAATTCATATCTGTTTCTTTGTCCATAATTTCACAGAAGTGTACTTAACTGCAAGTTTTTTGATTGTATGGTGTAGGTTAGTTTAAAAAAAACTTGTTTTATTAAATGTGCTTTATTTAAAAAACTTGTATAACTAAATTGAAATTAGTTTTCATTTGTTAAATTAGAACAATATATTAAATTGCAGTCAACACCAAGATGGTGCAGGTCACCAACACCAAGGCTGCCTTTGCCAGCAGCTCTGAGTTTTCTCAACCAACAATGGTATGCACGTGTACAACAATTTTAATGCATTATCATTGTTTGAAGAAGTACTTTAAAAGTATATTTTACTTTAATGAAAGTAGTAAAACTACAGTGTAGAAACACTAGTGGTGGAGGAAGTATTCAAGTACTAATACCACCATACTCTTTCTGAATTGAATATGTTTTTTTTAAAGGGTTAGTTCACTCAAATTAAATTTCTGTCATTAATTACTCACCCTCATGTCGTTTCACACCTGTAAATAAAAGTATATAAGTATGATCAGAAAATTTTACTTTATGTATTAAAAGTACTCAATGTGGGAATAGCAGCAAATCCACACATTTGTGAACCATGAAATAGTACTTGAGTAAATGTTCAAATAGTAAAAAACAGTGGTGTAATAGTTACATTCCACCACTGTGTATAACAGTATCTAGGCCTAACACTTTTTTTTTTTTTTCACAGAAACTTCAACCCATAGATGAGCTCCTGTTGTTCCTCATGCATCTGTCAGTGGGTCTGCCTCTCAGGGATCTAGCAGAACGGTTTGACATTCACCGCACCACAGCCAGCAGGATTATTGCCAGCTGGACTCACTTCCTATACAACCTGCTTGGAAGCCAACATCTGTGGATCTCAAGAGAAACTGTCAAAACTCATCTTCCACCAGAGTTTTCAGCTTTTCCTGATACACAAGTGGTGCTTGACTGCACTGAAATATTCTGCCAGACTCCATCCTCTCTCCTGTTGCAGAGTGAGGTATTTTCCACGTACAAATCTCATGCTACATTCACGGCCATGATCGGCATGGCACCCCATGGTGCCTTTACATTTGTGTCTGGTCTATGCTGGATCCATGAGTGACTATGAGATCTTCAAGCTGTCTGGCATCGCAAACCTACTCACACTGGACATGGCAATCATGGTGGACAAAGGGTTCCTTGTGGACAATCTGGCTCCATGCAAGGTTTACCGGCCTGCCTTTCTCTTAAGAAACACCCAAATGAGTAGAGATGATGTCAGGCAGACTCAATACATTGCACGTCTAAGGGTCCATGTGGAGAGGTGCATCAGGAGGGTGAAAGAGAACAAACTTTTTGACAGAGATATACCACTTTCTGTGTGTGGAAGCATTGAGGAGCTATTCAGTGTGGCTTGCTTCCTGGTCAACTACCAGTACAGACCACTGGTAAAGGCATGGGCAACTCAATGATTACCTCTGGACTCATGAATTGACATTTCACTTTTAACTTATATGGTTTAAAATTGATCAAAAAGTGTCATTTTAGAGGTCGATGCATCGGTGCATCTGTAGCTACATGTACACATTCTGTTTGATAATGTAAAGTAATGTTCTGCATGTGAATGTGTAACCTAAGCCGGGTGAGGGTGTGGCTTTGAGCTGGTAAAAACCAGAGGCTGCACCAGGACAAACATTCTCCTGAATACCTATGATCTGATGCAGTTGGAATAGGAGCAGCAACGATTTATGTCAGAGCCCTTCAAAAGATCTCAATAAGTGTTTAAAAAATTTCTATAAAATGACAATTGAACAGTTTCATGAATGTATGATATTTTGCAGAATACCTAAGTGCTTCTTTTCATACAGCTGTGCTCAGAGATTGAGTTAGTGGCCCATAATTAGATTCATGTTGTTGCTGATTACCAGTAAATGTGGGATGTGGGCAATATTATAAATGATAATCTTATTTTGGGGCGCAGGGAACAATTGTATCCTTTAGGCCACATACAGCAAGAGAGGAAGTTAATGATGAATTTTCATTTTTGGCTGAATAGTCCCTTTAACACTGTCACTGCAGTTTTGTAGTACTGAAGCCTTTGTAAGTTGTGAATGTTTTTGGCAGGTTGCTGTAGGACAAGTATCTGGAAATGGGCCGCCAGTGGTCTGTTTGTATTGCAGCAAGACTGATCCATTACCAGAGATACAAGAGCATGTTGATCACTGTGAACTTTATTTCTTTGGCTTTTCAGGATTTACTATATCAATTTCTGAAATCTCCAATTTACTTCAAAGGTCCTTTTAACACATAGTATTAATATAATCTGATCACGAGTCTTTTAAAACTCCACTTACAGATATTTTAATCCTTGATTATGATTGGCATTGGAAGATTGTGAAAATACTCTTTAAACCTTTATCTGTGACCTTATTAAATTCAGTATCGCAGGTATATGTGCGCCACTGCAACTTTTTATGTTGCTTGGCAAAATAATTATTTAGGAATTTTTTTTTTTATTATTATTTTTTTTTTGCTGCATGTTTCTTTCATGAAATGTTTCCAGGTACATGCAGTAACTCTGCTTCTTGCTATGCCTAACGTCACCCTTAGCTGTTCTAACCACTGCTTTTTGGGGATTGTTGCTTCACTAAACTCAGTTCATCTCTGTATTTAGTGCTTTTTCCCTTTGGATCACATTCAGACAATAATAATACCAGCTGTATATGTTGAAACAAACGGGTGTGTGATCTGAGGTAAAATACACAAAGACTGACCATGTTGCATTTACAAATTAACCAGGAACACAACTAGCACTACTTTGTATGGGTCAAAATTAGCTATTTTTCTTTTAGGCCAAAAATCATTAGGATATTAATTAAAGATCATGTTCCATGAAGATATTTTGTAAATTTCCTACCATAAATATATTAAAAATGTATTTTTGTGAGTGGATATGCATTGCCAAAGACTTCATTTGGACAACTTTTCTGCATCCCATGTTCCAGATTCTCAAATATTTGTATCTTGGCCAAATATTGTCCAATCCTAACAAACCATCAATGGAGTGCTTTAGTCAGCTTTCATGACTGGTTTTGTGGTCCAGGGCCACATATGTCTTCAAATGCAATTGGGCAAGCTCATGTCAAAGCAGACAGGAACAGTAAAGAAAATGTTCTCATTGTATATTCACTCTTTTTCTGCAGAATGTGTTATCTTAGCTCTGTGAGTTCATACAATGCCAGTGAATGGTGACCTAAAACTCTTCAAAATACAGCACATAAAACTGCAGTGCATTAATTTATGTATTCAGAAATGATAAAATCTGTGATCCAAATACGAGGCCAGCAGTCATAATTCTGGATATACAGTGGTGCTTGAAGCTCTGACATCTATCTATCTATTAGTGGTTAAACGGATCATTGTTGATCCGTACGGACCAAGCCCCACGGTTCGGCATGCATGTGATTCGCGGATCAATGGATCAATCAAAGTTTAATGCAACAGAGCAAAAGGTTGTAATTTGCATGTGTTTTGTCTTGCTAGTTTACACATATAAAACCATTCCAGCGCTAGAAGAGGCAAAAGAGGATTCAATTCGGTTTCACACGCCACACTGTTATCGGTGCGCACTGACACACATAGAAAGCTCACGCACACACAGAGAGAGAGGTGCATTTCAGATAGTTAGTGAACTCCAAATTGATTTCTCTTTTGTGTCCTCAGTGCACTTGGATGGTCACATACACGCATTATGTCAGTCAAAATACCCCTCTCAGCAAGTATTCTCATAAACACATTCGGTTATGTCTTCATTGAACGAGGTGAGAATTCGGATGTGTATCTAACAAGCTACAATTAGTACAAAATGCAGCTGCTAGAGTTCTTACCAGGTCAAGAAAATATGATCATATAACACCAATCTTATCATCTCTACACTGGTTACCCATTAAGATCCGTATCGATTATAAAGTATTGCTAATGACCTATAAGGCTCTAAATGGTTTAGCTCCTGTGTACTTAACCGATCTTCTATCGCCCTACAATCCTTCACGCTCTTTAAGATCACAAAACTCTGGACTTCTGGTTGTACCTAGGATAGCTAAGTCCACTAAAGGAGGGAGAGCATTTTCACATTTGGCTCCGAAACTCTGGAATAGCCTTCCTGATAATGTTCGGGGCTCAGACTCGCTCACCCAGTTTAAATCTAGATTAAAGATGCATCTCTTTAGCCAAGCATTCACATAATGCATCTCATATCAGATCAACTGCACATGACTATCTTTGCTTAATGCAGCTACGCTAATTATTCTCTGCTTTTCTGTTTTACCTCAGGACGGTGACTAGAGAGGACATCAGCTTCAGTTTGGATCCACCCTCTTAAGAAGACCTCAGATGACCAACACTTATGAAGAGACGGTGCTGACTCCTGCGAGGACTTCAGAAGACGCAATCATCTGGATCAGCATGCACATTGTCCAATTTCTAAATATCCTTTCTTTTCTATATCTCCTTTCTCTCCTAATTATTGTTAATATGTAATTAATTTTTTCCAGGAGCTAATTGCTTCTAGTTAAACTGCTAACAGTGTTTGTAAATTAATTTCCTAAATTATTTGCTAACTGCATTCTTTAAATTGTAATGTTGACATGCATTCTCTGTAAAGCTGCTTTGAAACATTATGTATTGTGAAAAGCTCTATACAAATAAATGTGAATTGAATTGAATATGACTTTGACCTTTAATGTGTTTCAATTCGGACACATGAAAGAACTCTGCTTTATGAACTCATACAACCTTTTTACCATGATTGTTTGTATCATATTTCTCACTTAATTTTAATACAAAGATTAACTGGTAAAACACTCAATGCACTTCTGTTATTGTAAACAATGCAGCGTCTGAACAGGACTTTTATTATGGAGTGACGATATAACGTCATAAGACTGCGCCGAGCTCCTGCATCTGCTGTGATTCTGCTGAAGAAAGGTTTGTTTTAAGAATTTAAGCTTATTTATTCGATAGAAACAGGTCTAGGTTTTAATATTTTTTACAAACGATTTTAAATGAGTATTTACTAATGTAACATTGTGATTCTTTATCTAAGTGTAATGAAGGATATTTGTGTGAGTAAAACAAATCCAATGATGAGAAACCGTAAACCTGCGTCTCATTTCTCTCTATAAATCATAAATCAGTTTATCATGAACACAAGTTCAGTCTCTGGAGAGTCATGATGGAGAAACTGAACTTTTCAACTCCGAGTCAATTGAGTCAAAGACTTTGAGAAATGATTCAGTGAATCACGACACGTGCTGTTCAAACAGTGAACATGAACGAGAACAACAAACACTAACAAACTAACTAAACATGTTTTCATCAGTCATAAATGCCTAAATATGAAGTTTATTCATTTGCAGCTTTAGTTTTTTAGAGAATTTTTGTCTAACCGGGTCATTAGACCAATAACAATGTTAATTATTCTCTTCTTAAAGATGGCGTTTAAAAAAGAGGAGACTGAAGACATGAAGATCGAGTTTATTAAAGATGAGACTGAAGATCTAAAGATGGAGTCTATTAAAGAGGAAAGTGAAGATAAGAAGATAATTATTAAAGAGGAGACTGAAGACATGAAGATTGAGTTTAATAAAGAGGAGTTTGAAGAAATAAAGATTGAAGAAACATTCAGAGTAAAACATGAAGATATTGAGGAACAAACAGGTTGGTTTTATTCTCACAGCTGAACTCAGTCATTTGATCATTATTAAAATGTCCAGCTCTACAGAAATAGAGAATATACTGAAGCATAATCTTGAAGAAAAGTGTCTGAATGCTCTCAGTCGATGCATTCACTCAAGTAGACTTACTGTAGAGTTAGGGTTTGGTTACTTGTAATTAAGCATTTTTAACTCATTATGATAGTGAGTAAATGTAGTAATGTGTACATCACTTTAAAATTCAGTGTTTCCATTAAATCTGATCCTGGACCACAAAATCAGTCTTAAGTCTCACGGGTATATTTGTATATTTTGGGGGCACCACTACTATTTTAATTATGAAAAAAATAATATATAAACGTTAAGCCAAAACAAATTCATTTAAAGCTAAACTGAAACAGAAACCGGCGTTATAACCTATAATTTGGCATAAATCCAAATATTTCCATATTCACGATTTGGAGGCTAAACTATATTATTTAAACACTTTTATTGTACACATACTACTATAACTTTTTACATATTTGGTTGAATGTATGTTATTTTTACAATTAACAGGCTGCGATGTCAAGTTACTAAAACTGATATATGTTGTGTGTACGCGAGGCGCCGGCGCGATCACTTGAATTTCTTATAAAAGTGGAAACAACACTAAAATAGGCTACTCAGACATTTATGGTCACATAGATGTAACACCATTCAAATCTGTGAAGGGTTAACGATGCAATATGTAATATTTTTGCTGTAAAATATCCAAAAACCACTAAGCCAGTGTTATATATTTGTTCACTTGAGTACTTATAATATCCCAAATGTTTCCAATTATTTGTAAATCGTGAGAAAACTGCAATTTTAACCAAGGCTCCGGGACGAGCGAGGAGTCGCCTGTCAATGGCATCATACCCACATTACCTTTGGTTTCCGGTTTTATTTTGTAGAAACCATGGAAACGCCAAAGACGCTTTAATAAATCACATGTTTTAATAGACAAGGGAACAACTTTTTTATATATTCATAGACAGAAAACGATTTGGTCTTAAATAGCTTAACATGTTTAGTCTTATTGTTTGAATCTAATTTTCTTGGTTTTTTGCGAGTACCATGCTTTACCATGCCTCAGAGAAAAACACTATTTTGTCAACTAGCTAACATAACAATCAGATGCAGCTTTATTTTTAGTAAGGTAATACAGAATTTTCTCATCATACAATACGTTTTAAAATTAATTGTATGTCATTTATCAACACAAGCCATCCAGCATTTATTAATATGATATTGTAAAATCGATCTATCTTACTGCAGTGTGTAACAGTGTCTCACAGCAGCCGCCGAGCGAACGCACAGAGTAACGTTATAACATCATTTTCAACACACTCAAATCAGGGTATATGCAGGAATCCTGAAGTTAATTTCAAGACCTTTTGAAGACCTTCTCAAAATATTTTAAGACCTCATCGCACTTCAAGTTCTAATCAGCAACAAACCTTTAACTTAATAAACAGTTGTAGTTTGCAAATAAATCTTTAGAGCACAACCATACAACCACAGCTCAGATAAGCTCGGAAGAAACAAAGCTCAAAAGAATAAATTAAAGCAAGGTTTATTAAAATATACATTAACAATCTCATGATGTAACCAGTTTTGTCCTTGCCACAGGTGAATGTCTTAGCTTTGTCAGAGTCCGGAAACATTAACTTGGAAAATATAAGAAATTCCTTTTTTTGAGTTCAGTGAGTGGTGATTCACCGCAGTATTGAGACACTGAGCTGATCTCACTGACCGAGAATGCTGTTTTTTTTTAAGTTATTATGGGGATGAAAATAAATATGAATACTTTTTGGAGTCAAACTCTTTTGACAAAGCTTGAACAAAATTTATTACCTCATAAAATCGTGATTAAGACTTTTTAATACCTTTTAAGGGCCTTAATTTTCACAAAATGGATTTATCAACTTTTTAAGACCCCGCAGACACCCTGCAAATGTATCTGATATGATAAACAGAGCTGCATTAACTCATACTAAAGAGTTTATTCTTTGCTCATACTCTTGACCGGAAGCAGCGCTACTACTACTACTACTACTACTACTAGTAGTATCTTCTTTTAATAATAATTACTATTATCTGTTTTTTAACATAAACACTGAATGACAAACAATATCTGAAGCCCCACCACCAGTTCTGCTTAGTTAAAATGACAAATATGCGTTACCAAGTTTTAGTTCTCGTTAATCCTGTAAAGCCCACTGCTGCAGAATTACAAAATCACTTTCAACAATTAAAAACAAAGGCCTGCAAATGTTTTTTTCTCTCAAGACCACATTTACATAGTTAATGGGTTTTATTGTTTGTCCTCACAATGCTATTGGATAGAAGAAGTGTTTATAGGTCCGGTCATCTGGCCATGAAGTTACTCTACCTGCAAACTTCGTGTCAAGCTCATCTCCTTTTTTTACATGACTGGATTTGTCAAGATTCACGTAAGTAAAATTCCTTACATATTTTTTTGTGTTTATTACAATGTCTAGAACACAGACATATTTAGTTAAGTCCATGTTGCAATTCTACAACGTTGGGCCAGAGTGGTAGTCAAAATAGCCTGTGCTCCTACACATTACTTAAGGACATATTCACAAATTGAAATTTGAACTGTTGGATGATTCATTGTAACTACGTTAGTACTTAGTTTAGCTTATACCATTATTAAACACAGGAATACATTGTATGTGGAATTTGAAACTCCATCATCTAGAGCAGTATCTGAAACTTTTAGTTTTTAACTTCTAAATGATCCTGAGTGTTGCTCAAATAGTTTATAGCATTAGGAGCTCTGAATGTTTTGGGGGGATGCCTGTTGCATTGTTCAGAGACAGGTGTGAATGGTCTTGAATATGAACCTGTAAGTGCTCTGGAGGGGGATGCATGTCTTCTTTTAGTATGATAAGCAGAGAGCATAATAGGCCACACAATATTGTTTGATTTTGATTTAGCATTTGCATTGAAATTATACTTTGCAGTGCTTCCCACAGGTTTGAAATATACTTGCGGTGGTAGCCGGGTGAAAAATCCTACTATTACCCACGGCACAAAAATGGTCTTCTACATGTGACAAACAAATAATGTCTGATTTTCAACAGTATTTTATTTATTGAAATTAATTTGAATTACATATTATACTATTCCATTTAATTACATACTAATATTATGCATTATTATGCATTGTAAATTATGAAAAATTACAGCATTAAAATGGTTCTCCTTTTCCTGTGTTCTCCTTGCTGTCATATAGTGTCTCTCTCAGTGAATGGGACACAGATTTTACCAGTAAAATTTATATAATGAATAATATGTGTCAAATAATGTTCTTAGTTTTTTCTTCATGTAGGGGAGACTACAATAATTTACTATGAAATAAATGGAAACCAAAATGGAAGTCATTAAATACAATTTATTGTGTAACCAAAATACCAATAATGCCCAAAGAAAAAGAAAAAACTTAGCGTGTGACTTTTAATTATAAACAAGCCCAAAATACACTGGGACTCTTATTTGAAACGTCTGTACTATTGCAGGCTGATCTTTCAGATTCTTACAACCGTATAAAACATTTTATATAAAGGCCATAAAGTAGACACGAATAATTGTAATAATTCATCAACTTGAGTTCATTAGCAAACGCTTGGCATAAATCTGTGCTTTTCATTGATTGAGAATCACTTTAAAGCGGTCTGAAGCGATGTTGCTCGAGCTTGTAGAAAGCGCAACAGCGCCCCCTTGTGACTTTGCAAAATGCAGCGCCCGTGGGAATGTCAGCGGGAGTAAACAGTTCTGACTCACACGTAACGAGAAGGTACGAAACGACTAGTTAATCGATTGCGGATGGTTTCATAAACTTAGGCGGATATAAAGTATAAGATAATAAAATAATAAAAATAATAAAAGCAAAAATGTGTCTCCAAATATACTTGGGTGGCCCACCAAGTAAAGTCTATGTGTGGGAAGCACTGCTTTGATGGATAATACTTAGATCTCTACCCTCAACACATGGTTTACCACCCTGTCTATTCTTTCAGTTTATCTACTACAGTATAAGACCCAAATGTATTTTTCACTTATTTATTTTTAACTTTTTCCGTTTCAGAATGCCAAGATGTCATCGGACCACCCCCCACTGGATGTACATGATTGCACATTTCCCAGTAAAGATGAAGAGAGGACGCTGCAGACACTGCAATAATAGATACACAAATACATTGTGTATCAAGTGCATGTTCGCCTGTGCTTCTCAGATAAAAAGAACTTAGGGACAGTCTTAGGGACTATCACTGCAAAACACACACTTCATTCAAACCACATTGAAAGTGATATTTTTATAAATTATTTTTTTCAATATTTTTATTAATAAATGCTTATTCATAAAAATGATTGTTGTGTGATTATTACTCATGATATATACTGTTATGGGGCAAAGTAAGCAATCAACCCTGTAAATGAATGCTTAATCCTTTCGAGCGTGAGTTTAAAATATTCTAACTGTCCCCCCAGAGTGAGTTTTTTTAAGGCGGCCGTTATTTTAGAACGTTTGCCTTTAATGTTTCCATGGCGACGCGTCTTGCGTGTCACAAGCGCTGAACGCAGCCACAATAACACTGTATGACAGATGGATCGCTATTATTTTGTTTTTCCTTGTTTATTTAAAATATTCACAAACTTGCTTACCATGTCATCAACTATCTGATATCCCGATCCTCAATATGTGTAAGTGAGTGTGTTTTGTTGTTTAAAAGCCTTTATAAATTATCTTTATCTTGATCTATAACGCGAGATGGGCGCCGCCATCTTAGTTTGCGCTGCAGTTCAGTCCTGTCAGTCGGATTTACAGCAGGTGAATTCATCCGTTTCTCCCGAAATATATGCAAGTAAGTTGCTGGTGAACTGGAAGAATAATAGAGTAAACTTTATAGTTGCTTGGGCCCATTATGTGTGTCTGATATGAATAAATGTCGGCAAATTGTTTATGAATGGATTGTTATTGCTCCTTCCACTGATGTCTGACATCAGTGTGTATTTTATAAACTCTAATATATTGTTTTAATGGTGCTTATGTGTATTTAAACGTCTGAAACCTTAAAAGAAACGTTATGTGGCTGAAAACACTGCATAGTTGTGATATGACAAGAGCTGCGCACGTCCGTCTCGCAGCCAGAGTGCGAAAGCACAGTTTGAATCTGGCAGTTATGTGACGTCGCTGAACGTTCGAAATCCCATATGTGGGACCGTACGCCCAGGGGCACTGAAATAAAAATCCCACATGTGGGACCGTACCGCTCAAAGGGTTAAATGCTCTGTATCTGTTCAGACAAAGTGAGTACAAATACAGAAATTCTGCTCCTATGGCCACGAGAATCAAGCATATCAAAGCATAAAGCAATGGTGCTGGATCGAACGTTAAAGTGACTTGGGTTTTCTGAATTAGCAACAGAACAATCGAGCATGAATATAATGCATTTAATATATGAAAACTACTAACACAGAGGTTATACGTCTAAATATACACAGGGCATATACATATATTCAGAAGTGAAAGTAAAGAAAGGGAAAGAGAGAAAACAAGTAGCAAAACTTACTAACAGTCCTTGAGAGCCAGCAGAGAAATCAGTTTCATTAGATTGTATTAGAGGTATCGCATCTAATGATAGAGAAACGGTACTTGCATTAGTTTGCGCTGAGTTTCAAAAGAAACAGGTGATGTTCAGTGCTGCTGCAGTTTCGTTGGCTTCTTCCGTTTCCGCGGGAAGATTTGAACTGAGGACTTGAAAGTTTGTCTCGCCTAAGGTGGTGATCCCGAAAGGAGATAAGCGTGTGATGGAAGCGCGGTCGCCTGAGACAGCCGAGAGAGATGTGCACAAGAGAAGGCGATGGTAATTCGAGGACAATCGAGAGACACAACACAACTGTTTGTGCTTGTTCTTTTATTGAAGCAACAAATGGTCAGGGTGCCCTGTTTAACGGGCAAAACTTCCTTTGTCTTGTTGCTTGATTTGCATAATTTATGAGGTATCAGATCGGATTGCACTTTCTTCACAGTACAATTAAAAAAAATAGAACAATGCATTTTACAGAGAGCTTTATAACGAGACTAAACTTGACATGTAAGAAAAGCATATAAAAGAAGTTATAGTTAACAGGCAAATTCCATCATTAAAACTAACACTAGCACAACTACAATCCTAGCTAAGCTTATACAGTGGGAATAACTATATGCAATTTGAAATACAACAGCGGTTATATTTTACACCTACAATCTTCAATGCATGTTTGTGTGTGTGTTTGTGGGTGTGTGTCAAAATTTGGTTGGTCTGTCTGGGCCCACGTGGTCCTTATCCCACAAGGGGGGTGATCCTTTTGAAGTCTCCAGAGCTAGGAAGTGGGGATCTCTGTTTAATTTCTGACAGGGCCGCAAAAATTCCAAAGTGCCTGTCTCTCTTGGACCGGCCAGAGCCAATCCGTGATTTACAAACACAGTTCAGCAGGCTAAAAGCATTCTGAAAATTCCAAAGTTTAGTTGACTAATCTGATCAAATAAACCACGCAAAATCTGATCAGAGCGCTCAGACTGAAGCCTAGTTTTATATGGGGAGGTGGGGTAAAGTAATTATTACCAGATCTTCTCAGTGATTTTAGTCCCGTCCTATTGTGCCATCTCAGTAATCATTACGAGCAATGTCAGTTTACTTCATATTTGTGCAGTTTTTGAGTAGGTTTTTATACAAAGACAGTTTATGTAAAGTTCACTTTATAAAAGACCCACATTTCTAACTTTCATTCATGAGGATAACATGGATAATTTGACATGGTTTAGTGTAAGATTTTTGCACATCTTTTGAAAAATGCAGTTTTAAAAGTAAAAAAAAACTGTCACTTTTACCAGTAGATGGCTGCAGAGCACAACTATCCTCCAAAAACTATCCTCCAAATGTTGAGTAAAAAAAGGAGAGATGAAGCGAGTACGGAGATCCACAAACAATAGACTTTAATAGTAATACTGGAATATAGAACAACATAACCACAACAACATAACATTACAGTAGCAACATCAAGAACGGACAGGGAGTGAAGGGAGTGAGTCCATTATAAAGGCAGTGTTGATGAGGAAGTCCAGGTGCAGGTGATCCGTGATGATGGGGTGAAGACGAGGGAAGTGAGTGCAGGTGTGAAGACAAATGAATGATGGGAAATGGAGTCCGGGAGACAAGGGAACTGTGACATAAAATTGGAACGCATTGTTTTCTGTGAGTGTACACAGACCAGCGCCGACATTCGATGCCTGTCCGCGGCGCCCAGCTAAGACTCAGAAACAATAGAAAACAATGCGCTCAAAGATGTGTCCGGTGTGCGAGCACCTTGAGTGTACTGCACAAGGGTTAAAGTAGCTAGGCAAGGGCATAAAAATCTGAACTGCCCTGGAGTACCTCAACAGGACACTTTGTAGATTTATTTGAAATATCCATCAGTCTCAGATTAGAGTATCAGAGCTGATGAGTTGAACCTAGAGCAGGAATGACCAAACGTGTTCCTGGAGACGCTCCACCCCCGCGGTACAGGGGAAGACCAGAGGCTGTTTTTTGAATGGATGTCAATGAATGAGAGGCTTCACTATGCTGATTAAACAGCTTTTGTGGGGAAATAACTAATCATTTTGATAAATTGATAACTTGTTTGCTAATCTTCAGCATGTTTTACATTAAACAATACTTTAGAATAGACATGTAACATTTTGGAAGGGGTGCACGTCAGGCTACATCCTAGGCCATGCGGGGTACTCACGACGCAGAAGTATAAATCAGCCTTAAGTCTTCAGGAATGCTTGAAAATTACAGGCAGGTGTATTTGATTAGGGATGAAATGTAACTCTGCAAAACAGTGGCCCTCTAGTACCAAAGCTGCCCATTCCTGATCCATACGATAGGATAGGGTATAGATCATACATGTTGTTGATTTTGTTGCTTTAAATGTCTAAATAGTTTTTTTGTCTATTTTTGCCTTAGACCTGATGGCACTGAGAGAGGCGAGTCATGAACTTAATGAAAGGAATGAAGAGAAAGAACATTATAATTTAATGAGTGAAGAAAAATCAACAAAATTGTCCTTACAAAAAAGAGCTCAAAAGACTGGAACTAAAAGTTATTTCACCTGCCAACAGTGTGGAAAGACTTTTGATCAACATAGAAACCTTCAAGTCCACTTGAGAGTTCACACTAGAGAGAGAGCCTTCACTTGCCAAGAGTGTGGAAAGAGTTTCATACATAAAAAACGCCTTATAGTCCACATGAGAATTCATACTGGAGAGAAACCCTTCCCCTGCCAACAGTGTGGAAAGAGTTTCATTATAAATGAAAAACTTAAAGTCCACATGAGAATTCACACTGGAGAAAAGCCTTATACCTGTCAAGAGTGTGGAAAGAGTTTCATTAGAAATGAAAACCTTAAACTCCACATGAGAATTCACACTGGAGAAAAGCCTTTCACCTGCCAACAGTGTGGAAAGAGTTTCATTAGAAATGAAAACCTTACAGCCCACATGAGCACTCACACTGGAGAAAAGCCTTACACCTGCACTCTGTGCGGGAATAGCTTCACACGGCTAAAAACCCTCAGGCAACACATGAGAATTCACACTGGAGAAAAGCCTTACACCTGCCAACAGTGTGGAAAGAGTTTCAGTCAAAAAGGACACCTTATAGTCCACATGAGAACTCACACTGGAGAGAGCCCATTCACCTGCCAGCTGTGTGGAAAGAGTTTCGTTAGAAATGAAAACCTTAAAGTCCACATGAGAATTCACACTGGAGAAAAGCCTTACACCTGCCAACAATGTGGAAAGAGTTTCAGTCAAAGAGGACACCTTATAGACCACATGAGAATTCACACTGGAGAAAAGCCTTATACCTGCCAACAATGTGGAAAGAGCTTCAGTCAAAGAGGACACCTTATAGACCACATGAGAACTCACATTGGAGAAAAGCCTTAAGCTTTGATTCATTATTTTCTAAAATCAAAATAAAATTGAACAGCTCAATATTGCAATAAATCGAGGTCGACACAACAGCCTCTTAAATTTTAAAAGTGTGAAACACTCACAGTTCACAAAGCTTACGCTACGTTCTATGCCTTCTCTATAGGTTGTTTGCACATGATGTCAGGGCTGCACGTGAAATGCGGCAGGAGGGCAAGGAGTGATTTTACTATATAGAAATCAAAATTCCTATTTTTTGCATTGTTATGGTTGCTCAAATCTTTCAAACTGAGAAACCACAATGAGCTTTTATCGTTTACGTAACTTGTATAGTTTTTTTTTTTACTTTTTAAAATAGCATTTTGTGTCTGCTGATACTGAAATGAATATGGAACCTGCTTACTTTATTTGTTTTTTACTTTAAATATTAACATTCTTCATGGTATCATTTGCAGGGAAAAGAAGATATTCTATCCCATTGAATGATAATTTGGTATTTTCACTTCAGTTTTTTAGAATTCTGTTTACAATGTTGATCTGGTTACCATGAGAACAGTGTCATGCGCTGCTGCTTCAGCCATCATATGGTAGAAAATGTCAGAATAAATAAATGTGTTCAACAAACTGACAGAAGTTGATCCATTTCTTTGTTGGTATGGTGTAAATATTCACTTTCCCATATGTACATGGAGGAGAATCAGATGGGCATTCAGCAGACAGGCACCAACATATTTTTTATTTTATTTATATCAACAAATGACAACCAAAATCAAACCCATAGAAGCTTGTGAACAGTTTTTTTAAGTGGTTTGTGCAGTGGCTGAATGATTGGTTATTTTTATGTTGATTTGTTACACGCATGCTACACAGTAAAATGCATATATCAGAGAGTAATCAAAATGGCTCGGTGAATTTATGACTCTGGATAATCTGTATTTTTTAGAATAGAGATCTTGACTCTATTAACTTTACTAGTGCATATTACTAGTCTTGTGGTAAACAATTAATCCGTGCAAGTTAAAACACAGACAAAAATTGTTTGTTGCTGTAATCTTTAATCAAAATCTGAAAAGTTACTTCCAGTCTGAAATGGCGTTCATTCTCTGAATCAGTTTGACAGCTTAAACCACTCCCCTGCAACCGTTAGTCTGCTATGAGCGAGGGACAGAGTGAAGGAGCACGAGAGATGGAAAGGAGGAGTGCTAAAGTAAAACTCTGCCCTCTATTTTATATTCCGTTTCACTTGGAAATACGTCACAACACTGGAGAAAAGTCGTTTGCAACTTCCGGTTCACGCAGACTTTAAAAAATTCATAATGTAAAAAAAAAAATAAAAAATTAAATGAATGAATGAAATTTTAACAGTCACTGGTCACCACCCACTGGCCTAACAAGTGTTGCATGATTTACGAAGTGTTTCTAAACTCCAGTCCTCGGGACCCACTGCTCTGCACATTTTGTATGTATCCCTTATTTAACATACCTGATTTAGATCATCAGCTCATTAGGAGAGTCTGCATGAACTGAATTGAGTGTGTCAGATAAGAGAGACATACAAAATGTGCAGAGCAGTGGGTCCCGAGGACTGGAGTTGAGAACCACTGATTTAACGTGTTTCTAGGGCTGTGTTCCAGTTCATATTTTAAAGGCCCTTCCCTTAATACAGCATTCTATATGTATATACTGTATGTGTGTTTTAAATGTTTTTAAAAATAATAATTATATCATAGAGTTGTTTGTGGTGGGGTAAATTAAACGTGATGTGCGGTGACGTCATAAACATGTTGCATTGTGAGTTATGGAGCTGCCTGAAGTGTACATATGAAATAGACTCGCCACTTCGTCCACTTCACGAAGTGGAACACACTTAAAAATGGTGGCAGGGATTCCCCCGAGGGGAAGTGTTTATGGAAATTCGCGAGTGCATGTCTAAAACTGGAGTGGAACGCAGCCTAACAGGTTTGGTACTTTGTGGCATATTGAAATGTGTTTCTAGTAGTGAATTAGTGTGAAACATGCCATTTCCTGTGGCCAGCTGGTGGCGCTACATATATTGTCATAAAGATGTCTTTAGGCAAGGACTCTTATCACACGTGAATTTTGGGGCAGATCAAACATAGTATGCCTGAGTTACAACAGCTTCCTCCTCCATGGCAAAACATCATGCTTTGTCAGGCCGCCACGGACACACCCTTCAATGAAAACTCAAGATCTTTGCAAAGTAACATCGCTAAGCCCTTAAGATTAGACTGACCATATATGATGTGGTTTTAGTTGAATCTCTATGAAGAGTTAATCACAGTGTAAAAGGTCTCAGGTTACGTATGTAACCATGGTTCCCTGAGAACAGGGAATGAGACTCTGCGTTGGAATACGCAATCGGGAGCCCAGGTGTCTGAAAGCCAACTACCCAACAACTCCAATCCCTATTGGCTGGCGACAGCCTATGACATAATGGCACGACCTGGAGTATAAAGGAGTGTCTGAAGAAACAATGAGCATCTATCGTCTTGGGGGACTGTTCTGCAGGCAGGCAACCCGAAGCATGGCAAGGAAACACAGAGTCTCGTTCCCTGTTCTCAGGGAACCATGGTTACATATGTAACCTGAGACGTTCCCTTTTGAAAGAGAACTCAACTCTACATTGGAATATGCAATTGGGAACGATATACCCATGCCGCCATGCTTGAGGAGAACGCATGCCAAAAATATGGCTGACAAATGTCAAGCAGTTTCGAAGGAAACGCTTAACAACTCACCCTCTGGTCACACCAGGCTGTCAGTGACACCATTCCCTATGGCCAACAGCCCAAGCTGAGCCTACAGAAGGCCTTCCTCTATAGAGTGAGAAGGCCTAATAAGGCCACTAGAGCATCTGAGACCAACTTTTCTGCAGACAAAGTGATCTCTTCTAGGGAATGAGGCCAGGGAACCAAAGGGAACCCCGACCAGTCACTAGAGGGGAACAAAGTCACCCCCAATGCCACCAGGGAGGCCGACCTGGTCTATCATAAGACAAGCTTAGTCTTGGCCAATCCCTGTCTGAACAAAGAATCTCAAAAACACATCCTTCACAGAAGGGAGCGAGTAAAAGTGACTGCAAAGGGGCAGGAGCAACTTAAACCCATGCGCAGAGACGGGGAGTGCTATGAACCCTCATGTTGAGGGGAGTATGAGCCACTCATCCTAGGATCTACTCAGTACTTAATTAATGCAGTGAGGAGGCTGTGCACTAAACACTTGATGCTTCAGGGAAGCACAAACCAGCCTATGGCTGAATCTTAGGAGGAGGCCTAATTAAGGCCTGCCACCATGAACAGCTTTGGGAGCTAAGCACTATTACGTACATAACCCGAAAGAGAATTACAAAGCTCACCTAACAGGTAGACCATGGAATGGGCACATACTCATGGAGGCCAAGAGGGCCTACAGCATGAAAGTAACTGAATATGATACAGAAGTATATTCAGAAAGTGGCCTGGAGGGGCCACCCTGAACACTTGTCTTGCTGGCAGTAGACAGGCAACTTCAATGGCAGCATAGGAGGCTGCAAAGCGCCCACGTGATAATCTACCCAACACAATCCAACGAGTACAACATATGGCAACACATAGTCGAGGAAGGCCCGTGCGGGCCTATCACCTCAACAGACAAGTGGCCTCAGCTCATGGCATTGTTCTTAGGCACCAAAGAATGATAAATAACTGACACAAAGGAGGTTAAATATCATCTGGGCCCCTGGCCAACTCTCTAGGAGCATGCAATAGATCCACCCTAGACATCTAGGTGGCTATCAGCTCAACTAGCGTAAAATCAGACTCGAGACGGGTGCAGTTTAAACCAAACCTCAGTAAGGTTTCACCACAGCATATACCCTGAAGGGCTAGCCACTCAAAGTACTCGGAAAAACACCATAAATTCTCACAGCGAGAAGAGTACACAGCTGAGCTCCAAATGCTACACCGGAGGCCGAGAAGAGGCCTACCTTAGTAAACATATCAGCAAGTGGCTGCCATAACCAGTCCACCCAAAAGCTATGTATTTAGTATTGAAACTTCCTCAGAAGAAATACATAGAACGCTGCCAGCCAATGTGAACAGGCCTGATTAGGGCCTATCTGTCGAGGTGGGGCGTGGCCTTTGTAAGGTGGTCATTTTTTTTCCAAAGCATCCTGCCAACAAATCAACTAAAAAGGAGGCCTAGTGGGGCCTACAATCTCAGCGACAAGTGGCATTTAGCAACTGTAGAGTAAAAACACAGACTGTGTGCTAGAAACCCTGATACAGGGGAGCACAAACCAGCCTAGGGCTGAACCTCAGGAGTAGGCCTCATGGAAGCCTACAACCAATGATCAGCTTAGGGAGCTAAGCACTATTACACAAAAAAAAAACTAACAGGTAGACCACACTGTGGGCACATAATCATGGAAGGACATTCAATGGTGGCCTGTGAGGGCCACCTTAAACACCTGTCTTGCTAAGAGCAGGACATATGACTCAATGACAGTAGTTAAACTGTAAAGTGCCCACATGACAATCCACCCAGACTCGAGGAGGCTGATGTAGTTATAACCAAACCTCAGTAAGGTTTACCACCAGAACTAACCCTGAGAGGTCAGCCACTCAGAACAGTACTCGGAAAAAGCACCTTTTTACTCTCAAAGCGAGAGGAGTACATAACTGAACTCCAACATGCTATGCAGGAGGCCCATGTGGCGTCAGCACATGGCGACCATAACAATACCAACCATTAGGCCATGCATCCAAAGATTTATTATCTAAAAGGAGTGCATATTACACCACATACTCCAAGAGAGGTCTGCTTAAGGCCTACTCAACAGAGGTGGGGCATGGCCGATGGTGGTATTGGATTCACAAGCATCCTGCCAGAATGTCAGCTAAAAAAGAGGCCTATAGGGCCTACAATCTCAGCAACAAGTGGCATTCAGCCCGTTTGCCCATATCACACACTGTGCCAACATGTAAACTAAAAGGTGGCCTTATTAGGGCCTACCGTAGTCCAAGACCATATCAACCATCAGGCCATGATGGTCAGCTTTTCTCAAAAAGTTGTTCTATACTACACTACCCTGAGTATGCAATCCAACAGGTGATGCACTCAGTAACACCAATAAACCTACAAATGGAGAATATTAGGTCACCAATGTCTCCAAAAGCAGCTGCATGAAAAAGCCTGCTATTATGAGAACAGGTGCTAACCTGTGGCAGCATAGGTAAGCTCACATATAAAGTCTAGAACTTTAAAGATTTTTTACACAACACTTTGATGTATATGCTATTTTCAAAGAGGAAAATCATTTTCTCCCTACAGATTCTCAAATCTGTACTGAGCCATAGAGGACGAATGCTAGACATTAGCAACGTCAACTCAAACTTGATAAAAACAAGTAGTTCAGAAGAAAAAACACATTTTCCATAGCATAAAAAACTGAGGCCTAGCACACACAGCACGACTTATCTACGAGAAGATAAGGGCCTACCACCTGAGATAACGGCATCAGGGAGTCTAAAAACAGTCTACAATTTAGCTGTTAAACTCAACAATTGCACCCCTACATAACAAGGGGATCATGGGCATACGGCCTAACAACTCCCTTCGGGAGGAGGCCAGAACTAGGAACTATACAACCTAACAAGGATAGGTACATAGGGTTATATGTAAATAACACACCTAACCTAGCTCTAGCCTGGCCACTAAGCTACGGGCCTTCTTACAGGCCACAAGCCTAGTGAAGCCTGGGTTTCACCTCCAAATCTCATGGATAAGAGGAAAGAAAGTGAAGCTCACAAGCAAACATGTCAGGCGGTCAATTAGGCTGACCTAAACATACATATTAACTGAAGTGACGAGTGCCAACTCAACTACTCTAGAAAACAGCAGATGGAAGCCACTCTAAACAGGTGGCTAGAGGCGGACATTTTGTGGCCTGCAAACATATATTCTAGCCAGCCCATCAACTCAGTTTGCCCAAAAAAAAATACACATTTTTCTGACTACATGCTCAGAAAACTATACAGAAAATAGGTCTTATTTAAACACATAAATATAGACCCTCCTGTGCCTCAAAGACCAAAGATCCTAATGCTCCTTTTTTACATGAAAGAATGGAATCTAAGGTTCTTTTAAGCCTAAAAGTCCTCTTACTATCAAACAGAAATGGCGGGCTGACAAAAATAATCACTATGGGCCCAGCCATCAGTCTGACCATAAGAAGCATCTGAGCATGATATATGTTGATATATTATATATATTATATATATATATATATATATATAATATATGTATATATATATTACATACATGGATATAATATATATATATTATATATATATATTACATATATATATATATACACACACATATATACATACATGGATATAAATATATTATATATATACATACAGGAGGTGGAAGAACAAGAGGAGAGGTAGATATAAATCGCCCTATGTAGCTGGGGAATCGATTACAACTGCAATGGTGTTTACAATCGATCACCCATCTCACTCTCGCTTCTTCCTCCTTCCGTCTGTCTGGGTTCAGATACAAATCTGTACAGCTAGGGGTTTTTCCATGCCCTCCCGATGTCAAGCGCAGAGATCAGAAAGGAATGGAAAGTCATGGAAGCTGCCGCATTAATGGACAGAAAGGAATTGTCATCGAGCTGTCCGCACGCGGCCCCTTTCTTAACACGCTCTCCCGGCAGCTGCAGCCCACTGAGAAGTGTGTCCCAAACACACAGCAGCTCGCATCCACAAGCCAGAGGAGTGCTCGCCGCTGGACGCTATGATGTCAAACATCATCCACTCGTTCTCGCCAGCCCCAGGGAAGTTGAGAGAGGAAGTCAATATAATGGGTTTGTGGAAAAAAACCCATGTTAATAATGAGACAATGGGCGAATAATGACTCGAAGGGATCGTAGGGCGAATTTGGCTGACACTTTTCCATTAGCTAGGAGGGGCATTGGGCGTTTTGTGATTACCTCGACTCCGATGACCAGTGGTCGATTACCCCGGGAAAATGACCGAATGGACGCCTTTAGGGGGCAACGCCGAGCTGAGGGGTCACCTGCCTGATTCCCATCGATTGCACAGGAAAGGGGGTAAGCTTGTCCCAAATACACACTAAACGCCCAATCTCCCATTAAACGAATGGCTGTTGTTTCAATGGAGTGGGCAGTGAGGGTCAGGGTCCCAAGAACCCACTATTTGCCCAATTACCCACTATAGAGATCGCTAAGACATGTGACCAACTGGGCGGCAACGTCATCAGAACGCAAAGAATTATGGGTATGTTTGGCCAGTTTACATGGGCTGGCATAGCAGGCTAGTGTTCTGGCATAAAAATAATTAAAAATTAGCGTGAAAAACAATATAATCCTACAAAATGCAGCGGGCTAAAGAAAACATTGTCGGATCATACCGCCTAAAACTAAATCCTAATGCAAAGACGAGAAAATAAAGGGAATCAAAGGACTGCATCCTTACGAGCAGAGCGACTGGTCAAGGGACGTCAAACTGTTGCCCAACTTCCAGCACCCATATATATATATATATACACAACTACATGATATTAAGTGTTGGTGCATACACACACAAAGTTTTCAGTAACTTCAAGTCGCTGCAGCAGGCCCAGGTCTTTTTTTTACAGATGGATGGGTCCAGGACCTGGAGATTGCAACAGTGGGGCAGGAAACTGTCGTCCGTTCAGTATGCTAATGTTTAAGCACCACATTCCTCGCTCATCTATCTACATGCAGTCAGAATTCAACAAACCAGCGTGTGTGTGAGAGAGAGAGAGGCGTGGGCGCGATCTAACAGCTGTCTGTCAGTGCAGCACAAGATCAATGATTTCAGCACACTTGTTAAAACACACATTTTATTCAATGAATCTAAATAAATATTTAATTTTGATGCTTTTTTCACACGAAAGTGTGAAAACTGATGGTCGAATTGAATTTAGCCGAGGAGGAACAGGGTATGTTTTTATTTTTTTATCATTTCTTATGTTTGAATAACTAATGCTATGCCTGACTATTTAAAAGACTATATTCTGATTATAATCTAAGTATTACACTACTGATGCTCAACACACCAGCAAATGACATTTTCGAGCTGGCTTGCGGAAGTTCTAAAGAACGCTCCGTTGCTTGTACTATTATTTTTCCACGCTGGAAAACGATAAAAGGATATTCCGTTCTTAAGCTTTATGCCACTTCTATCGTGAGAACGACTATTGCAGTTTATAACACAGCATGTAGACGGCATCTTGAACACTGCGTTCTTCCCTCCATGCAAAGAAGTCTGTTTGTGCCGCGGATTCCCAAAATACTTTGCGTTCACCACTGGGAATACGTCATGATGACGACACATTAGCAATCCTTATAGTGGGAAAACGATCAGGTGACTCGCTGACCGCTTTCAGGCCACGCCCCCCATCCCGCGGACGCATTATTTGCCCGATTACCCACTATTTTTCCCCAAAGCTAATTATTCGCCCCTCTCTCCATTGGTCTGACCGTGGGTGGGGCCGGGAGGCCACGCCCCATCCCACGAACCCATTATTATTATTATTTTTTTAATATTATATTTTATTTTGGCATTAAGACAACATAGAACATTACAAAGAGACAATGACAAAAAACGGGGGGAAAAAACAACAACAACAAAAAAAACATTTTGAATGATTTTTTAACCTTGAATTACATCAGTTCCTTCAGTTTTATACATATTTCCTATAATGTTATACATTTCTAGGCCAGTGTACAAGGGCAATATGGTGATCATGTGAATAATAAATGGGTCAGACCTTTAAAATGTTATCCCTGACATTTGATAGATGTTTAAGAAAGGGTTCCCAGGTGGCCTCAAAGCCAGCAATATTGCCAGAGAGGTTGTGTCTGAGTCTCTCCAAATGCAAAGTGGCAGAAAGTTCAGAGAGCCAAGATTTAAAAAGTGGTTTTGATGCCTTTTCCATAGACAAAGGATAATTTTTTTAGCTACCACCATTCCATATTGGACAGCTTTTTGAGTTTGATGGCTGATGCCATGAAGAGAGTCAGACCAGCCGAAAACAGCAATTGCTGGGTCAGGAGAGAGATCACAAGAATATGCCTCAGAATAGAATCTAAAAATTTCGCTCCAAAACTCAAAAAGTTTCGGACAGAACCAAAAGAGATGTCCCAGAGAAGCCCTCAGCAGATTCACATTTGTTACAGGTAGAGGAAATTGAAGGGTAAAATTTGTTAAGCTTAACCCTAGAATAATGAAGCCTATGTACTACTTTATATTGAATGAGTTGGTGCCTTGAATTAATAGAACATGTATTTATGACTTTCAGATGTAAGGTAGATATGTTGAGCTGACTAGTTGAGCAGCCATAAAACGGGAAATCAAATTAGGGGCATCAGGAGAGGCAGAAAGTAAATATATCTAATTTTCGTCTTTGAGTAGTTCAAAGTTTGAGAAAGATGTGCAAACATAATTTCTCAGCTGTAGGTATCTAAAAAAATGTGATGGTGGAAGATCAAATTTCTCTTTGAGCTGGGAAAATGTGGCAAATTTACCGTCCACATATAAGTCTCTCACGGTGACCATTCCTTTACTGGACCAGACCGAAAATGTGGAGTCTGTGAGTGATGGCTTAAAGGTATGATTGCAAGCAATAGGACATGACAGAGCAGTAGATGGCAACTTAAACGCTTTCCGGATCTGACACCATATTTTAAAAGAGCTGCAAAGTATGACGTTTGTGCTAGCCACTGTTATGAGTGGCACAGGTCCCGCAAAAAGCAGAGAGGAAAGAGAGTGGTTTGTAACACTCTGTTCTATGGCAAGCCAAGATGGAATGTCACCTACAGGCCTTGCAAGGTGAGATTTTTTCCAATATGATAAGGCTTTGCAGTTTGCAGCCCAATAATAATGCTGGAAATTTGGAAGGCCTAATCCGCCCAGTGACCTTGGTTTACATACATGTAGTTTAGAAATACGGTGCGCTTTAAAGCCCCACACAAATGGCAATATAATCGAATCCAAGGCTTTAAAAAAACTTTTGGGCAGGGAAACTGGCAGGTTTTGAAAAAGGTACAAAAATCTGGTCACCATCTTGATTGCGTTTACGCGCCCTACCATGGACAGTGGGAAGGTCCTCCAACTTTCTATATTACGTTTCAAGCTCTCTAGCATAGTTAAGTAATTTAATTTATATATATTTTTGGTATAGTGACCCCCAAATATTTAAAACTGTCCACTGCCATTTTAAAAGGTAGGTTTTGTATAAAGCCTGGGTCAATATTGTTCGTTACAGGCATAAATTCACTCTTTTGCCAATTTATAGAGTAACCAGAGAACTTTCCAAAAGTCTCCAACAAATCTAATAGGGGTGGGATAGACCGCTCTGGATTAACAAGGTAAAGAATAATGTCGTCAGCATAGAGAGATATATGATGGTCTAATTGACCTATCTTGGGAGATAAGATAAGTGGGTTACTTCTTATAGCAGCCGCGAGGGGTTCTATAGCAATGGCAAAAAGCAGGGGTGAAAGTGGACACCCCTGCCTAGTGCCTCTATGCAGTGTGAATTGTGATGATTTATCGAAATTAGTGAGCACTGAGGCCCTGGGTTTAGCATAAAGCATTTTCAGCCATAGAGAGAATGATTCTCCGAGAAAGTCAATATAGTGGGTTCGCGGAAAAAACCCCATGTTAATAATGAGACAATGGGCGAATAATGACTCGAAGGGACTGTAGGGCGAATTTAGCTAACACTTTTCCATTAGCTAGGAGGGGCGTTGGGCGTTTTGCGATTACCTCGACCCCGATGACCAGTGGTTGATTACCCCGGGGAAATGACTGAACGGACGCCTTCAGGGGGCGACCCCGAGCTGAGCGGTCACCCCCCCCCCGTCCGCTGACCCCTTAAACGCCCGATTCCCACCGATTGCACTGTAAAGGGGGTAGGCTCGTCCCAAAAACACTCTAAACGCCCGATCTCCCATTAAACGAATGGCTGTTGTTTCTATGGAGGGGTCAGTGAGGGTCAGGGTCCCAAGAACCCACTATTTGCCCAATTACCCACTATAGTAGTCAAACGATCAGGTGACCCGCTGACCACCTCCAGGCCACGCCCCCCCATCCCGCGGACCCGTTCTTTGCCCGATTACCCACTATTTTCCCCCAAAGCTAATTATTCGCCCCTTTCTCCATTGGTCTGACCGTGGGTGGGGCCGGGAGGCCACGCCCCCATCCCACGAACCCATTATTTGCCCGATTAACCACTATAGTGGTCAAACGATCAGGTGACCCGCTGACCACCTCCAGGCCACGCTCCCCGTCCCACTGACCCGTTATCTGCCCGATTACCCACTAAATTTTCGGGAGGCCCCCGCGCGGAGACTAAAGGTCGCGGGCCCTCGAGATTTGAGATTCCGACCCCCGGGGGGCCCCGAAGCGCAAAGCTCTAGGACCTTCCCGTAAAATCGCCCCTGCCCCGCCACAAAATAATTGAAAGCATGGCACATGTGGTTTCATCCATAAAAATTTATATAAAATGTAAAAAAGCATTTATAAGCACTTTTTCCGGGAACCCATTATTTGGCGGCCACTATGTAATGGGGGAAATGGGATGTCTTTGTATTCCCAGCTCCCGTTCGTACCAGAAGGTCCCAGACGACTTGAAACTTAGTGGGATGTATCCGACAGAGTGTGCTTAGTACAGTTACAGGGGTTTAATCCATAAAACTTTATTAAAAATATGAAACATCATCATCTATAAACACTGTGTCCAGAAACCCCTTATCTGGCAGCCATTACGTTATTGGGAAGTGGAATATCTGGAGTTTTCAGCTCATATCTCTCGAACGCTGTGGAGGAAAATTCTGAAATTGAAGTCAAAGGAAGGTCTTTGGGGGACTCTATCCAACGCGCCCTCCCCCGAGGGCCTGGGCCCCGGGGTCCTGGAGTTACGGGCGGTCAAAGTCTGGGCGTTTTTGCCTTATGTCTCGGGAACGCAACGACCCCTTGGCTCGGGGAGGGTCTTGTTGGAAAGGGCTCGATGTGTCCCGTCGAACGAGCCTGGCCCCGGGGTCGGGGGCCCCCGGGTTCGGGAGCTAGAGCCGGTCAAAGCTGGACAGGAAGTGGCCGTATCTCGGAAAGGGAAGGTCCCAGGAGGTGGGGACTGTGCCTGAGGTAGGGTCCCTCAGGGCCAGCTGTACGGCCGGAGTTTGGAGCCGGGAGTCGACTGGGTTCGGGAGATAGGGCCCTTTGAATATAAGGGTGTTTTGACTAAAAGGGTTAATATCTCGGGAGGGGAAGGTGGTGGTGGCTCGTGCTTTCGGGTGTTGAGGGGTCCCGGTGGGGGCTGTCAGCCAGCCTTGGTCCCAAGGTCCGGGGAGGCTCGGTTCTGAACGGCACCCTAATCTGTGGAGGGCCGTAGCTCCGTCCCAGGGAGTCTCGGGGCCGGGCGCGTTGGAAGGGGCCCGTGGAGAGGCTCCTCTGACCCGAGTTTGGTGTTCCTAGGCGGCCGGGTTCGGGAGCTATGGCCCGCGAAAGTTCGGGACCCCCGCGGATCCGCGATCCGCCAGGGGGCGTCCCCAGGGCCCGCGACGGATGTGTTCAGGTCGTGGGGCAGAGAGGAGTTTTTGACCAAAGTTTGAGCGTTCTGGGGCTTTGCATTCCCGAGTTATGAGCAAAAGTTGGCCGAGAATAGCGCTTTTCTATGGGGGCCGCCATTTTGAAAAGCGCCGGATCGTTTCGGTCGAATATCTCCGCGGAAACGCGGCGGACCGTTCTGAAATTTGAACCGAATGTAGAACTCAATTAGACGGTTCGAGTGAGACACTGCGGTCAAGTGGGCCGCGCGTCGAAAATACACGGTCAAGCCAGCCGCTCTTTTTTTTAGTTTGCGCGTCTATTCCTGCACTTACGGTATGGGTGCTGGAAACGGTCTAAATGCATTTAAAGACGGCAGTTTCCTTTATACTCTTGCAGTTAACCGTAAAAAGGGCAATAACATAAAGAGACATCAGATAAGTTATTTTTATATAAAAATATATATTTTATATACTTTATTTTATTGTAATTTAATGTTTGTATATGCTATATCATATATTAATGTTAATATTAATAGTAATGGTAATAATTATGAACCATTTATTAATTTTAATGTTTTATGTATATTATACAGTAATTATTATATAGTATGAATAATTAATGTTAATATTAATGTATATAAGTTATATATATATATATATATATATATATATATTGTAATTAGTACCTTTATAGGTAAGCTCATTCTGTCAACTGATATTTATTCAGGGTCACGCTGGCTATTACCGTACTTATTTTCATACCATTTTACTGTACAGTTTGGGAGAAAATTAAAGTCAAACTCACCCACAATATCAAAGTGCATTTTAGCACTTGCACTGTGGCCCATATTCAAACACTCATAAAAATCTTTTCTTTATAGGTAAGCTCATTCTGTCAACTGATATGTATTCAGGGTCACGCTGGCTATTACCGTACTTATTTTCATACCATTTTACTGTACAGTTTGGGATAAAATTAAAGTCAAACTCACCCACAATATCAAAATGCATTTTAGCACTTGCACCTTGGTCCATTTTCAAACACTAATAAAAATCTTTTCTTTATAGGTTAGCTCATTCTGTCAACTGATATTTATTCAGAGTCACACTGGCTATTACTGTACTTATTTTCATACCATTTTACTGTACAATTTGGGAGAAAATTAAAGTCAAACTCACCCCCACTATCAAAGTGCATTTTAGCACTTGCACTGTGGCCCATATTCAAACACTCATAAAAATATTTTCTTTATAGGTTAGCTCATTCTGTCAACTGATATTTATTCAGGGTCACGCTGGCTATTACCGTACTTATTTTCATACCATTTTACTGTACAGTTTGGGAGAAAATTAAAGTCAAACTCACCCATAATATCAAAGTGCATTCAAGCACTTGCACTGTAGCCCATTTTCAAACACTCATAAAAATCTTTTCTTTATAGGTAAGCTCATTCTGTCAACTGATATTTATTCAGGGTCATGCTGGCTATTACCGTACTTATTTTCATACCATTTTACTGTACAGTTTGGGAGAAAATTAAAGTCAAACTCACCCATAATATCAAAGTGCATTCAAGCACTTGCACTGTAGCCCATTTTCAAACACTCATAAAAATCTTTTCTTTATAGGTTAGCTCATTCTGTCAACTGATATTTATTCAGGGTCACGCTGGCTATTACTGTACTTATTTTCATATCATTTTACTTTACAGTTTGGGAGAAAATTAATGTTAAACTCACCCACAATATCAAAGTTCATTTTATCACTTCCACCGTGGTCCATTTTCAAACACTCATAAAAATCTTTTTTGTATAGGTTAGCTCATTCTGTCAACTGATATTTATTCAGGGTCACGCTGGCTATTACTGTACTTATTTTCATATCATTTTACTGTACAGTTTGGGAGAAAATTAAAGTCAAACTCACCCACAATATCAAAGTTCATTTTATCACTTCCACCTTGGTCCATTTTCAAACACTCATAAAAATCTTTTTTTATAGGTTAGCTCATTCTGTCAACTTATATTTATTCAGGGTCACACTGGCTATTACTGTACTCATTTTCATATCATTTTACTGTACAGTTTGGGAGAAAATTAAAGTCAAACTCACCCATAATATCAAAGTGCATTCAAGCACTTGCACTGTAGCCCATATTCAAACACTCATAAAAATATTTTCTTTTTAGGTTAGCTTATTCTGTCAACTGATATTTATTCAGGGTCACACTGGCTATTACTGTACTTATTTTCATACCATTTTACTGTACAGTTTGGGAGAAAATTAAAGTCAAACTCACCCACAATATCAAAATGCATTTTAGCACTTGCACCTTGGTCCATTTTCAAACACTAATAAAAATATTTTCTTTATAGGTTAGCTCATTCTGTCAACTGATATTTATTCAGGGTCACGCTGGCTATTACTGTACTTATTTTCATACCATTTTACTGTACAGTTTGGGAGAAAATTAAAGTCAAACTCACCCACAATATCAAAATGCATTTTAGCACTTGCACCTTGGTCCATTTTCAAACACTAATAAAAATCTTTTCTTTATAGGTTAGCTCATTCTGTCAACTGATTTATTCAGAGTCACACTGGCTATTACTGTACTCATTTTCATATCATTTTACTGTACAGTTTGGGAGAAAATTAAAGTCAAACATAGAATACAAGTGATTAAGTTGGGTGTGGCTATGGAAGAGTTACGTTATCTTATGGAAAGATAAAGTGTTTCTCTGAAAATAATAAGGTGGAGAACCTTATTATGCACCAAAAAATAAACGAAAACATACATCTAATGGAAATTAGGAAATTATATATGATATACAACAATGCCAAGGTCTCTGGAAAGAGGTTTGGTTAAATGATATATACGTGCCACTTGGTTGAGTCCGACGACGTTGACGTCCTCCACTGGTTGTGCTGGGGGACGATGCAGTGGGGAGAGGAGCCAGAATCTGTTTCAACAGTCTTGAACATGAAGCTCTGTGGGATGCTGATCTCCTGAAGCACCAAAGGGTCCTAAAATCTGGAACATGCAGATGAGGCCCTGGTGTAGGTGCAGAAGGTCCTTAACAATCTGGAACACACAGACGAAGGTACCTTGTAGTGAAGGTTTGCTCTCCTGAGCTTAACCTTGTTGCAGATGTCGTTACTCGATGGACGGAAACTCTGAACGTAGTGTTTGTCAATGTTTCTTTCCTCACAAGCTGGAGGCTTAGAACGTGGTCGTCTCTGTTGCTGCCTCACAAGCTGTAGACTCAGATCACAGGATCTGTTGTTGTCTCTTCTGGATGGACCAGAGGCTCAGAACGGTGTTGTGTCTGTTAATGTCTGTCTCCGTGCAGGACAGACTCAGAACGGCATATCTGTTGTGTCTCACCCGATGGGAGACTCAGAACAAGGAGTGTCTGTTGAGAGGGTACCCTTTATACCTTTCTGATGAGGAGGAGATTGCATTTTGGCGCTTCTCCATTCGAGTGCTGTGATTGGCTGTTGGCATCAGAGGGGACACACAGAGTGTGGCCCACCCTTCTTTCTCCTGTGGAACTCATTTGCATAAAGCACAAAGTTGGAAGTCTTTACAGTGTCTTTAAAGTTTACCAATGCATTTCTCACTTTCCAAACCACCACCAGAATACATTTGGCAATATTCTAAACAGATAAAAAGATTGAACTGTCATTCAATTGTACATTAACAGCTGGATTTGTATCAGAGGTTGCACTACAAATAGCTGTCACTGAGAATACTTATTTCCGTGAAATGGATGTGTAGTTTGCATCAGTTCTAAGGTTTTCAAACATAGTTTTGAATGGATTTGGATGGATCTTTGTGATCTCTCTTTGTTTCACCCATTACTGCTAAGGTCCCAAAGAATTTTTATGGCGGGTCTGTGGCCAACCTTAGGAAGTAGTCTCTAGATGGGTGAAGGGCTGAAACTGCCTATGGACCAATGAGAAGTCCTGTCCTTCCCAGGCTTGGTACAAGAGGTCTTCTTCTTGCCCTCTAAGAGAGGTCTGGATGTTGTCCTTACATCTTTATCTGATGGCGTTGGACAGTTTGTATGTGTTAGGCCACCAAGATCCAATAAAAATGTAGCAAACCTTTGTCCACTGTTACAGATAGAGAGGGGCCCGGCCATAAACTGGGCCCTAGAATGTGCTGTTCACTACAAGGGTTAACCTGACTATTACTGTACTCATTGTTTTATCAATTTACTGTACAGTTTGGGAGAAATTTAAAGTTAAAACACCCCCAAACATCAAAGTTCATTCTAGCACATATAATGTCCCGATTTCAAACACTCATAAAAATCTTTCTTTAGAGGTTTTCTCATTCTGTCAATAGATATTTGCTCAGAATGGCAATGGCTATTACTGTAATTATTTTCATGTCATTTTACTGTACATTTTTGGATCAAATTAAAGACAAAACTCCACTATATAAGTGCATTCTAACTCTTGCAGCACCCAGTCGACTTGGTGGCAGACAACACCCTGAGGACAACCAACAGAGATGCAACTGAAGATGGAGACCCAGATGGAGCTGATGAGCTCACGTGCAGCCGATGGTCCCGGTGACCGAGGTGGAGCCGGGAATCCTGAGGACAGAGGCTGAGTCGGTGGGACTGAGGATGGAGGCAGAGCTGGGGGGAAGGTAGAGCCAGATGGAGCTGTAGGTGTAGGCAGGTCAATGCTTGACCAAGGGGGAGCCTGAGGGATGAGGGAACCCAGATAAGCTATATGGCCGATGGTGGATCTGAAGTGTCGAAGGGCCGAAGTGGAGCAGTGGGCACAGAGGCTGGAGGTGGAAACAGGGGATCTTCTGTGCGAGAAGGAGCTGTTGGCCTGAAGACACTTGGCATCTCTTGCTGGCATGTGGAGGATGTAGAAGGTGATGGTGGGGCTGAGGAACTGGCTGAATGAAGAGGTGTGAGAGGGAGGCTGGGTGGGAATTCAGGAAATACAAGGGACACTACAGATACAGGTGCTGGAGATACAGATGGTACACCAGAGACCAGACAGGAAGAGGCCCCAGGGTGGAGTCGCAGGTGGGAGGCAGAATAGCGCCCCATTGGAAATACAGGGTAGAATCACCTCTCCAAAAAAGTCTATCAAGATCACTTCAACAAATCCTTCAGTTCATCAAAATATTTGCCAGAGTTTTACATACACATTTCCACAGCAGTGGTGTTGTGGGCAGAGTTTTTTTCCCAGCCCTCAAACTCCACAATCACTAACTCAGTGATGAATGGTGTTGCCAGCTTGCACACCTGGTAAGACTCTGTAGGTGGTCTGAGCTACAAAACACTCTGTCCTTATCATTGGTATGGGCTTGTCTCTCATGGTGGCCGGTCTCCACTGTCTGCGGTGGGCTCAAACAGCATCTCCTTCACATCGTTCATCGTTGGTGGTGGTTGGCTGGCCTCTGGCACTGGAGTGGGACTGGTGGTGAAGTCAAACAAAGGAACTAATAAGGGAGTAAATGAACACTGGAAGAAACTAATTACATAATTAACAGACTGTTCAAACTAAGAAACACAACACAGCAGACATGTGACACTGTAGTCATGTTGACAATTTTATTGATGCTATTACTACTTAATAGTAATAGATTACTACTACTCTGGACCTTGACTGTTGCAACTTTGTTGCTTTCAATGGAGGATGAAAAAACCTCTTGGATTTTGCATAAATATCATAATTTGACATGAAACAAATGATTTTTGGGTGAACTAACCCTTTAATATAACTCTGATTGTGTTCATCAAAAAGACAAATGTCATTGAAAAGAACATTCCTCCTCCTCTCAATGCTATAACAGGTGCCGCTCTCCCACTCCAGCATGAGATGCAGCCTGTAACACATCAAGCAAAATTTTGGCATTCTCACGAAAATAGCATTCCCTCCTCTCAATGCTGTGACAGGTGCCTCTTACTTGCTTCAGTGCGAAACACAGCCAGTAGCACTTTAATAATTCGCCACTCAACTCCGGGCATGGCAGGCCATCCCCATGCTGTCGAGCTGGATATCAGAAATAACAGAACGAGTCTACTAGCTCCATTTCGCTCGCAGACCACCACGCTTCTTGGGCATGATTTACTCCTCAGTCTCAGGCAACAGGTCTCATGTCCTCCAAGCCAAAGTGCAGTCTCTGCTAGAAAAAGGTGATGTGGAGATAGTTCCCTCAGAATGCAGAGAGTCAGGCTTTTACAGCTGCTACTTCCTCGTTCCAAAGAATGATGGCGGTCTCAGGCCCATTTTGATCTGTGACGTCTGAACCGGATCCTCATGAGATTAATTTATATTGGTCAATCTGAAAGACTCTGACTTTCATATCTAGAAAGCCCCCCACAAAAGGCCATTCTTGAGATTTGCCTTTGAGGGAGTGGTATACGAATTCCTAAATTCCTTCCATTCATACTCTCTAGAGCTCCGCATAACTTTATGAAGTGTGTAGATGCGGCCCTCTCTTTTTTGCAACAGAACAGAAAATCGGGAGCATGGCAGCCTTTTTCAAGTTGGGGTCTATTCTTCCCCTCAATAGATTTCAGAAGCGGCAAGGCCATTTGCAACCACTACAGCACTGGTTGAAAGACGTGTTCCACCTCGTGAGTGGCACACAGGCCTGCACCTTCTTAGAGTTCGCCACCACTGTGTTCTTGGTCCCCTTGAAATCGTCCCATTTTTATTAGAACAGGATAATGCTGGGCTCTGTTTCCAGAAGGAAAGTGGTCATGACAGACATCTCCAAGATGGGTTTGGGGCCCTGTGTGACTTTAGAATAGCCTTCAGCTCATGGGCGACTCCCTTGATGAATTGGCACATCAACCATCTGATGGGATACGTTGGCACTAGATGTACTAGATGGCACTTTGATATTTAGGGTAAATTCACCTTTAGTTTTCTCCCAAACTGTACAGTAAAAATATATGACAATAAGTACAGTAATAGTCAGGTTGACCCTGAATAAATATCAGTTGACAGAATGAGCAAACCTATCAAGAAAAGATTTTTATGAGTGTTTGAAAATAAGACATGATGTAAGTGCTATAATGACTTTTGATGTTTGAAGGTGAGTTTGCCTTTAATTTTCTCCCAAACTCTACAGTAAAATGATATGCCAGAATGAGCAAACCTATTAGTGTTCGAATTTGGGCCATATGTGCTAGAATGCACTTTGATATTGGAGGTGAGTTTGCCTTTAAGTTTCTCCCATACTGTACAGTAAAATGATACAACAATGAATACAGTAATATCTAGGGTGACCCTGAATAACAATCAATTGAAGGAATTAGCTAACCTATAAATAAAATATTTTTATGAGTGTTTGAATATAGGCTACAGTGCAAGTGCTTTGATATTATAGGTGAGTTTGACTTTAATTTTCTCCCAAACTGTAAAGTAAAATGATACGAATATGAGTACAGTAATAGCTAGAGTAACCCTTAATAAATATCAGTTGACAGAATGAGCAAACCTTTAAAGGAAAGATTTTCATGAGTGTTGGAAAATGGGCCACGGTGCAAGGGCTTGAATGCACTTTTAGTGCATTCAAGTGGAGGTGGATAGTGGAGGTGAGTTTGACTTTAATTTTCTCCCAAACTGTACAGTAAAATATATGAAAAAAGTACAGTAATAGCCAGGGTGAACCTGAATAAATATCAGTTGACAGAATGAGCTAACCTATAAAGGGAAGATTTTTATGAGTGTTTGAAAATGAGCCACAGTGCAAGTGCTGAATGCACTTTGATATTATAGGTGAGTTTGACTTTAATTTTCTCCCAAACTGTACAGTAAAATATATGAAAATGAGCACAGTAATATCCAGGGTGACCCTGAATAAATATCAGTTGACAGAATTAGCTAACCTATGAAGAAAATATTTTATGAGTGTTTGAATATGGGCTACAGTGCAAGTGCTAAAATGCACTTAGATATTATAGGTGAGTTTGACTTTAATTTTCTCCCAAACTGTACAGAAAATGATACAAAAATGAGTACAGTAATATATAGGTGACCCTGAATAAATATCAGTTGACAGAATGAGCTAACCTATAAAGAAAAGATTTTTATGAGTGTTTGAAAATGGACCAAGGTGCAAGTGCTAAAATGCATTTTGATATTGTGGGTGAGTTTGACTTTAATTTTCTCCCAAACTGTACAGTAAAATGGTATGAAAAAAGTACAGTAATAGCCAGTGTGACTCTGAATAAATATCAGTTGACAGAATGAGCTAACCTATAAAGAAAAGATTTTTATTAGTGTTTGAAAATGGACCCGGTGGAAGTGATAAAATGAACTTTGATATTGTGGGTGAGTTTAACATTAATTTTCTCCCAAACTGTAAGTAAAATGATATGAAAATAAGTACAGTAATAGCCAGCGTGACCCTGAATAAATTCAGTTGACAGAATGAGCTAACCTATAAAGAAAATATTTTTATGAGTGTTTGAAAATGGGCTACAGTGCAAGTGCTTGAATGCACTTTGATATGGGTGAGTTTGACTTTAATTTTCTACCAAACTGTACAGTAAAATGATATGAAAATGAGTACAGTAATAGCCAGGGTGACCCTGAATAAATATCAGTTGACAGAATGAGCTAACCTATAAAGAAAAGATTTTTATTAGTGTTTGAAATGGACCAAGGTGCAAGTGCTAAAATGCATTTTGATATGTGGGTGAGTTTGACTTTAATTTTCTCCCAAACTGTACAGTAAAATGGTATGAAAATAAGTACGGTAATAGCCAGTGACCCTGAATAAATATCAGTTGACAGAATGAGCTACCTATAAAGAAAAATTTTTATGAGTGTTTGAATATGGGCCACAGTGCAAGTGCTAAAATGCACTTTGATAGTGGGGTGAGTTTGACTTTAATTTTCTCCCAAACTGTAAGTAAAATGATATGAAAAAGAGTACAGTAATAGCCAGGTGACCCTGAATAAATATCAGTTGACAGAATAGCTAACCTATGAAGAAAATTTTATGAGTGTTTGAATATGGGCTACAGTGCAAGTGCTAAAATGCACTTAGATATTATAGGTGAGTTTGACTTTAATTTTCTCCCAAACTGTACAGAAAAATGATACAAAAATGAGTACAGTATATAGGGTGACCCTGAAAATATCAGTGACAGAATGAGCTAATCTATAAAGAAAAGATTTTTATGAGTGTTTGAAAATGGGACCAAGGTGCAAGTGCTAAAATGCATTTGATATTGTGGGTGAGTTTGACTTTAATTTTCTCCCAAACTGTACAGTAAAATGGTATGAAAATAAGTACAGTAATAGCCAGCGTGACTCTGAATAAATATCAGTTGACAGAATGAGCTAACCTATAAAGAAAAGATTTTTATTAGTGTTTGAAAATGGACCACGGTGAAGTGATAAAATAACTTTGATATTGTGGGTGAGTTTAACATTTTTCTCCCAAACTGTAAAGTAAAATGATATGAAAATAAGTACAGTAATAGCCAGCGTGACCCTGAATAAATATCAGTTGACAGAATGAGCTAACCTATAAAGAAAAGATTTTATTAGTGTTTGAAAATGGACCAAGGTGCAAGTGCTAAAATGCATTTGATATTGTGGGTGAGTTTGACTTTAATTTTCTCCCAAACTGTACAGTAAAATGGTATGAAAATAAGTACAGTAATAGCCAGTGTGACCCTGAATAAATATAAGTTGACAGAATGAGCTAACCTATAAAGAAAAGATTTTTATGAGTGTTTGAATATGGGCTACAGTGCAAGTGCTTGAATGCACTTTGATATTATGGGTGAGTTTGACTTTAATTTTCTCCCAAACTGTACAGTAAAATGGTATGAAAATATGTACAGTAATAGCCAGTGTGACTCTGAATAAATATCAGTTGACAGAATGAGCTAACCTATAAAGAAAAGATTTTTATGAGTGTTTGAAAATGGGCTACAGTGCAAGTGCTTGAATGCACTTTGATATTATGGGTGAGTTTGACTTTAATTTTCTCCCAAACTGTACAGTAAAATGATATGAAAATAAGTACAGTAATAGCCAGTGTGACTCTGAATAAATATCAGTTGACAGAATGAGCTAACCTATAAAGAAAAGATTTTTATGAGTGTTTGAAAATGGGCTACAGTGCAAGTGCTTGAATGCACTTTGATATTATGGGTGAGTTTGACTTTAATTTTCTCCCAAACTGTACAGTAAAATGGTATGAAAATAAGTACAGTAATAGCCAGTGTGACCCTGAATAAATATAAGTTGACAGAATGAGCTAACCTATAAAGAAAAGATTTTTATGAGTGTTTGAATATGGGCTACAGTGCAAGTGCTTGAATGCACTTTGATATTATGGGTGAGTTTGACTTTAATTTTCTCCCAAACTGTACAGTAAAATGATATGAAAATGAGTACAGTAATAGCCAGGGTGACCCTGAATAAATATAAGTTGACAGAATGAGCTAACCTATACAAAAAAGATTTTTATGAGTGTTTGAAAATGGACCACGGTGCAAGTGCTAAAATGCATTTTGATATTGTGGGTGAGTTTGACTTTAATTTTCTCCCAAACTGTACAGTAAAATGGTATGAAAATAAGTACAGTAATAGCCAGTGTGACTCTGAATAAATATCAGTTGACAGAATGAGCTAACCTATAAAGAAAAGATTTTTATGAGTGTTTGAAAATGGGCTACAGTGCAAGTGCTTGAATGCACTTTGATATTATGGGTGAGTTTGACTTTAATTTTCTCCCAAACTGTACAGTAAAATGGTATGAAAATAAGTACGGTAATAGCCAGCATGACCCTGAATAAATATCAGTTGACAGAATGAGCTTACCTATGAAGAAAATATTTTTATGAGTGTTTGAATATGGGCCACAGTGCAAGTGCTAAAATGCACTTTGATAGTGGGGGTGAGTTTGACTTTAATTTTCTCCCAAACTGTACAGTAAAATGATATGAAAAAGAGTACAGTAATAGCCAGGGTGACCCTGATAAATATCAGTTGACAAAATGAGCTAACCTATAAAGGTACTAATTACAATACATTAATATTAACATTAATTAATATTCATACTATAATAATTACTGTATAATATACAAAAACATTAAAATTAATAAATGGTTCATAATTATTACCATTACTATTAACATTAACATTAATATATGATATATAGCATATACAAACATTAAATTACAATAAAATAAAGTATATAAAAGTATATATTTTATATAAAAATAACTTATCTGATGTCTCTTTATGTTATTGCCCTTTTTACGGTTAACTGCAAGAGTATAAAGGAAACTGCGGTCTTTAAATGCATTTAGACCGTTTCCAGCACCCATACCGTAAGTGCAGGAATAGACGCGCAAACTAAAAAAAAGAGCGGCTGGCTTGACCGTGTATTTTCGACGCGCGGCCCACTTGACCGCAGTAATAAATATCAGTTGACAAAATGAGCTAACCTATAAAGGTACTAATTACAATATATCTATATCTATATATATATATATATATATAATGGATTAATGTTAATATTAATGTATATATATATATATATATAATATATATATTATATATATATATATATATTAATGTATAATATATATATATATATATATATATATATATATACATTAATATTAACATTAATTAATATTCATACTATATAATAATTACTGTATAATATACATAAAACATTAAAATTAATAAATGGTTCATAATTATTACCATTACTATTAACATTAACATTAATATATATAAGCATATACAAACATTAAATTACAATAAAATAAAGTATATAAAAGTATATATTTTTATATAAAAATAACTTATCTGATGTCTCTTTATGTTATTGCCCTTTTTACGGTTAACTGCAAGAGTATAAAGGAAACTGCCGTCTTTAAATGCATTTAGACCGTTTCCAGCACCCATACCGTAAGTGCAGGAATAGACGCGCAAACTAAAAAAAAGAGCGGCTGGCTTGACCGTGTATTTTCGACGCGCGGCCCACTTGACCGCAGTAAAGAGACCGGTGCTTCTAGATAGCTTTATGGGTTCCAGAGTTATGGTCTTTTTTCCTGTTGAAACTTTAAAAATTCATATCTTGGGGGCCAAGTGGCCCCGGGGCAAGTGGTGGGTCTCGTTGGAAAGGTCTCGGGGTCCCCTTTCGAACGAGCCCGACCTCGAGGTAGGGGGCCTTCGAGTTCGGGAGCTAGAGCCCCCAAAACAAAAGCATCCCACTTGCCAATTACGTAATGGCCACCAAATAAAGGGTCCATGGAAACTGCCTTTTCTATGCCAGTTAACCCTTTCGAGCGTGAGTTTAAAATATTCTAACTGTCCCCCCAGAGTGAGTTTTTTTAAGGCGACCGTTATTTTAGAACGTTTGCCTTTAATGTTTCCATGGCGACGCGTCTTGCGAGTCACGAGCGCTGAACGCAGCAACAATAACACTGTATGACAGATGGATCGCTATTATTTTGTTTTTCCTTGTTTATTTAAAATATTCGCAAAATTGCTTACCATGTCATCAACTATATATTCCGATTCTCAAATATGTGTAAGTGAGTGTGCTTTGTCGTTTTAAAACCTTTATAAATGATCTTTATCTTGATCTATAATGCGAGATGGGCGCCGCCATCTTAGTTTGCGCTGCAGTTCACAGAGTCCTGTCAGTCGGATTTACAGCAGGTGAATTCATCAATTTCTCCCGAAATATATGCAAGTAAGTGGCTGGTGAACTGGAAGAATAATATCGTAAACTTTATAGTTACTTAGGCCCATTATGTGCGTCTGATAAAATGTCGGCAAATTATATTTGTTATTGCTGCTTCCACTGATGTCGGACATCAGTGTGTATTTTATAAAACTCTTAATGTATTGTTTTAATGGTGCTTATGCATATTTAAATGTCTGAAACCTTAAAAGAAACATTATGTGGCTGAAAACGCTGCATAGCTGTGATATATGACAAGAGCTGCGCGCGTCCGTCTCGCAGCCAGAGCGCGAAAGCACAGTTTGAATCTGGCAGTTATGTGATGTCACTGAACGTTCGAAATCCCATATGTGGGACCGTACGCCCAGGGGCACAGAAATAAAAATCCCATATGTGGGACTGTACCGCTCAAAGGGTTAAGCATTCAAATGACTTGAAAGTTAGTGGGATGCATCCGACAGAGTGCACCAAGCATGGTACAGGAGGTTTCATCCATAATAAATGTGAAAAAGTATCTATAAACACTGTGTCCACAAACACATTATTTGGTGGCCACTATGTAATTGGAAATGGGATATTTTTGATACCCGGGTCCCGTTTGTACCAGAAAGCCCCAAATCACCTGAAACTTAGTGGAATTCATCCGACAGAGTGTGCCAAGCATGGTGCAGGTGGTTTTCCATAAAAAATCATATAAAATGTGAAAAAGTATCTATAAACACTGTGTCCACAAACACATTATTTGGTGGCCACTATGTAATTTGGAAATGGGATGTTTTTTGATTCCCCGGTTCCCGTTTGTACCAGAAAGCCCCAAATCACCTGAAACTTACTGTAATGCATCCGACAAAGTGCGCCAAGCATGGTACAGGTGGTTTCATCCATAAAAAATCATATAAAATGTGAAAAAGTATCTATAAACACTGTGTCCACAAACACATTATTTGGTGGCCACTATGTAATTTGGAAATGGAATGTTTTTTGATTCCCCGGTTCCCGTTTGTACCAGAAAGCCCCAAATCACCTGAAACTTACTGTAATGCATCCGACAGAGTGCGCCAAGCATGGTACAGGTGGTTTCATCCATGAAAAATTATATAAAATCTTAAACATTATCTATCAACAATTTGTCCAGGAACCCATTATTTTTCCACACTACATAATTGGGAAATGGGATGTTTTTTGATTACCCGGTTCCCGTTTGTACCAGAAAACACCAAGTCACCTGAAACTTCATGGAATTCATCCGACAGAGTGCGCCAAGCATGGTACAGGTGGTTTCATCCATGAAAAATTATATGAAATCTTAAACATTATCTATGAGCAATTTGTCCACAAACACATTATTTGGCCGCACTACATAATGGGGAAATGGGATGTTTTTTGATTACCCGGTTCCCGTTTGTACCAGAAAACACCAAATCACTTGAAACTTAGTGGAATTCATCTGACAGAGTGCGCCAAGCATGGTACAGGTGGTTTCATCCATGAAAAATTATATAAAATCTTAAACATTATCTATCAGCAATTTGTCCAGGAACCCATTATTTTTCCACACTACGTAATTGGGAAATGGGATGTTTTTTGATTCCCCGGTTCCCGTTTGTACCAGAAAACACCAAATCACCTGAAACTTTGTGGAATTCATCCGACCTTTGTAGCCACACCCGACCTTTGTAGCCACAACCCACTCACCCATTATTCGAATGAGTTTGCCATAGTGGGTTAGTGGGTGCCGCTTAGAAAGGGCCGATCGGCCAGGGGGTGCCATTTTTCTTCTCGCCACGAGCCCCCGAGTCGGACGGAAAAGTTTGGCGGCCCTACGACCTCGTCGGGGGTTGAAAGGCCGAGAAAAGTGACGAGCACATGTCTTTAATTTTCAGTGAATATTTTTGCAGATTTTTTTTAAGGCGCTTCCCAAAATCCGAGGAATACGGCTCTTTGACATGTGGTTACAGAGGGCCCCACGTACTAGCGTTCGATGCCCCTAGGTCCTGACCCCAAATTTAAGGCTTTTATTGACCGAAACAAAAAACATCCCATTTGCCCATTACGTAATGGCCGCCAAATAATGGGTTCCTGGACGCTGCCCGTTCTATGCAAATTAAGCACTCGGGGTGACTTGAAAATCATCAGAACGCGTCCGGCTGAGTGCGGTGAGTACAGTAGAGGTGTTTTAATTCATAAAAATTGACATCAAATCTTAAATTGCATCTAAAAACACTGTCTGGGAAGTTGTTGTGTGGGGCCATTGAATACATGGGAACTGAGGTGCTTGGGTTTTCTGCTTATATCTCGGGAACGCTGTGGAGGAAAATTCTGAAAATAAGGTCAAAGGAAGGGCTTGGGGGCCTCTATCGAACGCGCCCTCCCCGAGGTCCTGGGCCCCGGGGTCCTGGAGTTACGGGCGGTCAAAGTCTGGGCGTTTTTGCCTTATATCTCGGGAACGCAACGACCCCTTGGCTCGGGGACAGTGTTGCTGGAAAGGGCTCGATGTGCCCCGTCGAACAAGACCAAGGGGGTCGGGGGCCCCCGGGTTCGGGAGCTAGAGCCCGCGAAAGTTCGGGACCCCCGCGGATCCGTGATATAAAGTACGGCCACAACTCCCATGCCAAATGAGGAGCTTGAATTGCTCCAGGCAGGGATGGGACAGCAGACTGTTTCAGTTCCTGAAGACAGTGACCACACAGAGGTACAGTTTCACGAGTTCACATATCCATATAATTAAAAAGAGTAAAGTTATGCGTATTTGGCATGCTGTCCGAGGAGAGGGCTCCGAGCTCAGAATTTTGGCCCAAACCCAGAGTACTCCCCCCGGTGTGGTAAAGGTAGATAGAACTAGAAGTGAGGAGATGGGGTGGAGGAGGGATGCTGATAAACTCTCAGATGAACAGAAGTCAGTCTCAGGGCTTAAAGTTTTCCGGCACCGTGCCGGATCTCCGGCGTGCGGCATTTGGCTGCGGAAAAAAATATAGTCCTACACTTGTCTTGACTTGCTATCGCGTGCTTCATTTCATTCATACAATTTACACTAATTAATTTATCATATCGTACAATGTTTTAAACATTTAAGTAGACATTGAATAGTAGAAAGTGTGTATGATGATTTAATGTTTTAGTTGATAGCAGCCTATTACTGACAAAGCTGATTTCTGAGAGACGCAAGAGAAACGTGGCTATTTGATTTACGAACGCGCTGCTCATTTCATACTTTTTGCCCATTTGTGTTTCATCTATCATCTCGCAAGGTTTAAATCATTTAAATACATATCAAATAGTAAAAAATGTTTATGATGCAGTATTTTATTGATGTATTAGACTAATTTTTTGCAAAGCTCTGATTTCTGAGAGACAAACAGCACGGCTATTTGATTTGCGCTGAGCTCAGTTTACACTCATTCACTTCACGCCTATTGCGTAGTAATTTTAGAGATGTATGTAATTTGTGCTATCCCTCGGCTCACCTGTTAGCCTATTCATAAAACACAAGGAGTGACTGACTACTTTTCCATATACTGGAGTGAGACCATGGACGTCTCTCGAGCTGTCATGATCTTTCTTAGCACTCTGTGGAGTGACAGATCGCGGTACCGCTTCAGTTCACGCAGAGAGCACATGAACCAACCACCTATATGCATTCTGGCTACCCCTAAACTTTGTTCAGTGCGAATGCCGCATGTCTATATGAGCAGTCATTTACTTCGCCATCACGGGTGTTGATAGCTTACGCAAGTGATACCTGAACTGCACAAGTTGTTGTCTGCGTTTAAACTAAACTCATTTAAGCCTTGCCAATTTAAACATCCGAGTGCAAGACGCGAACGAGAACTTGCGCGCGTCATTTTATTGAATCAAATGTGCACCAAATGTGCATATCTTAATATGTCTGTGCCATTATTTTGTCTCAAAATGTATACAGTAATGTTTTCTAGGGCACGTTTATAAAAGCTACTTAAAAGGCTTGTTTGAACTGACGCCTAATCCTGGTTTAACCGAAATCTGTGAAACCAGGCCCAAAAGTAATAAAATTAAGTTTTTAAAAGTCTGTCAAGTCATGTAATACACTACCTTTTTTGGGAAACCACTCAGGTGGCTTGTCCAATTTGCTACAGAGAATTCCTGAAAGATGATATTACAATCCATGCAAGTCTCTGTAGAGAGAGGGATGTGCATTGCAGTGTTTTATATAACCTGTCTGTCTTTGTGTCTAACTGTATTTACCAATGCATTCTTTCATTTGGTTTATTGTAGTTTTTGTACAGTGGCTTCTGCAGCATCTTGCTCTGATGAAGGTTTTCCAGTGCACACACCTGCATGTACGCCAAAAAGGTAAGAGGTTTTGTAAATTTCCCCTCTGCTTTTCATTGAAAAAAAAAAGTTAGTCTGCTAATCAAAACGCATCATACCCTAATATTAAATAAACAACCATATTTAACAAATCCAGATACACGTCTGATTAACATCTAGAAATTTGTAATTGATGTAATATTATGTCCTTCACAGCCTTGAAGATGTTTTGACATTCCTAAAGAGCAAGTTGACACAACAACAGAGTTTAAGTTGTGTGTTGACAGAGAAGACCTTCCAGGAGAGGCATTATTCAATGGAAGAGAAAAAAATCAGCATCTCCTGTCAGTCTGCTCAAGGTGGTCTTTATAGGAGAGTCGGGCATTGATACTGGGGCTCTCAGAAAGGAATTTGACTGGTGAGTTTTTTACTTATTTTCTAGATTTTTAATCTGATATAACAAGCCATTAACGAAAGAAATGCTCTTTGCTTAAGACATGATTTCAGGTATTGAAAACCGGTTCTTTGAGGGGACTGGGAGCCAGGGAAAAAAATCCTAAATACTCTCTAACTGACCTTGATGAAGAGAATTTCAGGTGGGTAATGCAGTCCTCTATTAAAGTTAATTTATGTTAATGCATTGAAAAAGATGGACAAGCTTATAGAGTTTTACAGTTGGTCCTTTTTGGTTGTCCTTTTACAAACAGAATAGTTGGAGAAATATTTGCAGTCAGTCTTGCACAAGGGGGTCCTCCTCCTGCATTCCTGAGGGAGTGGTGCTACAACTTTCTCTGTGCAGGAGAAGTTAACTTCGGTTGTCTGAGCAAGGAGGATGTAATGGATCTGGAATCTTCTCTTCTCATCTGTAGGGTAAGCAATCATTTGAACTCAATGTGTCAGGTTTATATCATATTTAAGATGATTATTAACCATCTCTTCCACTGTTGAATTTTGCAGGTTGAAGATGCTGCAGATACAGAATCTAATGATGTTTGCTGATGAAATTGTAGTTGTAGGTACACTAGTCAGATTAATCATGAGCAGAAAGAAAGCATCATTCGGTGAGTTTTATTTATTTATTTTTTAATTGTCTTCACTTTAATAATGTATTAGCAAATGCTGAAATTAACATGAACAAAGATTAATAAATGCTGTATAAGTGCAGTTCATCATTAGTTCATGTTAACTAATGTTACTAATGAACCTTATTGTAAAGTGTTACCATAATAATAATAATGAAATCATATTTTGGCTTTTCTGTTCCCAATGTCTCTCTGGTTTACAGATAAGTGAGCTTTACTGGTACACTAGGGGGTGTCTGTAAAATACCAGTAAAAGGCAAATTCTTAAGCTGTGCCATTATTTTTAAAGATCACTTTATTGTATTAGAAGCACACAGTAATGATGCCATTACAATTAATACAACCTGAACTTCAGCACTGCTTTTGGACAACTGAAATGCATTTAGTACAAAATGAGTTGATCCACTTGAACAGATTTAGTGTGCCACAAATACATTTAGTTACACTAAATTACATTTGAATTAATTGTGCTTAAGTGTACTCTTTTTTCACTAAGGAAGGACTGATTAAAGCCAGCTTCCAGGCCAGTACAAGGTGTGGCGTTAAATTGTGTGGACACTGAAGCTGTGTGAAATCCACTGTCCACAGTATTTCAGGAAAATGGCTGGGCTTGCCACAACGCTTGTCTGAAACATGGTGGTCTGGCCTGGAAGAACGGAGTCCAAATGTAAGTCTCCAGCACTTCCTGTCAGGCTGCAAGGTGGGGCTCGCACCGCTATCAGTGGGACGCGATAATGTTCTGAGAGGGTTGGTGGCACACAAACAGTTCACAAGTAGAGGACAGTTGCCATCAGTGTCATCATGCAGGGGTGGAAGGGAGACGCTCCAGGGTTAAAGCGTGAACCGTCCCCAGGGTCCCAGTCTGATGACCCATACAGCTGAACTATAGGCCCTGAGCTGCCAATGCAGGGGAACCTGCCAAATAATGAGGGCATGATATTAAGGTCAAGAGGTGGCAAGAAGGCCTGAATCTATCAAAAAAAAACATCTCTTTTCCATCTCTTTACACTCATCAAGGTTTGACACAAACAATTTTACTGTCACTCATGTCAGAGCTTTATATGTTTTTCAAGCAATGTCATTTCCATTTTGTACCTGTTGTTGGTCTCACCTTTGGACACACGTGGTCTTATCCACGCCCCAGGGTTAAAGCGTGAACCGTCCCCGGCTGATGACCCATACAGCTGAACTATAGGCCCTGAGCTGCCAATGCTGGGGAACCTGCCAAATAATGAGAGCATGATATTAATTATGGTCAAGAGGTGCCAAGGCGGCCTTAATCTGTCAAAAAAAATTTAAAAAATCTCTTTTTCTTATGCTTACTTTTCTTATGCTTCAGTTTTTCTTTTAAACCAGTCATGCTTCAACATAGCCTGTAACGTCATCCGTGACTTTACATCATGAAGACGCTCAAGAAGATCCAGGCATTCTGTAAACGTTTTTTAGAAGAGATCTGATTGGTCATGTTTGACTGAGACATGTAGTTCATGTAAGGTAATGTTACCATGAAATACACTGCATTTGTTACTATGACTTTCTCTGGATGCCCACTGATAATGTCACTGTCACTCATGTCAGGGCTTTATATGTTTTTCACACTAGTTATTGGTCTCACCTTTGGACACGCGTGGTCTTATCCAAAAGCAACGAGTTATTCTCGGGACCAGCAGATCCAGCAGTTTGTGTAAGTCCTCAGTTGTTGCCCATTCAGCATATTTTCTGATTGCACTGATTAATAGAGGTTCATCTTCTCCTGTAAGAAACACATGCTCAGTGTTCAGTAAAACACCATCAGTGAACTGTAGTAAATAAGTCATCAGTGAACTGTGCTTAAAAAGCCGACTCACGTCTTTCTTCGACGAGCAGTGCGCCTCCAAAGTCCATCAGCTTTACATGCAGGGTATTTGTGTGGACAAGGATGTTTTTCATATGCGTGGGACGATAAACACCACGACTCGTGCAGTGCTGAAGAGCAACAATGAGCCCCCGAGTGATGAGTTTCACCTCGGTTTCGGTCAGGTTACCTCTGTTTCGTTGGACATAATCAAACAGGCTGATGTAGGAACGTGGATACTCCATAATCAAGAGTCTTGATCTTCCCATGACAAAGTGATCATATAATTGTACGACATGCTTGCTAGTTGGAGGCTTTTGCACCATCAACATTGCAGCTGCCTCTTGACTTAAAGGGTAGGAATACCCAGGCTAAAGAAAAGAGATTGACAAAAGCTTAGTTAACTCCTTACCCATCTCAAATCTCCTAAATAAAGGCCCGGTACACTTCATTTTCCACTCTAGGGCTGCCGAAGATGAAAGCAATGTACTTTACAACTGATGTTTCAATGATATCTTATACTGTCTACATACAAACTTATCAATTACCAATTTAGAATTTAATAAAACATTTTATGAAGAATAAAGTCTTTTCAACTTACCAATTCCACTAGTTTCTCAGACCGGTTCTTCTTAATAAATTTGATGAACACCTGAAAAATGAAGAACATTTTTGTAAACTGATTTATTTTGTTTGTGTACATGGTAATCTAATCAAAACTGTAAACACTGATGTTTTCATCAGGACTGAAAGAGTAAAGACAGAAATATACAGAATATATGAATATATATGTGTATACAGAAAGAGCAACATACTAGTTTGTCATCGGAGTAGCGAAATCCTATATGATTACTGACACCATGTCTCGACTTCAGTTTCTTTCCCACATAATAAAGAGATTCAAAGGATCCTGAAAAATGCACAACATGTTAATATACAGCATGAGAATGAACTCCAGCAGCATCTGCTTGTGAAGAAATACACCTGTGCAGATCAGCAGAAGACGAGGAAAAATGAAAACTAAACCCAGAAGCATCAGGCTGACATAGACATGAATCAGAGCGGTAATATCTGGAGACTCACGGTCTGTTGGCTCAGACTCCCGCGGATCTGTGCCTGTCGGATCCACGCCGGATGTGTGTGGAAGCTCCTGCGATGGATCCTCAGGCACAAAAGCACACACTTGGGTTTCTTCCTGGGTTTGGAAGGATCCTTTTATCGACTTCCACGCTCTCCGGAGGCCAGCAAAGAGTTTCCTCCCTTGTGTGCGCTTTTCTGCAAACAATCAGAGTGAGAAAGAGCGGTAACACTTTACTTGAAGGGGTGCATAAGACTGACACGACACGTGTCATGAATATGAAGGAGGTTTTATGAATGTTTATGACAACTGTCATTAAGTGTCATTCGCTCAATTATGCATTTTTAATGCAAAGATGACATTGTTTGAGATGTCCGAGTTATGACAACTTGACATAAACCAATACATCATAACCTGTCAGTGTCTTTGTCATGACAACTTGACATTATTTAGCTTTATGGGTTAACATTGCATTAAACTGTCATGTGGTTGGTTTTGACATTGGCTGTCATGAGGCCATTATAATAGTGTCATGAATATGTATCTTGAGCTCAAGTACAGTGGTACAAATTGAACTTGTCATTAAAATGTCATTAAGTGACAATACTCTGACAAATAATTTTATAACAGCGTCATGAATATTTTTCATTTCATGTTTTTTTTCCTCCAACAGAAGGTCAGATAATAGACAATTTCAAATTTCGTAAAAAAGATGACACTGTTACAAAATAATGGTAACACTTTATTTTAGGGTCTTTTAACTAGTTGCTTATTACTATTAGCATTCATATGGCTAAAATATTGGCTATTTATTAGTACTTATAAAGCACATATTAATGCCTTATTCTGCATGATCTTATTCTACATTCTTAATCCTACCCAATACCTAAACCTAACAATTAACTATAATAAGCAGTAAATTAAGAGTTTATTGAGGGAAAGTCATAGTTAATCGTTTATATATGTGTTCCCTATACTGAAGTGTTACCAAAATAATGTAATGTAATGTTAACCCATAAAGCTAAGTAGTTTTTTAAGTTTGATAATTAATCTGCTATGTCATGTTTATGACAGGTTATGATGTTTTGATAATGTCAAGTTGTCATAACAAAGACATCTCAAACAATGTCATCTTTGCATTAAAAATGACATAATTGAGCAAATGACATTTAATGACAGTTGTCATAAACATGCATAAAACCTCCTTCATATTCATGACACGTGTCGTGTCATGTCAAGATTATGAAGGTGTCAGTCTTATGCACACCCCTTCAAGTAAAGTGTTACCGAAAGAGCTTTATTGCCAGGTATGTTTACACATGTGAGACAGAATGACAGTGACAAGACACAGATAATAAAATAGAAGAAGTAAACAGGAAATAACAACATGCAAAATATATATTTAGAAAAAAAATACACAATAGACAAAAATAGATAGTACATGTATTAATGTTGATTAGAAACATCTGTTTTTATCAGCACAGATTTCACATTGAAGTCCCAGTTTTCCTAATTGTGCGTACCATAAAGGGCACTAACCTAATGCCAGTTTTTCCCCAAATTGGTTATTAATCTGTGTGCACTCATGACATACTAAGAAAGCAAGAGGGATTGAGAATAAATAAAGGTGTGCGTTTGTGTGTTGTGAAGTCAGATGTGTTTGTGTGTGCATGGGTGTGGGATTGGTAAAGAGAAATCTGACTGGCTAGTTTAGTTTTTAGTAATTAGCACTTTTTCCACACACTAAAAAAATACAGATCTTTTGGTGGTCTTTCAGGTGAGGAACCAGCAGAAGACGAGGAAAAATGAAAACTAAACCCAGAAGCATCAGGCTGACATAGACATGAATCAGAGTGGTAATATCTGGAGACTCACGGTCTGTTGGCTCAGACTCCCGCGGATCTGTGCCTGTCGGATCCACGCCGGATGTGTGTGGAAGCTCCTGCGATGGATCCTCAGGCACAAAAGCACACACTTGGGTTTCTTCCTGGGTTTGGATGGATTCTTTCTTAGACTTCCACGCTCTCCGGAGGCCAGCAAAGAGTTTCCACCCTTGTGTGCGCTTTTCTGCAAACAATCAGAGTGAGAAAGAGCTTTATTGCCAGGTATGTTTACACATGAGAGACAGAATGACAGTGACAAGACACAGATAATAAAATAGAAGAAGTAAACAGGAAATAACAACATGCAAAATATATATATTTAAAAAAAATACACAATAGACAGTATATGAATGAATGTTGATTAGAAACATTGTTTTTATCAGCACAGATTACAGCTACATGATTCACTAGTAAAACTGTCCTAATGCAGCGAGTTCATGTGAATAATTAGCAGCTTTTGCATAGTTTCTGTGCTCAGCAAATTTCCAAGAACACTTGAAAAGTTAAAAACACAGTGCTGATGCTGTTACATAGAAGTCACAAAGTAATTGTGTCCTGCGGGTTATTTTGGATATATAATGTCATTTTTGATTAATTAAGGTTGTCAGTTACCTGTTGAATCGTCCTCCCAGGCGACTCTAGGGACAGCCGGTGGTCGAGGCGCCTCTGTTGGGAGCTGTTGGCAGCTGCTACTGCAGGGCTTTCTGTCAGCCGGCTTCACAGCGCCACTCAGCGGCTCAACTTGAGCGTCCTCGAACGAGTCCAAGCTGCTGCAACTTTCCAGCTCCAGTGGAAAGTTGGCAAACATAGTGTCCAATTTAACAGTCGCCAGATGCTCCATCTCAACGAGCTGTGAACACTGTATTTGCCTGTTGGTTCTAGCGGTAGACTTGTAACACTCAGTACTACAGATCGATCGCAAGAGACCAGAGAGCAGCTTCAAACTCCGACAAAGAGCTGAATTTCAACTGACTCGATTTATGAAGCGGCTGCGCGCACTGTGACGTCACAATAACGCGTTCCACGATTCCAAGCGGTCTGGACGAAGGGGCGGGGCACAATTTCATTGGTTTATAATTCAGCAAATCTTATTGGCTTAGACGCTTCGAGCCTGAGCGTAAACATTCCTTTATGGACGATTTTGTGAATGACTTGGCCATATACAGAAATATTAAGTGCTGCTAACTATGATTGTATCTTATTATCTGTTTAGCCAATAGATCCTAAGTAAAATACAGATGTTGATCTCCTTCTTATCAAGCACCACAAATATATACAAAGATTTGTACAAGCATATACAACTCACAAGTACAAAAAAAAATGAAACATAAGAATATGTAAAGTGAAATAATTCATGTCAGGGGAAAAATTATAACAATTTAAAGTAACAAAAGGTTCATCTTGCTGTTTTGTTCTTAATTTTGTCTGATGTAGTACCATATTGTTTAATCTCTTTTATAAAATGTTGGCTTAGAACATTTTTTCACATGAATGTGATATTTTCCAAGTTAAATAAAAAGTCGTATAAAGAAGCACATGGTGCTTTTGGAATAAAAAGAAAATATATATAAAAAGGTAACACTTTACAATAACAGTACATGAAAAACCATGAACTAATACCTAAATTAATAGTTACTTCAACATGAACTCATGATTAGTTAAGATATGAACTAATGAAGAGTGATCCTTAACTACGACAGGAGTCATAAGGATTCATGCATGAAAACAGCAGCCTTAACTACGCGTTAATACATGTTTGATAATTAATGCATTAATTAACATTTAGGGGTAAACTAAATAAATCAGCCTCCATAAGAGTAAACAAGAAGTACTCTGAATTTGAATTAAACGTGATTTAATACCGTCATAATTTACACTGTAATATCATAATCTGCCATCTGCAGCTTTGTGACAAATAATGGCACATGATTATTTAGCCATTAATTACATAGATCTGTCTAATCAAATGTGGAAAATAGACTAACTACCACTAATAAATTTAATTTTATTTAAACTGTTTTCTGATTTTTATAGTTCATTTATATTTAGTCATAGCTAAATAGTCATAGTTTATTCCCGGAACTAAAGTATGTAAGGTTTGTTTCTGGCGGGACACTCATTAGTGGCGCACGCTAGGTGTTCTCTTGGCGTGTTTGTTGTGTTGCTGGCATTTTAAACTAATAAATGTTGACTGCTTTGGTAAGCCGAATTAATAATTAAAGACATATTTACATGTATGTTTAATTGGGGTTTTCAGGAGGTTATGTGCAATTATTAACCTTATTTGTATTTTTGTCATTTAAATGTATATGCTTTGATTAGCATTAGCTTGTGGACTCGCGCTATTTTACATGTAAATGTGCCTTATGTGTGTCTTTACAGGTATGTTTATGGCTTGCTTTCAAGTCCATATATGTTTAATTATATAAATAAAAATAAAATACAAATACTTTTTATTTTAGTTTTTTTGTACCGGGGTGTAAAGGAATAAGGATGGCACTCTATAGTGTTTATTCATATATTAGTTAATGATGTGTGATATTTGCATCATGTCATGACTTTACTTGAGGGGGCACAATCATAATTAACTCATTATTAACTAACCATATACTAACATCAACTAATGGTTTGTTAATGCATACTTATGTCATGACTTTACTTGAGGGGGCACAATCATAATTAATTCACTGTTAACTACTTACCAAATTCAGCTCATGATTATCATTAACTTACTATCAAATACACTTGTACTAACACAACTATATAAGTACTCAGCCCAGTTAATTGATGTTGTGTGACTTTTCAAAAAGTCAGAGAATGGAGGTACAGTATATGATCACGGCCTGCGTCTGGATGGAGAGTGAACTTCTGAATCTGAATCCAGCAAACGCTCCCTGACCTTAGTTCATGTTTCCTGTTTGGTTGTTTTTTTGGGAACCGATTCCTCAGGAACTGATGTAAGTCACAGTAGTTTAGTTTGATAGTGTATTTAGTATTTTATGTTTGATGAGGGTCAGTGAAAATAATTACAAACTAATCCTGTGCCTTTCAGTAATGTTTATAATGAAGCTGCTGATGTCAGTAGTTTAAATTCTGACAATAATAAATTGTTTAAATGTATTTCAAAGTCCAAATATGTATTATTCCTTCTTATAGAGACTGTTTGATTTAGTTTACCCTAAATGTTAATTAATGCATTAATTATCAAACATGTATTAACGTGTAGTTAAGGCTGCTGTTTTCATGCATGAATCCTTAGGACTCCTGTCGTAGTTAAGGATCACTCTTCATTAGTTCATATCTTAACTAATCATGAGTTCATGTTGAAGTAACTATTAACTCAGGTATTAGTTCATGGTTATTCATGTACTGTTATTGTAAAGTGTTACCGAGTCATTGCAGAGCATCTTTGAGTTGGTATTCAAACTAGACAATACTACCAAGTACTACTAAATGCTACTAAGCAAGTAAATGAAGTAAATGATCATGGTCACAGTGTATTCAAATTGGCAGGCCTGCCCGCCTGGGGTCAGAGGTTAGACCTCTTAAAATTTACAAATATATGGTTTTCAAATTTTCAAATATATGGTTAAGGATTAAAACACATTAAAAGCTTAGCTCTTAAAACAACCTGGCAGCTGGTGACAAATGTGCTTAACAGCATAATAAATTAGCCCATACAATATAATACAATAGAACGTAATAGAGTCTGTCTGGGTAGGTTGTCAGCCATCCAGCCACTCCAGCTCCTCTTCCTCCCCACAAAAAGACCTCTTCTTTATGCTGTGGTCGAAGCGGATCTTCTCATCTTTGGAAATGGCCTTTGTGGCCTGAAAGAGCAGGATGTCCCTGTCTCCTTGAAGCGTCACTACGCAGTGGCATGGCTGCACGTTGAACTTCTTCTTGGAGTGCGTAATCCATCTCCCTGTGGTTTCCAGAGACGGGTGGCACTCACAGGGGAAGGTCTCGGCGTCGATGCAGACTTCCTCACTGCCATGTTTAAAGAAAAACAGGTGGCCCAGCTCATCCTGCATCTCTGCCATCTTCCTGCCCTCAGCACCTGTGATCACTTTTCCGTGGAAATCACACAGGATGGAGCCCTTCCCAAAGGCCTTGGTTGCAACAACTCCTGTGGTCAAAAACACTTCAGTAAGTACACATTTGTAACAGGAATTATGTTACTACATTTTGTCGTTAATGTGCTGTTCATGATGATATTATATTCATATATCAATTTATACCTTTCTGCCCCCCCAAAATCCTTCACAGCCAGACCCGACCATTTCTGACTGGTCACCCCCCTGATGATGGCTGGGTCACTCTGTGCCTGTGCTCTGCTGAGTGGCCTCCACTTTGCAATGACATCCTTTGGACGGGGATGATTGGCCGTCCACCCCTCTGCCTCTATGACTTTAGCCACCTTCGCTGCAGTTGGGGCATATCTTGAGAATTTTGCTGTCAAAGAGAGAACATTTAAATTAAAATTCAGGTTCACCCTTATGAAACAAAAATATATTGGAAAATAACGTAATATATTAGGCAATATATTCTTATATATGGGATTTAATATTTATATTAAATATAAATTTATATATATAAAATCTTATTTACATATATAAAAAAATCATTGGCTAAGAAAGTATATACACTTACACAAAAGATGTTGCTCCCGCTTGCTGTACTGCAGAGCTCTCCACTTGTCATAGAAGACTCTGTCGGTGGGGAACCCAGCTTTTGCTCTCTGGGTTTTGTTGGGTGGCTGGCCAGTGATTCCTACAGGGAAGGCCTGTAGGAAAAGGTCAAAGTCCGGTGTTGGGCTGCTCACCTCTTCCACTCGCCTTCTCTTCTCTGCCTGGGCGCCCTCTTCAGAGTCGTCAGAAGAGTAGCTGCAACATTGAAAAGGTTTCACGGTTACACACTGACAAACTGACGGATGAGTGTTGAGAGACATTATAATTATAACGGTTTCAGATAATTACATACCAACTCAGGGAGCTGAGCAGGTTTGAGGTTGACACCACAGAGTCCAGGGTCTTCATTCGGTAGTGTTGATTTGCCACTGCCGTCGAATGGGCCATGTAGTGTGCGACAGACGCCTTCTGCTCCTCTGTGAGGTTTGCAGCCGCATCCGTCTCCACGGTCCTGCGTACCTGCTGGCTTTTGATGTTGGGCAGTTTGTAGCTGCAATGGGGCAGAAATATCAGATGAAACTCCCGAACTTGAATTATATCATTTTCTAGAGGCTGATTCGTTTAATAAATGCACAAATCCGTTATTAGCTGAATGCTAATCCAACAGATATTTTTGGACTGCTGTTAATACTTATTGTGCGTGCAGACGACAGAGGTCATTGGTTGCACTCCTGATCTTCGTGCCCAATGTTGAAACAAACAACCTGTTTCCATGTTCTACACCTGACGGATGCATTCAGGGCGGATCCAAGTGTAGTATGCGTCCAGCATCTGCAGAGACAAACAAAAAAAAAAATCTGTTAATATCTGTTGGTTCATTGCTGGTGTTACTGTATTTTATGGTAAGGCAATTTAGCCTGTGCAAAGTGTACTTACTGCTGCCTCCTCCATTGTTAGGGCAAAATTGCCGCAGTCTTGTGTTCGCTGACAGCCACACACACCTTTCCCCCAGAATTTTTCCTTTCATCCCACTCTGATATCTGGAAAAAAAAAAAAAAAAAAAAAAGACAGAGTGAATAACTGACATAAACGTCCTCTTTGCAGACTACCTAATATAATCTGTTTAGGCTGATGCCCCCACAAAAACTGAGGTCTAAACCACTTACAGTTAATCCCTCCACTGCTCCTGGTCTCAGGAAGTGACCGAGGATCAGGATTGCTTCACAGTAGTAGCGGAAAATGGTCTTTTCCTCTGAAGCCACGTGGTCACCTTCCAGCATCCTCCCATAAACAGACAGCATGTCTTTCTTGGCCTTCCGGAGGACTGCCTGGCACTCACGAAGGCTCTTCTCACCCTCAATGAACCAATCATACCTAGAATGACATACAAGACAACAATGCGGCGGAGAATTACACACATGTCTGTAGCACATAACCCCAGATGTAAAGCCAGCACATAAGTACTATCAACATGAAGGAAGTCATGAAAGAAAACAAAATGGAAGGCAGATTAGCAACTGACCTGATTTTACAAGTGACCTTGCTGTTCGATTTGGAAACTGGCTTTCTGAGGGAGGTGAGGAGGTCAATGTAGGCTTGGCACTTCCTGTAGAAGTCAGGATCTGCTGCAACCAAGTTGAGGTGGGTCTTCAGATACTGAACAAACCGGATCATGTTCTTGATGTAGTTCAGTATGGTGGCTGGGCCCATGTCAGCGTGGCGGAGTTGGGTGAGGAAGTCCTTGGTCTCAGTGGACTTTAGCAGGAAGTCTAAGGTGACTTTATCCCCACTTGGCTGGATGTATCTTAGCATCCTGGAAACATTGTCTATCTGTGATGGAAAAAGAGAAATGGGAGATGATGCAGTGAGAAGAAAAGCCACACCCCAGCCAGCCACACACAGACACCCGAGAGCAATACGGAACAGACTAAAAAGAAACAGAAATGGGATGTATCTTACCACTTGCTGGCAGTTTGTGACCTGCAGGGTGTTGATCAAGTAGCCCTTGAAGTCTGTCAACATGGCCTCTTCTGCAGGGAATTTTTGATAGAGCCCCATGTTCATCATTTTGACCCGGACACCTGTGCTCGGCTGCGCTTGATCTCTGAAAGAAAAATACAGACAGAAGAAAATTAGCTCAAAGCAACCTTACAGTTTGTTCACAGTTTTTGCACTGATGTGTGTGAGATTTAGAACGTACCTTTGCCATGTTTGGTCACTTGGATCGGTGGTGGTGCTGCCGCCTTCAGAGCTGCTTTCCTCCGAAACCAAGACACCACCAGCCGCTTGAGAGCTGCCACCGGCTGCTGCAGAAAGGCCACTGGCTGTGGGAACGACAGCTGTGCTGGTGGGTGTCTCTTCGGGTTCCAGGTCTGCCTGGTTAGGAGCGTTGGCCACAAAAAAACTTTCTTTGGCGCAGCTCTTCCAGAAGAGCCAGCCTAGATGGTCTGTGGGGGTAACGTTTAACCATCTCCTTGTAGTCCCAGTTTCTGGCTTCCTGTGTCCACGCCTTGGTGGACTCCTTGGCCCTGTTCGCCTCCTCCAGCCGTTCTTCGGGTGTACTATTTTTCACGCAGACCCTGCTTAGGTGCGTCGTCAGCATTTCCTGTGGTTTTTCACACAGCAGGCAGTGAACAATGCGACGGTCAGATTTCTGGCTGTGAGACAAAGCAGACAGACCAAAGATTACAAATGTGAAAATGAATGAAGACAGCATTCTTAACACAGAGGCCTGATGTGACCCTTAACCAGCAAAACTTATCATATAAAGCTACTGTAATACTACCAGAACCAGTTTTTCAGCCGCCTTACCACAGAGGCCCATTGTGTGTGCTAAAGTGGGTGACCAATTCACACCTAACCCTTGACCTATTTTAGTTTTAGGGATGAGAAACAAGTCTTACTAAGAAAAGTTGAATTAACTTAAAATTATAAGGAAACTTGATGCACAGCTTTTTTGAGTTTACTCAAGTATAGAGTTTATTTAACTGATGTTATAGTTGAGTAAACAAAAAAAAAAAAAAAGCTGTGCAGTAAGGTGCCTTATAATTGTAGGTTAAGTCAATTTTTTTTTACAGTGTAGAAAAATAGAGGGAAACCTATCCTTTAGTTTTTCACAATTTGCTCAAGATTAGTTTTATCATGTTTTTATCCATACTATGTCAACTGGCATATAACAATAAATGGGCAATAACAAACAAATAGGCAAATAACAGCATATAACAAGAACATGGCAAAAACCTGGAAAGTAAACAGTTTGGATCAGACACAACACAAATAAAGGAAAAATCAACTAGAGAAAAGAAATTTGAACTTACATGTTGGATTCTGATGCCATTTTCAAGTCTAAGATGTCCTTGCAAAGGTCAAAAGGTGGTATCCGTAGTCTGATTTAAAATCAAAGTGAATGTGTGATTCACTACCTGCAGTATGTATAGACCCCCAGTTGTGTGATGTCATCGTCAAGCAGACCAATCAGGTTGATTGCTATTGTTTATCGGGTGGGAGGACCCAGTATCTGGAAATTATCAGAATGTTGTAAATATTGAGAGATTTAAGGTCAAAAATAAAACAAAAAACAATAAATAAGAATATATTTATTAAATGTATAAAATATTTTAGGAATGAATATATATATAGTTAATGTTTTTATACTTGTATTGATTTTCATTTGACTTGACTTCAAGAAAAAAGAAAAAAAGGTTAAACCATAAATAAATAAAATAAAAACTTTAGGACATCTCATTTGTCATAAAGATTCTCCTAGTTTGTTATAAAACACAGTTAACAATGGTCATTGCAGGTCAACTTTTGAAACTTTTAAGTAGGTATTCAAATGAGATAATTAGACCTTACCCCCACCAGCCTGGAAAGGTGTGAAAGTCAATCAGAAGTTTGGAGGGAGTTGTGTTTAAAATGGGCCCCATTTTCAGCCTGTTCATAGCCCAATCACCCAACCTTACACCATCCACCAATCAGGTCAAGGTTTAAAACTCTGCAAAGTGGCCAATAAAGGTGAGCCTCAGAGGCACCAGTTACTCAGTTCTTCAAGACAAAGGGTGAAGCCAACACTGAAGATTCCTCCTGCTTGTTAAACCAGCTTTTTCATCTGTGAAGAATGCCTCCCAAGCGGTAAGTTCAGATCATTTGATATACCTTACAGAATTAACCGTAAACATTTGATTTAATTCTATGAACGTAATATGCATTTTGTATGTATGTCAAAACACAAAAGCATGTTCACTGCAAAAAATGCTGATCTTAGAGTTTTTGTCTTGTTTCCAGTCTAAATATCTGAATTCTTAGATCAAGAAGCATTTTCTTGACAAGTAAAAATTATTCACTTGTTTTTAGGAAAAATAAGTCAAAATTAGGTGAGTTTCTTTAAAACAAGCAAAATAATCTGCCAGTGGGGTAAGTAAAATTATCTTCTCAAACCAAAAATAAACTATACAATCTTGTTTTCAGTTTGGACTAAGGTTATTTGACCTACCCCACTGGCAGATTTAAGGTCAAAAATAAAACAAAAAACAATATATTTATTAAATGTATAAAATATTTTAGGAATGCTCCCCTGGGAAGAATTTTATCCTGGTCTGACCCAAAAAATGAACTTTATACTTGAGATTACCTTTGATTAATCTTGTTAATAAAATAGTATAAAGTCAAATCATTAACACTTTCCCCACCAGGAGTTTATACATGATACCTTACAAAATTATCAAATTGAATATATAATGTTTTTATACTTGTATTGATTTTCATTTGACTTGACTTCATCAAGAAAAAAGGTTAAACCATAAATAAATAAAATCTTTAGGACATCTCATTTGTCATAAAGATTCTCCTAGTTTGTTATAAAACACAGTTAACAATGGTCATTGCAGGTCAACTTTTGAAACTTTTAAGTAGGTATTCAAATGAGATAATTAGACCTTACCCCCACCAGCCTGGAAAGGTGTGAAAGTCAATCAGAAGTTTGGAGGGAGTTGTGTTTAAAATGGGCCCCATTTTCAGCCTGTTCATAGCCCAATCACCCAACCTTACACCATCCACCAATCAGGTCAAGGTTTAAAACTCTGCAAAGTGGCCAATAAAGGTGAGCCTCAGAGGCACCAGTTACTCAGTTCTTCAAGACAAAGGGTGAAGCCAACACTGAAGATTCCTCCTGCTTGTTAAACCAGCTTTTTCATCTGTGAAGAATGCCTCCCAAGCGGTAAGTTCAGATCATTTGATATACCTTACAGAATTAACCGTAAACATTTGATTTAATTCTATGAACGTAATATGCATTTTGTATGTATGTCAAAACACAACAGCATGTTCACTGCAAAAAATGCTGATCTTACTTAGAGTTTGTCTTGTTTCCAGTCTAAATATCTGAATTCTTAGATCAAGAAGCATTTTCTTGACAAGTAAATTCTCTTGTTTTTAGGAAAAATAAGTCAAAATTAGGTGAGTTTCTCTTTAAAACAAGCAAAATAATCTGCCAGTGGGGTAAGTAAAATAACCTTAGTCCAAACTGAAAACAAGATTATATAGTTTACTGTTTTGATTAAGATCATTTTACTTACCCCACTGGCAGATTATTTAGCTTGTTTTAAAGTAAAACTTACCTAATTTTGACTTATTTTTCCTAAAAACAAGAGAATAATTTTTACTTGTCAAGAAAATGCTTCTTGATCTAAGAATTCATATATTTAGACTGGAAACAAGACAACTCTAAGAAAAGCATTTTTTGCAGTGTTGAAACTTTGCATGCATGTTCATGATAAGTGAGAAAAAGGGTTCCACTTTATATTAAGTGGCATGTATGCTTACATAGCATCTACAACTATAACGTTTGTGTAACTACCACTTAATATTAAGTGGGACCAGTGTCAACAAATCAAGTATTTTTCACAAGTCAACTCTCTGTATTCTTTTGCTTTCACTCACAGTGACAAGGATCGTCGGATCATTTCCTGTCTGCAGTGTTTCAGGCCACAGGAGATGCTACCCAACCACCTCTTAAGGGTCTGCATGAAGAACCAGACTTCTGAGGAGAGGAATGCAGAGGTGGAGAGAGCCAAAAAGTCCATGAAGGCCTGGACCCTCCGAGGTAGAACCTGGGACTACAACGAGATGGTCAAGCGGTACCCCGATGAGGCTTGCAGACAGGCTCTTCTGGAAGACCTTCGTGAAAGGCATTTTTTAATCCTGAACGACCCCAAGGACGCACTGGCTGAATCCAGTCCACCAGGCGCTGCAGTGGAAACGCACAACAAAAAGTGAGTTGTTATTCACTAGTATTACTTTTCATTTAATGGAGAGTAAATTTAATATTGGAATGCTGCCAGACACGCATACAGAAACATCTCTAACTCGCATCCTTATTTGTTTTTTGTTTCATCTAATTATTCTAGGCCTGCTCAGCCGACTCTCCAAGACTGCCAGAGAGTCCTCAGAGTATCAAAGGCGGACATGCTGATCATCCACAGGAAGCTCCTGGATCAGCAGCATGTGGAAGAGGACCAAAGGACGCTGTTCCGGTACTTCTGCGAAGCCATCCTGGTCCTGAGATACTTCCAGCGACCAGAAGCAGTGAGGGCATTTAAAGTAAGTACTTTTACACTGCAAAAAATGCTGTTCTTAGAGTTTTTGTCTTGTTTCTAATCCAAATATCTAAAAATTCTTAGATCAAGAAGCATTTTCTTGACAAGTACAAATTATTCTCTTGTTTCAAGGAAAAACTCAGTTTTGACTTTTTTTTGAAAACAACAATTTTTACTTGTCAAGAAAATGCCTCTTTAATTAAGAACTTGAAGATATTTTGACTAGAAACAAGACAAAAACTCTACAGTGTTTCCTCAGTGTGTATAAAGTCAGTCACTCACTGTGTTCTTTGTTTTCCAGGCTTCAGACTGGATCAACAAGACAAATGTTGATGGACGAATTGACATGGAGGTGCAGTCCACAAAGCAGAGTGCAAAATTTTCCATCACAGAGGAAGACTCCGCTGTAAGTTCTCTAACAGGATTTCTGCCCAGCATTTTCACACTTTTACACACATTTAAAGCTTACCCAATAAATTATACTAATTAATTCATTTGAAGACTAATAAAGAAAATGTGCATTGTCCCTTTTAAAACAAAGAATAGTGAGTAGAGTATAGAATAGAAACAAAGTCTTTTACTAGATAATCCACAGGAGAGACCAGGAACATACACCACCAGGAACATACACCAACACGAACTTGAACAATGCCAAACCACACAAGACTAGAAACACAGGGTTTATATACAAGGGCTAACAAGCAGGGTGATTAGAAACAGCTGGGTGTGATGATTATGTGATGAGTTGCTATGGTGACAAACTGGTAGCGGAAATAAAACTACAACAAGTCCAAAACGGAGTGCACATGTAACAAGAATATGCAGTTAGGTAGTATGCAATATATACTTTACAATAAACTTTCTTTAGAATCTTATCAGGATCAGAGGTCAGATCTCTTAAAGTTTTCGGTATGCATTAACTTCATATCTGATCTCCACAGATGCTGGACGCATACTTCCTGAAGATTCGTCCAGGATGTATGCAGGACAGTCAGGACGACCAGGGCAGATTTTTCCTGTCCAAACAAGGGCTGCCAGTTGGCAACGTCACGAGTGACCTCAGGCGTCTGCATGAACAGTGAGTTTTAGCAGAATCATATATAATAGTGTATGCATTTATATGCACTGTACCGAGAAATATAAAACAATTAAGTTGATAGTCTGGCTTATGTACTACATAAAGTTCAAATTATATTATTTTCTGTAAGAAAAATAAACTGAAAGACTTTGAGGTTTAATCTGAGATTTGTTCTTCATTGCAGGTATGATTTACCGAGCTTTTCAAGCCAGCAAGCCAGAAGAGCCCAAATTACTATGGCATAGTATGTGTCATCATCCAAAACGCACAACATTCATATAGTTTCTGTCTGTTCAAACTCTGACAGAAAGCTAGACAGACCTTGGAAGTAGCTGACATGAAATCTTCTCAAACTTTCAGCTCTTCTTCTGATGAGCCGGCCGATGAGAGGAGAGTTCGGAAACAGAAGAGAGGCAGAGGCCCAGCTGACCAGGATGACAGGGACTTTGGAGCATTTCTCCTGCAGTTTCCAGCGACGGCGAGTAGCACCCCGCCCACAAAAAAGAAGCGGACCGCTGCGGGGTTTCCACCTGACAGAATGTTTTATGACAGGTGGAGGTCTGTGCAGTTGGCCAAGCGGGAGGAGCTCCTCTTGTGTAAGTTGGTGTGCTTTATTATAAAAAATGAATACATATTTCTATAATCAAAGTAACATAATTCACATTATGGACAAGAATTTTAATTTAACATTTGTCTTTGACAGCCCAGTGTTCAAGACGGCCCCCGTCTGTCAGCAAGGTGTCACGGCTGATCCAAAAAGAGGCTTGGACTGGCAACTGTCCTTGCCCCGAGGATGTAGTGGCAAAGTGGAGACCCGCCACTAGGGTGCAGGTCGAGTCGGATCCATGGATCATCACTATGATCCAGAATCAAAAGTGGACAGGCCTGGCCCTCAAGGACTTTGGCACAAAAGGACAAGGTATGTAGACATAATGCATAAAAATACATACCATTTTTGTCTTGTAAGCAGATATTTGTACTCCTGGAGTGAATACTAATTGCACCTTCTTTTGACCACAGGAGTTGTTGCCACCGAACCCTTTGCCATGGGCTCCGTCGTTTGTGATTACCATGGCAAGGTAATCACAGGAGCAGAGGGCCGGAAGTTGGTCGAGTCCATCAAGGGTGATATGGGGTACCTTTTCTTTTTCCACGCTGCTGGTCGGGACCTCTGTGTGGACGCTGAGACTTTCCCTTGTGAGTGTCACCCAACAGAAAACACCATGGGCCGGAGGATCAATCACTCCTCCAAGAGAGCAAACCTGAGGCCAGTCCACTGCATGATGAACTTCCCTGAAGGACAGAGGGATGTCATCCTGTTCCGGGCAAAAAGAAACATTCATTTATGTGAGGAGCTGCTGTTTGATTACGGCGTCAAGCGCAAATCTTTTCGAGGAGAAGCAATAAACCTCGACTGGCTGGATGAGTGAACACATCAGGCCATTCATTCACCAGTCCAAGTCCAAGGCCAAGACTGATGGACCATACGGACCACAAACATATTTGCACTCTGAAAAAATATATACACTGCATGTTGTTTGCACATTTTTGACACTGTTTTCAATTTTATTATGTACATAACAGACAATAAAGATTCTATTCTATGCACTAAAACAGCTAATCATTTCTTGGAAGCTTCTTGGTCTGATACAATAAAACACACATTTAAAGCTTACCCTTTCTTTGAAGACTAATAAATTATATTAATTATTTTGAAGACTAAAAAAGAAAATGTGCATTGTCCCTTTTAAAATAAAATAAATAATAAAAAGAATAGGCAGTTAGAAAATAAAAGTTTTAAAATAAACTACGTAAAATTTGGGAACAACTCCACAGTTTTTGCATGAGGACTTTGGCATTTTGGAAAATTCTGGAGCATTGTGGGGGAGGGGGCTTGCATCTAGCTCCTCTTGTAGTGGGACAATGTACAGAATTAGTTTGCCATTATTTGTGACCGTTTTAAGGAGTCGTCCAGTGTAACCCTCAGACTCTGTAGCGACAACACTCAATTTTCTCTGTCCTTGACCACCTAAATACAAAAAGCAAATACATAACTTACTTTACTTTTTTTTACAACTATGAGATGCCAAATAACATCGCTTTACTAATAAAGTATTTACTATACAAGACAAATACTATTAAAAAACAGTATCAAACACAAACCACCATAACTGTTTAAACTTGCAGATAAAACACTGGGGCGACTATGCTTCATGTCCAAAACTGGTTGCTCTAAAGCATGACTTCAAATTCATTCAGTGGGTTAAAAGCTCCAGCAGGTTTCTTCATCCTACACTCACTATAACTGACCTGTTGATTTATAACATAGCCAGCCTCCGGACAACTGCTTCAACTTGGGGTACTGCTCTTCAAGTTGACAGACAATCTAAACAAAGATTTCACATGAAAAGCAGTGATGCTTAGTGTTAGAGTAAATTTTATTAAATATGCAACTGCACTGTTGTATGAATCACTCAAAAGGTTTGTATATATAGTGAAATACAGTGCCCTTACTTTATCAAAGCAAGAATTATTTCTACATTATTCTTCCATCTAAATTTCGTTACCCAACTACTTTTACACTGTTTAAGCGAACTACACCATGAAGATTTCATTCAACCATTTCTGAATTAAGTTGCCTGTATTATGAAGCAATGTGTCATGCATTTGTCCCTGTCAATTAAACAATTAAATTTGTTCCTTTACTTTAAGTATTTTAACCCATTATACTACTACTACTTCCAGCACTGCCTCAAGTACTGAGATCCTTTGTGCTTCTACTTGTTCCAGATCTACTTCAAGTACTTATCTACTACATCAAATAGTTGCAGCAAGCACAAACTTTTCTTGTTTTCCTTTTTTCCTCACACCTTGGCGTGGTATGACTTGAAACTTGGTTCTATTTACATATTTGAAAATTCATAGATCCAGAATTTCTAAATGAGGGAGAAAGAGTAGATGTGCTTCCAGACCCTTTTTAGAGGTTTTTAGAACACTGTATGTGGGAAAACCATGTAAAACAAATATTAACCACAACAGAATTTTAACGTGAGTGTAGGGGGTCTTTAAAAAGGTTATCTAGTTTTCTATCTTTGTATTTTTTTTTTCATGTTCTGGTATATGAAGCAAGTGTATTGTAACATTATACACTGCAAGACCAAAGTCAGCATAGTAATCAGTCAAAAAAAAAAAAGAGTAATATGTATATGAAGAATTGCAATATAGTGTGGCGGCACCTACCTCTGCATTTCATTTTGGATCGTTGGCAGCTGACTTGTTCCAACTGATGTACTTGGGGTGTTGTGTCCATCTGACTGTAACCTTCGAGGTGGTTGCCCTCTTCCTCCTTGACCACTGCCTTCAGGTTGTTGCCGTCTTCTCGAAATCAATGATATTAGCGACTGTGCAGCATCAGCTATTGCAGTTTATTCCTCCTGCAAGAATTGGAAATTTTAGAACAATGGATCTGGATAATGAAAATCATAACAATGATATGCATCTACGCTGCCTTGCTATGGCCAATGCATTGTCTTTACTATCCCATCCAACCTATGTTGGCTGTGTTCGGAATCACTTACTAACCACTATAGGACTAGTGAACCATTTAGATGTAGTGTCCAAACACCGGGGCACCTCTCGGGGAGAAGTGATGATGACCAAGGGAGACAGAAAGATTAACAAAAAGCAATATGCTTTTGTGATTCGTCAGTGAAAATATCAATGCAATGAAAAATTATATTAGCAATTACCTACTTGTTGCTCTGCTGTACGTGAAGTAAGTATTTTTCGTGATTTGTTTTAGCTCTTTCACTAACGGCAATACCGAATGACAGGAATATTCGTGGGAATTGTCTCTTGTCTGGTTGCTTTGACAATGTAGTTGTAAATACTAGTGCAAAATGCCCGTGCAAAATCAGTTTTTAAGTGTGTTTTTAGTAATTGTTGGTTTGGTGTGTTTGAGTGCTTATTGTTACAATTACACAATTAAAACAAATTGAATTGAAAATGGAATTGAATAGGCCTATTAACGTTACCTCACAAAAAAATTCTCTTTGAACATGCTTGAGTTGGCCATGTGGTAACGTTAACGTTAGTCATGAACAACAGTCACAGCAACTTCAACTGGCCATCATCTGGCTGATGGTGTAATGAAGTCGAACACAGAGCAGGTTTACCAGGCTTTGTGGAGCGGTCTCATGTATAACATTTACATTTACATTTACATTTAGTCATTTAGCAGACGCTTTTATCCAAAGCGACTTACAAATGAGAATAGTAGAATCAATCAAATCAACATGAGAACAACAGTACATAAGTGCTGAGTGAAGTCACAGTTATGACAGTAAAGTGCTCGTAGCAAGGATTTTTTTTTTTTTAAATATATAAAGTAGATGGAAGGAAATATAGAAATCAAGGTAAGTGCTACTATTTCTGGGTCAAGTGCTGGCGAAAAAGACACGTCTTTAGCATTTTTTTGAAAATGGCTAAAGATTCAGCTGTTCGGATAGAGCGTGGCAGGTCGTTCCACCAGCCAGGAACAGACCCGGAGAAGGTCCGTGAGAGCGATTTTGTGCCCCTTTGTGATGGCACCACAAGACGCTGTTCACTTGCAGAACGCAAATTTCTGGAGGGCGTATAAGTCTGCAGTAGTGAGTTAAGATATAGCGGGGCAGAGCCAGCAGTCGTTCTGTAGGCAAACATCAGAGCCTTGAATTAGATGCAAGCAGCTACTGGCAGCCAATGCAGACTGATGAAGAGAGGAGTGACGTGCGCTCTCTTCGGCTCGTTGAAGACCAGTCTTGCTGCAGCGTTCTGGATCAGTTGTAGAGGCTTGACAGTGCATGCTGGAAGTCCAGCCAAGAGAGCATTACAGTAGTCCAATCTGGATAGAACAAGAGCTTGGACAAGAATTTGTGTGGAGTGCTCCGATAGGAATGGTCTAATCTTCCTGATGTTGTATAAGGCAAATCTGCAGGACCGGGCCGTTGTCGCAACATGATCTGTGAAGCTTAAAGAATCATCCATCACCACTCCAAGGTTCCTAGCTGTCCTGGAAGGAGTAATGGTTGATGATCCAAGTTGAATTGAAAGGTTGTGATGAAGTGTTGGGTTAGCACCGACCACAAGCAGTTCCGTTTTTGCAAGGTTGAGTTGAGAGTGGTGGTCAAGGAGGTTGTTCTGTGTGAGATAAGTAGACAGTTGGTTAACATTAACGTTAGATTCAGAAATCAGAATCAGAAATCAGAAAGAGCTTTATTGCCAGGTATGTTTACACATACTAGGAATTTGTTTTAGTGACAGAAGCTCCACAGTGCAACAGAGTAACAGCGACAAGACAAGACACATAATAAAAATAATCAAATACAAATTTACAAGATAGACAAAGTGCAAAAAAAGCAAAAAACAATATATAATATAGACAATTTGTATGTACAGTTGTGTGCAAATTTGAAATATAAATAAGTGTTTTAAGTAAATAATGTGCAATAGTGTTGTGTGTTCCGTGTTTGTCAAGTGTTCATGAGATGGATTGTTTGAGGGAAGAAACTGTTCCTGTGTCTGGTCGTTCTGGTGTTCAGGGCTCTGTAGCGTCGACCAGATGGCAACAGTTCAAAGAGGGAGTGTGCTGGATGTGAGGGGTCCAGAGTGATCTTCTTTGCCCTTTTTCTCACTCTGGATAAGTACAGTTCTTGGAGAGTGGGAAGGGTTGTACCAATGATTCGCTCAGCAGACTGGACTACCCTCTGTAGTCTTCTGAGGTCAGATTTGGTAGCTGAGCTGAACCAGACAGATATAGAAGAGCAGAGGATGGATTTGATGATGGCAGAGTAAAACTGTTTCAGCAGCTCCTGCGGCAAGTTGGGAAATACAACCTCTGCTGGGCCTTTTTCACAATGGACTCAATGTGGTTGTCCCACTTCAGGTCCTGGGAGATGGTTGTAATATGTAACGATGTAGCGGTTCGTACAGTTATTAATTAATTTATGGGTGGAATATGAATATAATAATTCATAAAGCTTTATGAATAATTATTATGCACATACCGACCCAAGGGGGAATTAAACATATATGGGTAATTAATTACAACGAATTATAATCAATTATATATATGATTAATTCTGGTTCAATAATTATTTAGAGAAACTACCAGCTCGTCCAGCAAACCGTTGCTTTTCATAGAATATTATGAACGGAGTTATTCTCTGGCCACGAGAATAAATTCCTATTATAGCATCAAAGCATAAAACGATCGAAAAACGTTAAAGTGACTTGGTCTTCAGTTGAGAGAACAAACAGAACAATTGAGCATGAATAACGTGTTTAATATATGCAAACTACGACTACAGAGGTACGTCTAAATATATATACAAGAATATACACACATATGTACAAAAGTGGAAGTAGAGAAGGAAAGAGAGAAGGCAAGCAAAACTTACAAAACAGTCCTTGAAGCCAGCACGGAAATCAGTTTCATTATCTAAGATTGAGAAACGGCAGTATACCTGCATTGGTTTTGCGTGTCGAATTTCAGTTTAGCGCTGGTGCAGTTCGTTGGCTTCTGATATATTTCAGCATAGTTGTATTTTACATATACAGTCAAAAATGTATATTTGTGTGTTTCTGTATGTGTCTGGGTGTGTGTGTTGGAATGTGATCTGGTCAGTCTCTGGGGGGGGGTGCTCCTTTTGAAGTCACCAAAGTGAGGAAGTTGGAGTTTTCTGTTTACCCTCACGGGTCCACAAACCTGCCGAAAGTCACAGCCGGCCGGAGCCGATTTAGTGATTTACAAACACAGTTCATCAGGTTAAAAGCGTTCTGAAAACTCCAAAGTTTATTGAGTATCCTGATACGTGTGCATATGCTACATGGTGGTGCCCAGGAACCTGAATGACTCCACTGCAGTCACAGTGCTATTCATGATGGTGAGTGGGGGGAGAGCAGGGGGTTTCTCCTGAAGTCCACGATCATCTCCACTGTCTTGAGCGTGTTGTGCTCCAGGTTGTTAAGACTGCACCAGACAGCCAGCTGTTCAACCTCCAGTCTGTAAGCAGACTCGTCACCGTCCCGGATGAGGCCGATCAGGGTGGTGTCGTCCGCAAACTTCAGGAGCTTGACAGAGGGGTCTTTAGAGGTGCAGTCGTTGGTGTACAGGGAGAAGAGCAGTGGGGAGAGGACACAGCCCTGAGGAGCTCCGGTGCTGATGGTGCGGGTGCTGGATGAGAATTTTCCCAGCCTCACTAGCTGCTGCCTGTCTGTCAGGAAGCTGGTGATCCACTGACAGACAGAGGTGGGCACGGAGAGCTGAGTTAGTTTGGGCTGGAGGAGTGATGGGATGATGGTGTTAAAAGCAGAGCTGAAGTCCACAAACAGGATCCTCACATAAGACCCTGGTCTGTCCAGATGCTGAAGAACATAATGCAGTCCCATATTGACTGCATCATCCACAGACCTGTTCGCTCGGTAAGCAAACTGCAGGGGGTCCAGTAAGGGTCCAGTGATGTCCTTCAGATAAGCCAGAACCAGTCTTTCAAATGACTTCATGGCCACAGATGTTAGAGCCACAGGTCTGTAGTCATTTAGTCCAGTAATTTTGGGTTTCTTTGGGACGGGGATGATGGTGGAGTGTTTGAAGCATGAGGGGACTTCGCACAGCTCCAGTGATCTGTTGAAGATCTATGTGAAGATGGGGGCCAGCTGGTCAGCGCAGGTTTTCAGACAGGCTGGTGAAACGCTGTCTGGGCCTGGTGCCTTTCTTCTCTTGTTTTTTCTGAAGACCTGGCGCACGTCATCTTCTGAATTGCAGGTGTGGGGGAGAGGGGGGTTGTTGGAGGTGTTAATGGTGTTTTTTCAAACCTGCAATAAAACTCATTCAGATCGTCTGCCAGTCGTTGATTCTCCACAGAGCTGGGGGATGGTGTCTTGTAGTTGGTGATAACTTTCAGGCCTTTCCACACTGAAGCTGTGTCATTAGAAGAGAACTGATCCCGAAGCTTATCAGAATAATTCCTCTTTGCCACTCTGATCTCCTTTTCCAGTGTGTATTTGGCCTGTTTGTACAAGACTCTGTCCCCTTTTCTGCGAGCATCTTCTTTGGCCTGACGGAGCCGGCTGAGTTTTGCAGTGAACCAGGGTTTGTCGTTGTTGTAAGTTAAATGGGTCTTTGTAGGAATGCACAAATCCTCACAGAAACTGATATATGAAGTTACAGTCTCTGTGAGCTCGTCCAGATTGGTGGCAGCAGCTTCAAAAACACTCCAATCAGTCCATTCGAAACAGGCTTGTAAAGCCCGCTCTGTCTCGGTGGTCTATCTCTTTATAGTCTTTGCTACAGGTTTGGCTGATTTCAGTTTCTGCCTGTAGGTCGGTATGAGATGAACTAGACAGTGATCAGAGAGCCCCAAAGCTGCCCGTGGGACAGAGTGACATGCATCCTTTATTGCTGTGTAACAGTGATCCAGTGTATTACTGTCTCTGGTGGGACAAGTAACATGCTGTCTGTATTTAGGCAGTTCACGTGAGAGAATCGCTTTATTAAAGTCCCCGAGAATGATTAGAACAGAGTCCGGGTGTTGTTGCTCGCTCTCTGTGATCATATCAGCGAGTATCTGTAAAGCTGAGCTCACGTGCGGAGGAATGTAGACACTCATCAGAATGAACGAGTAAAACTCCCGCGGCGAGTAGAACGGCTTGCAGTTAATGAAGAGTGTTTCAAGATCTGGACATCTTCTTTAACACAGTTACATCTGAACACCACCTTTCGTTGATGTAAAAGCACATCCCGCCGCCACGTGATTTCCCCGTTGATTCTGCGTCGCGATCTGATCTAAACAGCTGAAAGCCCGGCAGACTTAACCCGCTGTCCGGAATGGCGTCGTTCAGCCAGGTTTCCGTGAAGCACAGAGCAGCCGAGTTCGAGAAATCCTTATTTGTCCGGGAGAGCAGAAGGAGTTCGCCCGTTTTGTTGGGCAGAGAGCGGAGATTCGCCAGATGGATGCTAGGCAGCGGCGTTCTTAATCCGCGCTGTCTGAGCTTCATGAGGGCGCCGGTGCGCTTCCCCCGTCTGCGCGTCCTGAAGCGTCTAAACAGCGCTGCTGCTCCGCCGACTACAACATTCAACAAAACGTCTGAATAATCGAAATCCGGTAAAAGATTTTGTGGTGTGTACTGCCGAATGTTCAGCAGTTCATCCCTGGTAAAACTGATGGTGTTAGAAAAACGAAAAACAGGAAAAACTAACAAAAACAGTACAAACACTGGAGAGCTAAGCACTGTGGCTGCCATGCGCGGCGCCATCTTGTGATTTCTTGTCTGCAAGCTGCCCGATTTATCCAGGAGGCTATTCAGCTGTAACTGAATAACCAAACACCCAGACACTCAAACCCTGCTGACACTGCAGCAACGACTGGACATAATACATGTGAGGGGAACACAGGCCAAATAAGGTCTATTTCCTCTCATCTGGCAGTGAGAACAAATGAATCTCATCAATTTCGAAATTCCATTAATTTCCCTCAGCCATCAACCTCCAGAACAGATTTTGTGCAGGCTAATTTTTCAAGACTTTTCCAGCCTTATCGACAGCCAGCAGCAAGGCAGTCTACTCAGTCCCGCAGAGTGTATGAAACACCCTGGTCCCATAATTTTTTTGTCTAGCTGACCCTAAGGCTGAAATGGCACCTTTAACAGAAGCCCGACTCCGAGAAGTCACTCAAAACATCAATCCCCTAAGGTCAAGTCAGTGATTTGGCTTGGATGTTTATTTGGAGGCACTAAGACTCAGTGAAACAGTCACTGTTTAGGGGCCCAAGCAGTATAGCTGTTGGTGCCTTGTTTAAAATGTTATTTGTAGTGAATGCTCTTTTGAATGGTGTTACCAAATAAGGAATCTGTTGTAAGCTGATTAAAAACAAAACATGAAAGTAACGTATACCATAAACTAATGTGATGGTTACAAAAACAATGCAATTTTGAAATGTCAAAAATCTGCAGAACCAGTGTTTAAGCATGACAACTGCAAATCAAAAATGTATCTTTAGTTAAAGTTATATATTTTATCAACATTTGAACTTTGCAAAAAGGGAAATGTCACTTTTTCAGAATATTGTATATTAAAGATAATTTGTAAAACCCACAACAGCTTTATAGATCTTTATTGTAAAGTTGTTAAACAGTGTTTTTCATGCTTGTTTTGCACATTCATATTCAATTTTATACATGCATCTAAATGCCACTTCTGATGCAGATTCTGTTTCCTCTGCCGTGGAAAAAATAATGGTAAAACCCCTACAGTGAGTTATTCTAATTAACATGAAATTGATAGCCAATGTTAGGGGAAAATTACCTTTTTATACAGGTAAAAAAAATGCCATGACAATCAATTTCAAGGGATAGTTAAACCTAAATGATAATTCTGTCATCATTGACTTACACTCTAGTTGTTCCAAACCTATGTGAGTTTTTTTCTTCTGTTGAACTAAAAAGGATGATATTTTGAAGAATGTCAGTAACCACAGTTGATGGTAGCCAGTGACTTCCATAGTACTTTTTTTCCTACTATGAAAGTCACTCGCTACAGTTTGTTTCATGTTACAAGTATCGTTCTTTCCAAAATGTATTATTTGTATATTAAAAAAAAAAAATTCTCATAACATTATTTATTGCCGTTGTAATTGTTCAGTGCAAATAATTTAATTTGAATGTTAACAGCCCTATAGTGTCTTATTTAATCTAATTTAATTTATTGATCAAATTTAAGAATTTAGAATAAAAGATAAAGCATACATTCATCCATCACAAATATGCAGATTTTAATATGTCAAAGCTGATTGTTAAGAATATTACTTTAGATTAAATTAAAAATCCCATTTTTTTTTTCAGACAAGCAACTTTTTTACTCTGACAAGTGAAGAACCGATTTACTTCTCTGAAGGACAAGCACCCAAGGCTTAATTAACAGCTGGGATTCATTGTGTATTTCCTGTACCCACTTGTTCACAAAAGGCATCTTTACAGCAAAAACATTACAGAAACCAAATCTGAAAAACCAGGAAAAACTTGCATTTACTGTCTAATGTTTAAGATTACAGTTTTATCAAAATGTTCTAAAATTTAATTGAAAAAAAGAATGAAAGAACATCATCTACAGCTCAATCTGGCTAAGACTGAGCTTCTCGTCTGCCAATCCGACTCTAAATCACGATTTCAGCATCCAGCTAGGCACATCCTCAATTACCCCATCAAATTCGGACAGAAATCTTGGAGTGATCCTTGATCCTTGAACTGAACTTCAAAGACCACATTGCAAAGACAGCTCGGTCATGCAGATTTGCACTTTACAACATCAGGAAAATCAGGCCCTTTCTAACAGAACATGCAACACAACTTCTGGTCCAGGCCCTGGTCATTTCTAGGCTTGATTACTGCAATGCTCTTCTGGCTGGACTGCCATCATGCACAATCAAGCCTCTACAAATGATTCAGAACGCAGCAGCACGTCTCGTCTTCAACGAGCCCAAAAGAGCCCACGTCACGCCTCTCTTCATCTCTCTGCACTGGCTACCACTTCAAATTCAAGGCGCTCGCATCAAATTAAAGGCGTTGACGCTTGCTTACAGATCTACCACAGGCTCAGCACCTCCTACTTCCACTCACTCTTACGAGTCTACACTCCTACCAGAAGCCTGCGCTCATTAAAGGAGCGAAGGCTTGTGGTACCATCACAGAGAGGCACAAAATCACTCTCCAGAACATTCTCGTTCACTGCTCCTTGCTGGTGGAACGATCTTCCTGCCTCCATCCGGAATGCAGAATCCTTGGCAATATTCAAAAGACAGTTGAAAACTCATCTCTTTCGTGAACACTTAACCTCATCTTAAAAAAAAAACTTATTCATATCCTTTCACTTCCTCTTATCCCTCTCTATTGTAGCTTATGATACTCTGAGCACGGCCTATACATGGGTATCAATGACGTCACCTTTTTGTTGTGGCCGCCATCTTTAGGACCGTAGTGCCACCAACTGTCGATTCCAGGTTTAGCTAACGTTAATTCTGCTGTCTATGATTCCGGGGGAAATGGCAAACGTTAACATCAAAGAAACGGGCTCTGCTGACGTTACTCAGACGAAAATCGCTCATCTCTCTGATATAGAAAAGCAGCGCTATAACAAGAAAATTGATATTTTGGGCTTTGATCCGTATTTACTTCCGAATCAACTACTGACCCCTCTGAAATCTGTCATTAACTTGCCAAACATGTCTTTTGGCGACATTTACATCTACCTCGTCCACAATCCTTCTCCATACAGCGGGAAGTCCCTCAAGGCATACAAGAGCACTGAAGCGTACATGTATTTTAAATCAGGATGGGTGAATGACCCTAGAGTTTATCATCTGGAGATGAAGAAACTTTTCTTATTTACAGGAAAGGTAAGATATTTGTTTACTTAACTTTACTAGCTACCCTACTAACTTGCTACGTGATGCTAGCTTGGTAAATGCTAGGATAATAATTAACAATTGCCAATGGATTTTCGTTTTTTAAAGCTGACCTTACGTTTGTTAGCGAAAACATAATGTAGAAAATAGCTAGGAGTCTTAGATAATGTTATATATGTTGAACTTAAACACCCATTGGTTAATCTGGCTATCACAGAGAGACTGAAAAGCTCTTTTGTGGCTTGCACATAATACTTCACAACTCATCTCAGTTATGACAGGGGGAAAACAAAAACATGGGCTAATTATAATGACTAATTACTACAGGACTAGAATATTTAACTCTACATTTGTTCTTTTGTCACTTTAAATAGTCTGGACACTATATATTGTCACTTAAAATGTCTTGTTTCTGTTTCTCTCTCACAGGTACATCCCAAAGGTGATGCAACTGGACTTGCCAGCTCCTCTTTCCACATTGTACTCAAGCACCTGGCTGGAGATGGACTTTCCCTTGCTGCTGATTGAGAGTGCCAAGGTCTTTGATCTACATCTAACAAAGCAACAGGTAAACATTATAAACATTATCCTTATAGTTTGCAATAGGCCTACTTCAATTGTATTGGAGTGTAATATCCATAATGATCAGGCTGTTTTGGTACAACTCTTAATATTTCAGTGTATCAGTTCAGGTGAAATAAATGATAAGCCTTTCCATTTTGAAAGTATTCCTATGGATGATTTTCTTGAATGTAATCAGTTTTAGTCAATCTATACCAGGGTTCCTCAATAGACGGGCCACATCCAGCCCACAAGAGAAAAATGTTTGGCCCGCTAAATGTTCAAATATTGCTATGACAAAATATAGCCGCAACATTAGAGCTATGGATTGATTGAGAGAGCTGCAACGCGCGCACACAAAATTCAGTTGGCTTGCATAGAAATCCAGATTTTTTTGTATGTTAAAAGACAACAGCATCAAAAAAGCAATAGCAGAGCAAACATTGTGGTCAGTGACCCTTTGCTTTGTGTTGTTTTCAAAATTTGGCCCGTGGTAAAAACTAATTGAGGAACCCTGATTTATACACTTCAGTGGTAGGTTGATCTCGAAAAAGTCATGTGTCACTAACTTTTTCCCCAGTGTTTGATAGTTGAGGAGGAGACCAGGGAGCAAAGTAAGTCTAGAGTATGGTTTGATCAGAGGACAGGAAGAGTCACAGCATCAGTTTTTAGTGAGGCAGCCAGAGCAGGCACACCTGTATCCTTGATCAAAAGAATTTGCTATCCCGGTGCTTCTCGGTTCTCCACTGAGGCAACAAGGTACATCGATAACAGAACCGTTTCATAGGAGAGCTATTCATAAGAATACTGTGCTAGACAACCATGCATAAAGCAAGATTAACTGGTCTAGTTTGTTCTAAGGCTTACAGCTTGTATACAATAGTGCTTGCAAGTTTGTGAAGCCAGTAAATCAATGCTTTTTTTTTAAATTGTCATAATGCAACACCTGGTAAATGATAGACATGTTCACATTTTATTGTGAGAGCTTGTAGAATACAATGTGACAATTTGCAGAACAAAAATCTGAACTCGTATGTTAAAATGTGCACTTGTAAAAAATATTCACACACGTGATCTGAATTTGAAGTCACACAAAGAAAAAAAAACACTGTCAAGAGAGCTTGCATAACGAAGTGGCAAATCTGCACACCTCAACTTTTGCATTACGTGTTTGCAGCTGTCATGTTCATGCACATATCAATCTACACATTTGTGAATATTTTTTTTTTTCTGTGACAGGTGTGTAAACATTTCTACAAGTGCAAATTTTCAAGTTACAAGTACAGATTTTTTGTTCTGCAAGTTCTCACATCGTATCAAGTGCAGGCACAAATGCACATTGCAGAGGTGAGTTACTGTGACTTCATGGTGTGGACACCACAGGAGGTTTTCACCCAGCGAATTCCATATGATCCTGTCTTCTTCCACGATGCTTACGGCAAAGTGGTGAATTTCATCAAGACAGGAGTGCTCCCTGAGCTGCTGGGGAAATGGTATACAGCACCACGCCTTACTCCTATATACACCACAGCCACAAAACAGCCACCTGAAGTGGGATGCTACTGTGGTCAACCTGCAGGCACTGGCACAGATGTCATGATTTGCACATCTGGAAACTGTAGGCGAAAGCACTTTCACAAGACCTGCCTTAAGCTGACCAGGGTGCCTAAGACATGGAAATGTGTGGAGTGTAGAAAACAAGTTTAGTATTACCAGTCTGTTATTTACTGTACTTAAGTATCAAAGGTAATTCTTATAGTAAATGTACTTAAATATTAGAAATGTATGTATATATATATAAAATTGTGTGTGAAAATTCTACTTAAGTACAGAAGTGAAGTATTTGTATTTTGTTACATTACAACACTGCCTAATGGAATGTGATGGAAAATGTAGAAGTTGCACATGTATTGTTACTGCAATGTGACCATGTACAATAAACATCACTAAAGTGTTGTAATTGAAAGAATAACAATTTATTTCAAATGTAATTTCAGCCAATATCAATACACACACACATTTGTGATAGTCTACTTGTTTTAGAAACAAGTAAACAAGACAAACAAAACAAAATTACATGAAACTTACAAGTAACAGCCTTGTATAAGATCCAAATATATATTACATTTGTACACAATTGTTTAACATTGTGACACTAAGGAAAACAATGTTACTGGCACCCATGCTATTGCGAGGGCACAACAGATTGGCAAATGTTGCACAGAGCACAGCACACTCTGACCATCTTGTCAAGAGATGTAAGCTCTCCTGGAGTTGCAGTCTGGCAGAGAGAAATGGGTATTGTGCTTTGTAAAATTGTGTACTTATTCCTCACAAGACCAATCACGCGTTCAACGTGAATTCGAACAGCTGCTAGCCCCCTTGAATACTCAAGTTCACTTGGATGCAGTTGCTTTTTCCCTCTAGTAAAGGCAGATATTTTGAGATGAGCACTGTACAATCCCACAGCATCTCCTACTGTGAACCCTCGATCTACTAGGACCAAATCACCAGGTAACAGATTTTCCAGGTAGCCACAGTTCTCTGTAATGTGCCTGTCACTTGCTCGCCCTCCCCAGCCACGAGACACAAACGATATGACTCCCTGTGGAGTTATTGATATCAAGTACTTGGCAGTATTGTGGTGCTTATATTGTGAGTATGTTTGTGCTCGGGCTCTCAAGTTTTTAGGTCTCTTAATGAAAATTTCAAAGCAGTCTATTATGGATGTACAATTTCTGTAAGCACTATTTTTGAAACACATGGGTAAACTAATTTGAATCTGTTCCTTACTAGGCCACAGTATGAATCTAAACAACCTATCATGCAAGACATTTAACATACTGTTAAAAATTCAGCCTGCAGTAGGCTTTGATACATGAAATATATATGAAAAGAAGTGCAGTGGTAAATTCAGTCTCATTCTTATTAGAGTCATTAAAAAGCATTGAAAGGGATTCAATCCAGCTCCCACCTTGAGGAAAGGTGACACAAAAGTGAAGACAACCATCAGCTTGGCAAAGGATGGAAGGCCAGTTAAGTCCTGCACCATGTCATCATTGTCCTTGAAGGTTTCCTGGCTGAAGGATAACGTGCTAACCTTTTCCCTGAGCTGATAAACCTCTGACCTCAGTGCAGTACACTCTTCTGTCAGTCTCCTCACAGTTTCTTGGCAGGCTTCATTGGAAGATGTTACACTGCTCTCAGCATAGACTGCAGAATTACAGTAGCTGTGATCAGCTGTCTGACCTCTACCCTCCTGAGCTGAGGTGTCTCCACAATCATCAATCTGCATATGGCTGCTGTTGTCACAGGGTGCCACCGGTCCAACATCATGTGTCCTTCTCTTTCTTTTGACAGCTTGCATTTGCTCAAATTTGCTGTAACTATTTATTTTTCTTTTGCGTTGCTCAGCGCTGAGATAAGCAAACAAACTTGGCACATAGTCGGGGTTTAATGGATTCTCGCTCTTCTTACCTACAGGGGTAGAATGAGATATAGTGACAGATTAATGAACAGTGTGTGACACTAACAGGAACGCTACACGGGGTAAGTGAAACGCTCCGTTTGCGACGCGCAAAAATAGTTTTAGAAAACTAGTTTATTTTATTTATTTTTTTGAACGTACATGCGGCCATCACATCTGGTGTAGCCAGTTCACTGATCATAGCAAAAGGTTACAGCAGACGCAATGCGAACGAACACTTCAGTTATGTGCCTGATGTAGCCTCCCTGTAACTTTAGCTTTACCAGAAATAAGTAACGTTACTTGACCGAAAATCAAATAATGCAATATAGATAAGCAGATATGAAATAATTGTGACTGATCTTACTTTGTGAGTAAGTCACTGTCATCATTAACATTGTTATGTGGCTTGTCATCTTATCTTATCGTAGGGTTGTTAACATAGCTAACGTCAGTTAACTTACCCGAAATAAAGTGTTCGTTGCACAGTCTGGAGTGTTCTGTGGGAGTCCACTGATCCCTTTTAATGGCAGCTAACCATTTTTGTCTCCTTTCGGTGGTTTTAGGAATATTATAAAACGTATGTCCCGTTTTTTTTATTTTTTTTTTTTATTTGCTGTTATCACAGCCCACGGCACAGCAGATAGAAGGCATCTTTACTGTTTACTTCCGGTCCCTGTCCGGTCCTAAAGATGGTGCCGTCTTTAATGTGTGACATCACAGGATACCCGTGTATAGAGAGTTACATCCGAGCCATTCTTAATGCAAAGGGATCAACTACTCCACTATATCAGCTAAGCCACTTCACAACAGATGTAATTCTGCATGGTACGGAGGAGCAGATGATAAGACAAGGTTTACGAACAGTAAGTAATTCCAGAACTTTTTTTTTTTTTTAGCCTTTACATCTATGCAAAAATAACTCTTTGAATTTCTATCCTTTTATGATACAGGTCAACTTTGAGAAATACGATGCGGCGATTACTTTTGTAAACATAAAGAATGTGCACTGGAAGTTTATTGTAAGTAAAAAAACAAACAAGACATACTGACATTGTTTTATTATTATTATTATTATTATTATTATTACTAGCATGAATAATAATAATAATAATAATAATATTGTTTCTTTATCCTAGTATCTGCATGCTAAATCTGAAACAATCTTTGTGCTTGACCCTCAATGTGTTGCCATGGAAATTGAGGAAGCTTCACATGCATGTCGCAGATTTGGGTACATTTCCTTGTTTGTTTTTTTGCCAACAACCTGTGACTATTCAGATACATCATAAAACTTTGAAAGAATGTCACAAAACCGTTTCCATGTATTTGTCCAACTTTAGTGAATACTTCAAAATGAGAAAGGAACAAAATGCAAGAGAGGATTGGATCAACATAAAATGGAAGGCTGGCACAAGACCTCACACACTTAAGAAAGATAGTGTGAGCTGTGGTGTCTTTGTGATGCAGGTAATGGGAGAAAAAAGGTGTACATGAATGTGTTGCAACTTTGTGTTTTTCATTGTACTGTTTACTGCTGTCTCTCTAGATGGCAAAACAGGTGGTGGAGAACTTCCCTAACATCCCCGAGAGCATCACTATCATTCCCTCAGAGGAGTGGATGTACAACTGTAGATGGCAGGTGGCAAAAGATATTTTGCTGGCATCAGGTATTATTTTCAAAACTATTATAAAAGTACTGTTGTAGTTTCTTGTATTGTACTCAGAATTACAGTATACTTTAACTTTAAAATAATTGCAGTGTCAAGGGAAGAGTACTGTTCGGTTTGTGGACAAAAAGAAGGAGTCCAAACAGAGGAGACATGCATTTGGGTAATCATTATATTAAATCCTATGGTAATAACTACAGCATCTCACAGAAAATAGTGGTCCCACCTGAAGATGAATCGTGGTCCTGTGCAATGTGCTCGTGAACATTTTTTTGATTTTCTGTTTTGAGGCAGATGTAATGTTTTGTTTTTTGTTTTTTACCATGTTTACTTTGTTACCGTGTACATGTTTATATATAAAAAAACATGTAAACTGTTTTGTAAGTGTTTTTTGTATTTCACTGAATACAACACTACTTTTACCATTTTACTTGTTTTATTTTTTTATCTGAAAACATCATCAAATTATAAACACCAGCAAAGGAAACTATAAGTCCTCTAAAATCCAAATTCAACATGCTCCAGAGAGAATATCCAAAATTTAACACCACCAAAATCCAGAAGAATAATGAAAATGTCAAATCTTTTTAATGATTATGCATATTTCCCTTAAATAACTTTTACATTATCAAGCACACTTCAATAAATTCACTACACCTCATAGTCTGGGTATGGTCATATCTACAGAGTCCACTTGACTTTGTAATGCTACAGCATACTTTTTAACTAGTGTTATAGGTTGATCCAAAATGGACTGTAATGTCTTTCTTTAACCTTAGTGAATATATTACAGTTAAACGTGTAACCTAGTGAACAAACTACAACTCAGCTAACTTTTAGGATGATAAACCTGTTTTAATAAAGACACAACCTAGGTGTGGAATGTGCACAGTTCTGCTCTGCCCCAGTGTATTGAGATAACTTTTTCTTTGCTTTGAATCTCTTTTAAAACATTTCTTTAAAAACATTTCTGGCCTTATGTGTATTTTGTAACATGTATCATCCTTAAAGGTGCCCTAGAATTAAAAATTGAATTATCTTGGCATAGTTGAATAACAAGAGTTCAGTACATGGAAATGACATACAGTGAGTCTCAAACTCCATTGTTTCCTCCTTATATAAATCTCATTTGTTTAAAAGACCTCCGAAGAACAGGCGAATCTCATCATAACACCGACCGTTACGTAACAGTCGGGATCATTAATATGTACGCCCCCAATATTTGCATATGCCAGCCCATGATCGAGCCATTAGACAAGGGCAGAACGTCTGGATGTTCACAGCTGAATCATCAGACTAGGTAAGCAAGCAAGGACAATAGCGAAAAATGGCAGATGAAGCAATAATAACTGACATGATCCATGATATTATCATGATATTTTTAGTGATATTTGTGAATTGTCTTTCTAAATGTTTCGTTAGCATGTTGCTAATGTACTGTTAAATGTGGTTAAAGTTACCATCGTTTCTTACTGTATTCACGGAGACAAGAGCCGTCGCTATTTTCATTTTTAAACACTTGCAGTCTGTATAATGCATAAACACAACTTCATTCTTTATAAATCTCTCCAACAGTGTGTAACGTTAGCTTTAGCCACGGAGCACTATCAAACTCATTCAGAATCAAATGTAAACATCCAAATAAATACTATACTCACAGGAATCGATGTATGCATGATGAACACTTTCTAAAGATCCATTCTGAGGGTTGTATTAGCTGTGTGAACTTTGTTTAAATGCTGTTTAAGGCAGTCGCGAGCTCGTGGGCGGAGCGTCAGATTTAAAGGGGCCACGCGCTAAATCGGTGCATATGTAATTATGGCTGAAAATAGGCAGTTAAAAAAATTAATAAAAAAAAATCTATGTGGTATTTTGAGCTGAAACTTCACAGACACATTCAGGGGACACCTTAGACTTATATTACATCTTGTTAAAACTAGTTCTAGGGCACCTTTAACTTGCATCATTAAGTTGTCTATCTTCAAGTTTCAACATTTTTTCAGTCATTGCATTGGTTGACCCCAAAAACTTTATCATTGTCAAGCACCCTCTAAAGAAAACAATACATCTGGTAGTTTGGGGATTGTCATATCTGCAGAATTCTTCTGACTTTGATATTATGTATATAGCTTGAAAATAGCACTCAATAGATTTTACAAGATGGAACAGAAATATTAAGAAAATGCATGAATTTCTTCCTTGTACCCTATTGAACATACTACAGGTCAATGTTTTACCTCAGATTATATTTGAAGATGCTCATTGTTATAAAGCCATGACAGTATCTGACATTTTCATATTAAAACTTCAATATCTTTTTAATGATTACACAGATTGGCCTTAAATGAGTTTGACATTATGAAGCATACTTTAAAGTACACACTACATGAGCATGCCTAATAGGGTGACTTATAATAAGGTAATGTATAGAGCTTGATACCTTTCACATGGTGGAACAGGTTGTTTCAAAATTGTTTGTAATGTCTTTTTATAACCTTACTGGATATACTCCAGCAAAAGTGTTGCACATTAACAGATTACACATTCACATTAAATGTCTCACATATTAACAGTTATTTTCAATGCATGGACTGGGTTGTGTCTTTATTAACAGGTTTATCATCTTCAGGCTTCAGCTGATGTGAAACTGTGACTTATAGTAGATATGACCATACCCAAACTATGAGCTGTAGTGTGTCCTTTGGAGAGTGCTTAATAATGTTCAAGTGGTTTGGGGTTAATTTGTGTAACCACTGGAAAGATACAGAGTCGCCAAGGTGCAGGTAAGAACATCTAGGAGATTTTATACATTCTCCAAGCCATGCTTAGGATTTTTAAATGTTTGTGTAAACCAGTAAAAAACTATTGAAACCTAAATGTTGATTAATTAAAAACAAGTCAAAACATGAAGTTATTTCAATGCATTCAGCACCTGTCACATAATGCACACAAAGACAAGATGGTAAGATCCAAGCGCAGCGTTTAATGTGATAATCCAAACACGTAATCCAGGAAACAGGCAAGGGTCAAACTCCACAGAAACAGTCCACAAAAAACAGAAAGCCAGAGCTAAAAGTGCATGTAACATAATATAACGAACCACAAAACAAAAGCAGAAACAACGGAGTATAAATAGACAGACACTAATGAACATAACACAAGACAGCTGGGTGCAATGAAGAGGTAACGAGTCCGGGAAGTGGGTTATGGGAAATGCAGTTCACAAAAGGGGTGAGGAACAGTCCGGGTTGGAGTGCCCTCTAGAGGCAGACAAGGGCACTCCCAGTAATGATCATGACAGCACCATTTGCATGGACAGCAACATGTCATAAAAACATTTTTTTCAAACAATGGCCATACCAAAGCTATAAGGTGTAATGTGTACTTTAGAGTATGCTACATTATTTCAAAGTCAATTAAAAGGAAACTATCTAATTATTAAAAATATTTTGAAGTTGTAAGGTCAAACTGTACCATGTCAGATGCTGACTTGTCTTTATAAAAATGTGGATCTCCAGACTTCAGCTGAGTTGAAACATTGGCCTGTAGGACGTTCAGTAGGCTACAAGGAAGACATTCTAGCATGTTCTGAACGTTTCTGTTCCATATTGTACAAATTATTGGTTGCTTTATGTTATTGTTTATCAAAGTCAGCAGACTTCAGCAGATGGGACAATCCTCAAACTTGGAGATGTAATATGTCCTTTAGAGGGTGTTGATAATGATTTAGTGTTTTTGGGTCAATCTTTGCATAAAAGGTAAAAAGATATTGAAACTTCAAGGTGCAGGTAGTGCAACTTCAAGATGTTAGTTTTATTCTATTTTGCTCACAAGGGCTGTAATGTTGTTTCTGATAAATCTTTTGGGAAAAAAAAAATAGAAAAAAAAAGAAGAAATCAAAGCACTTTAACTGTTATTTTAATACACTGGCACACAGCTTAAATATTAGCTTTCAGCACAATGGACTGCAGCCATGTCATGCAAACTAGATAAGTCTAGTTAAAAATGAACACAGCCAAGTTCATCTGAAGTGCAACTTTTACCTGTAGTATATTCAGTGAAGTGAAAGAATTACATTACCAATAACTGTAAAACAATCTGTTCCATCATAAAAAAATATACTCACTGAAAATATGACAGAAGAGATTTAGAGTTGATCATGATAATGATGATTTTCACAGGATATCTGCTCAACTGTACTGAGACACTGATGAAATACTGAACATGAAGAGTTCAGACACATTAAAAGATCAGATTGATGATTCCTGATTGTGATGTGTTTTATCTCCATCAGATTCCCGTCTGCTCACTCTGGATCTGAACACAGTGAATAAATACCTCCGTCTGTCTGAGGAGAACACAGTGATTACTGGCACTTACCCAGAGACTCAGTCGTATCCTGATCATCCAGACAGATTTGATCAGTGGTCTCAGGTGTTGTGTAGAGAGAGTGTGAGTGATCGACGCTGTTACTGGGAGATTGAGTGGAGTGGAAATGGTGTGTATATATCAGTGTCATATAAGAGCATCATCAGGAAGGGATCGAGTTATGAGAGTGGGTTAGGATTTAATTATCAGTCCTGGAGTTTGGACTGCTATTCCCACAGTTACAAATTCGTACACAATAACATAAAGACTGATCTCTCTGTAAAGCCCATCATCATTAGAACAGTGAATGATGTGAATCACTATAGAGTAGGAGTGTATGTGGATCACAGTGCAGGAATTCTGTCCTTCTACAGCGTCTCTGGAGACACAATGAGCCTCATCCACACAGTCCAGACCACATTCACTCAACCGCTCTATCCTGGGTTTCTGATTATACTTAAAGGATCAATAAAACTGTGATGATGAATCAGAACAGTGAGACTCTACCCATAATGCTTTGAGCTGATGATGAATCAGATGTTATAGAGTCTCTTCATTACATTAATACTGTGACACTGAAATATCATGTCAGAATAAAAGTGTGCAACCCAGATCAGTGTGTGTGTATTTGTGCTTTTCTCAATCTCTGTTTGTCAATGGAAATCACCTTCATTTAGTTCTATTATAGTGTCACATCAATTATAATTTATGAGTGTAGAATTGAGATTTGTTCAACATCTTGTAATCAAGTGTATTTTAGGAGTCAAAGCACAGAAGCTGCTGCAACATTATTAAGTTGGCTTGAAAAAGCTGAAATGCTGTTTAAACATTATTAGTGCTGCCTGGAGCATCATCATTGGCAGCTGCCAAGACACTCCCTAGCAACCAGATAGAGTATCCTAGCAACCGTTTACCAAGACCCATATCTCTGCATCAGATCATCGTATAGAGATGTGGGTTGGATCTTTTTACCAGAGACTTTATTATTACAGGGAGATGGGAGGGTCTGTATCTCTTACCATTGGAGAAAGTGTAACGGCTAACGTAATCACATGCAGCACCTCTCAGCCTATCGTGTAACGGCCTCTGCTCTTCTTCTCTGCGTACTGACAGTCTTTACCGCAGCATTAACTTTAGCCGTTGTGCTTTTTTGGCTAATGGTTGCAGGCTTGTAAATAAAAGAGGAAAAGTGTTCATTGTGACATTAGACTAGGGTGACCACCTGACTATTGATCTTTTGCAGGACTGTAGATGTGAATTTGCGGGACACATGAGACAGATAAATTTACAACTATTACGCTATGTAAATATTGACTCACATTGTATTGGCAAACTTGGCATATGCGCCGATTAATGTTTCTGCCGGTGGGTGCCCACACTATAATGTTGCGCTTATGGGAACATTAAATCCTGGAGAGAAGACAATTCTAGATTCACGGCTGCACATGCAGGAGGACAAAAGTTTGAGCGAGCAGATGTGATATCTGAGAGAGAGCGCGGGCGCGTCCAGTTTTGGGCAAGGGAATCCGCCTGTGAGTGGAGAGATTGCTCGCGCATTTGATGCGCTCAACATTTTTCAATATAATAACGCCATAGAACCCACATTAAATGAAATATTAACGTGAGAAGAAAGTAGTGTCTGAATTTCGCAATTTTGTATTGGTTAAAACAAATAGAAAATATCTCGTTTTTCTGTAGGTGCTCGACCATTTCCGTGTGTGGCGCTTGATCGTCGCCTTTCATTGGAAATATTTAACATCAGGATGGATGATTAACGTTACATGCTTTAAATCATCGATTTGGGCAGCTTTGAGCAGCTCTTGAGGTTCTTATCCAGTATGGAAGATAAAATCCTTGCTGGTGTAGTTGTGTTTACCGACTTGGATGAGGCCCGCTCTCTTTGCGCTGTCCACTCAGTTGTCATCAGCGGGAAAACCTCTCTCTATGATTGCGGTGGTTGGTTATTTTCACAGCTAGAATATGACGGCTGCACAAATAGATTTTTAAATGCTCACATTTTTTATTATATTTCTTACTGTGGTATTGTAATTTCAGGGATGAAAAAAATTAGACATAAATGAAATGCGGGACACTACTTAAGTCTTGCGGGACAAAGCTCCTAATTTCGGGACTGTCCCGCAAAATGCGAGACGGGTGGTCACCCTACTTTAGACTTATACATTTTAATTATTTGAGTTTTCCATGGTTTTTGACATTTCTGTCTTAATAACTGAGGGGATTGTGATCAGAGGAAGGTTATAAAAATGTTTATATGTAATATATTTTTCACCTGGCCCTTATTTTAAATGGGTCATAAAAAATATCAATAATTATCGATATCGACCGATATGAAACACTGATATCGTGATACAGTTTTCAGCCATATCGCCCAGCCCTAACGACAACAAATTTGATTACTTCTCTGCAGTTTATCTGAACGATAACTTTTCAACTCAATCTACCAGGTTGCTAACAAATTGCTAAAAGGGACTACTTCCTTTGGCGGGGACTTTAGACGTCATCATTAAAAACGGGACATTTGGACAGCATTTCTCATGAAAAAGTGGATAAGTATTCATACACAGCGCAGATCATAATCAGTGAGCATGTTTTTAAATAGAGTTGTTTTCTAAATAAAGTTTGAGGACGCTTGGTGGTGACGACGTTGATCCGCGACCATGGTGTGCTGTAGTCCGTTTATAGCCTACGGTTAGCCTTTTATATCTGACGACTTTATTTAGGCTTCAAAATCTATAAATGTTGTGTTAACTTGTAAAGATTATCTTGATAGACAAAACGTGTAAGTGTCATAACCCTTTGTTAAACACAGAGCTTATTTTCTGCGATTTTCCAAAAGTCTATGGGAAAAATGCATCTTCAGTCGAGGGAACCCGCGCGCCGCTAACTTCCGGGTTGGTCTACAAAAACACGTCATCCCTGGGGCACTCTATAACCCCGCTCCCGCTGTAAGCACAACTCTCTCTCTCTCACACACACACAGACACACACACACACACACAAACACGTGCGTGCATGCACTGAGTGACATCGTTTCCATCAATCGGTTCAGTTTATCAACAGTGTCTGTATGTTGCATAAGTTCACTCACTCTGTAAACAGCCCCAAAATAGACGAGGAGCAAGACGGAACAAGGGAAGGAGACGCTGAATGAAAATGTATTCGATAATATTTCCAGGGTCACCCCTGTAAAAACAGCAGGAAACTACTTCACCTTTCTGACACCGCTTGTCTACTGATGGTTTACATTCAAACTATATAGTTATGTTTTTTTGCACTTTAATCTGTTTGAGACATTTGTTTGCTTTATACATTTTGTGTATTTTTCAAAAGTAGGCCACTGTTATATTTAAGGCTCTTTTTTTGTTGTATTATAGCTAAAAATACTAATCAACCCGGTAAAGCTTGAAATAATATAATAGTCAGAAAATAATTCATTTTTTTAAACATCAGTTTTTTAATCTTTAGACAAAAAATAAAAGAAGTTTGCATGTACTTTATGGTTTGTCATAATTTGATACACCAGGATTTTATGGCCCATATAGTATGATATGGTTAGAGTATGGAGGGGGAAAACATATATATATTTTTTTTTTGTTTTATTTGGTGTTACATATGAAATAAAATGTTGAAATTATATTTTAAGATATTATCAGTGTTCTCCTTTTCAAAATTACAGAGCCCAGTGGTTCTTGAGCATTGACTATGATACAATGTTATTTCTTTTCATATCTGTCATATTATTTCAAGTTCCTCCATTGTCCAAATCTCAGAGTATTGCCTAAAAAAGTTATGACATCTGAGTATGATGATTTAAATGGACACAGGTCTGGGCTTCACTATAGTGTGTGCTGTATCTGTATGTTCAGAATGTTACAAATCAAATGCTTTTATACCATAATCTTCAGTAATGCTCACATGATTAACAATTTAGCCAATGACAGACAAAATAGCCTACAGCATATGACACATCAAAAAATATTGTTGTGCTGGCTTAATGTTTTACAAATGTATGCAATGTTGACAGATTAAAGTTGTGTTTTCTTTGGCAGCTTTAATCTTACAAAACACTGAACTTTGACCTTTGGACTTAATAACAGTTAGTTCTTCATCCTTAGAGAGAGCATCTAGACATCCAGAGGACAGTGAGGATGTGATTTTGGTCCAGTTTGTTCTGCTGGTTTCTGTTCATACGCTGGAGCTTCAAAAGCATCATCAAATATTGTCATGAAGCTTCTGGAAGTCAGGCTTCATTTACTGATATTGTATGAGCAGAAACTAGCAGGAAAACTTGACAAATCTTTTGTGTTCAGAAAAAAGAAAAAAAAATGAGCACATGGATTGAACAGCATGAAGGCGAGTGAATAATGACTGAATTTATATGTTTGGGTGAATTAACCCTTTATGCCCCAAATAGAAACTGTATGAAATGTATGTATGCATTTATATTATAGTAGTACCTTGAAAAAGTAAACTTTAAGAAATAAGCAGCTTTAATCAGCGTTTGTGCTCGAGACATTAACAAAAAGGATTTACAAAAATCACATTTACATTTGTACATTTGGCAGATGCTGTTATCCAAAGTGACTAACAGTGCTCTTATTAGAGGGATGATCCCGCCGGAGTAAAGTGTCTGGATCAAGGACACACTGGAGGTGATGCTGCAGAGATCAAACCAGCAACCTTCTCTGAGTGGTTTAGACCACTACACCACAAAAGTAATGAAGCTACGACAAAAATTAGCATGTAATTGTAAAAATATGAAATGAAATATGGCAAGAAACTGAATGCTGACATGAATGAAGTGTAAAATGTTTTAATCTGTTTATTCAGTCATGCTGATGGGGAGCACATGAATGTTTGCAGCAGACACAGATTGTCCCAGACATCTTCTCCCACTCCTGCTTCAAGGTTGTGGGGTTCAGAGGTCCATCATCATCATCTTCCTCATCCTCTGGATCAACGATGTCTCCATTGAGAAGAGCAGCAGTGAGGGACATGATGGATGAAGGTGTTCATCAGCTGCTTCATCAGAATAAAGCTGCAGAATCGGCACAGCTGTGTTGAGATGGCAGCAGGACTGTAAATACCTGATTGTTAGATCAATACATTTGAATAAAGCTTTGTTTTGTGTGTTGTTTATATGCATTTATTTATTGTCATTATTACTTTTATTATTTTTTTTTACTTTTTAACTAAGCTATTGTCAGTAAATGTATATATTGTATTACTTCATGCATTAATGCATTGCTTGACTGTAAATGGAGATGTATTCACATCAGCTGTATTTGTTTAGTGTGTGTTCATGCACAGCTGTGTCATATAACAAAACATCACTTTTTTTTTTCTTGTTTTACTAAAGTAAAATGAAAAGTAATATAATTAAGTTTTGGTTTATCAGCATTTATCAATATTATTGTGTGTAAATTTTGGGGTGGTCTAGCAAAGCAATTCATTCTGGAGTAATCTTAATTTTAAGTAGTTTATACTTACATTTTAAAAAATGTATAAAATCAGTCTTCTCCAAAGGGGAGATCTTCGAGCAGCTGCTGATGTCTTCTTTGGCTCCAGACATTGTTAACACTGAGGAAAACTAGGTAGGGTTGTGGAGTTACTGGTGCTGTGAGGTGTTAGTGCAACTGTCACTCATATCTTTATTTTTATTACAGGACCTACATTTACATACAAGATCAAGGAAGATACCATGGTTGTATCTTTAACAATGAACAATAATAATGGCACAAAAAAAGGAAAAACGTGTTTGTATACATCATTATATACACAGACATAAAGCATGATGACAAGGTTAAATATTTTAAACACATCATAATGCATTAAATGTCTTTATTTGTTTGTTTATTATTTATAAGCCTGAGGGATGAAACTAGAGCTAATTCAACAAGAAAAAGAGAAAAACAAATTAGATTTATGACCCTGTGCTTGTGGATGGACATTTTTGCATATAAAATAAAGAAATGAACAACATATTCACACAAATTTGGGTTTTCGTAACAAAAAATAAACTTACATTATAAAAAGAACTTTAACTCAAACTATATTAGTTGTACTACAATTACAAAATTACTGGCAGCTGTTTCTTCAACAAGACCAATAAGCAGTTTAATCAATATCAAGATATTTACAGATAGAAGAATTAAACCTGTCACTCATATCTTTTAAGTTGTTGCGCATGTGATAACGTCATAGGTCACATGATAACAGGCTTGTTTGAGATGCGCCTCGCCTGAAGTTCAGCTGAGAGAGTAGCGGCTGCAGTGAGGGGAGGAGTGAAAAAAGTGCAGGACAGACGGACAGTTTTCTGTTCTCCTAGTGGATCAGAACCTACGAGATCAAAGGCGGATATCGCGGGATTCACACTCGTGCGCTGTGTTGCTGATAAACTGGATGTAATTTAAGTTCTGTTGCTTTTATATGAAAATAAACATAATGAACAATACACCCAAAGTACTTGTTATTTATTTCCATTCGAAAGACGTGTGTATCACTCATTTTAACTGTAGTTATAGACATATTTTTATTTTATTTTTTTTTTATAAATGAAAACAATCACATAGATCGCAGTGTCAGAGAGTTTGAGAATATTATATTTACACATAAAAACATGATATTAAAGTTTTAAAATCAAACATTTTAAAACAGATCAATATATCACGGTTGTTTAAACCAATCAGCTTTAAGCTGTGTCATCATCAAGTCGTTTATCCCATCATGCTTTTGGTCAGCCCAGTCGGTGGAGAGCAACTTATATGGACAGACCCTCGCTAACTCGCACATCACCGCATATCGGTTTTAATCTAACGTTACCCCACCACAAACACTCGATAGGCCTATATTAATTATTTTTTAAACATTTAAAACACACATATATACATATAGAATGCTGTATTAAACAATTTTGAAAGAGGGAAAATACATAATAAATCAGCTTCATAGCGGATATCAAGTGATCAAGGGTTTAGGACGTTCCAGTTCAGCCCATTGCAAAGGTTCTGCCAGTAGTGGGCACTCGTGCAACGTAAGCAATGATGTACATCCGAGTCAATGAGACTGAGGGAACTTAGCGAGGGAAGTGCATTTAAAAAACGAACTGGAACACAGCCCGAGTCAACAAGACTGAGGGAAGTTATTAACATGGGACATGTTCAAGCACAACGTTTTGTTACATTTTCCGGGTTAAACGACATGTTTCCTGGAAACGGTGTGCAACGGGTTTGACATGCGTTTTCTCTTGTTTGGTGGGTGTGTCAGAAATGTCAGCCCAATCAGCGGCAAGATGTATATAAACCATGCGGTATAGAGTGCCCCAGGGATGACGCGTTTTTGTAGGCAAAACCCGGAAGTGAGTTAGCATTTTAGGACTTCCGGTTCCAACGCCATAAAGCCTATGGGTTTTTTGAATGGGTTTTTGCTAAATCGCCTGAAATAAGGTCTGTGGTAAACAAAGCCTCTAAATACTTTCACGTTTTGATCTATGACATAAAACACACTAGTTATAACCCACTTGTGATTTTTTAAACTTTTACTGTGTCTTAAAATCGGCGGTTGCTAACAAATTGCTAAAAGGGACTACTTCCTTTGGCGGGGACTTTAGACGTCATCATTAAAAACGGGACATTTGGACAGCATTTCTCATGGAAAAGTGGATAAGTATTCATACACAGCGCAGATCATAATCAGTGAGCATGTTTTTAAATAGAGTTGTTTTCTAAATAAAGTTTGAGGACGCTTGGTGGTGACGACGTTGATCCGCGACCATGGTGTGCTGTAGTCCGTTTATAGCCTACTGTTAGCCTTTTATATCTGACGACTTTATTTAGGCTTCAAAATCTATAAATGTTGTGTTAACTTGTAAAGATTATCTTGAGAGACAAAACGTGTAAGTGTCATAACCCTTTGTTAAACACAGAGCTTATTTTCTGCGATTTTCCAAAAGTCTATGGGAAAAATGCATAGGCTTTCAGTCGAGGAAACCCGTGCGCCGCTAACTTCCGGGTTGGCCTACAAAAACGCGTCATCCCTGGGGCACTCTATTAAAGAGACAGCTCGCACAACGGGAATTAATGTAACATAAAAATACCATGCTTATATATTTTGCTGTTGTATTGTGAAGTGACACTTTCATAAACTTTTCTATACTCCTCTGATTATATAATGGTAAATATTACAATATCAAAGCACAACAACAGTGATCAGCGATAATGATAAGCCTAATACAAACAATAAAAATAATATAGATCATAACACAGTCTCGGAGGTAAGAAGTGGAGTATCCTTCACCTGAAATGTTTGTCTTTTCATCCTGAAATGCAAGGCAAGTGTTGTGTCACAATAATGAGAAGTTTCCACAAATCCCTTCACTCGATTGGGATGTTCTCTTTTATTTTGGACGGTAAGGGCAGTGACTGTAACATTGAGCGTATTTTGTAGTATTAAACACATTTATACCGATTTCATTAGGCTCCAAAAATTCTTCAAAAAGAACACAAAGAATGTCCTTCTCAGCTGCCATAGTTGCAACTCCTGCATCATCAGAAGAGGGTGTTCAACACACCTCCGTTTCCGTTTAAAAAACGTTTTGCAACGTTTTGTCAGGGCTGAACGCAGCCATGATGTTGGTTGCCTTACGGGCAAGAACTGTAGACGTTTAGGATTCAGCATTATGGTGAGTTCCTGAACCTGTGAGATATGTTGATATTGAACAAATATGTCTTTATTATAGTTTTCAATCCTGCAGGTCATTAGACATGACATAGAATAACTCCAAGACATGGTGGTGCCTAAACAAAAGTCTGGATTACAAAGGATAAGTGATTTCAGCATTTTAACTAAAGGTAACCTTAAAAATGATCCTAGCATAAAATATTTCAAGATTGTTGTAATGGTTTTTATTTGGTAGTTAAACATTTACATTTTAACGTTAAGGGTTTTATATCGTAATGAATTTAATATTACAGTCTTAGGAGGCCATTGAAAAGATTATTTGTGCTGTAAGAGAGAGAGAGAGAGAGAGAGAGAGAGAGAGAGCCTTAGTGGAAGCAGGGATGTTATCTGCTAAAGCTTAAACAAAACATAAAGTAATGATATCACAACCAAAACAATCCCAGCTGACTCTTTTAAAACTAATTTATAATGATCAGACATGCTTTAAAAATGGTTAAGAGATCATGTAAAGAACTAGATAAAACCTGAAAAATGCAACATTTAAATGTTTTTAGAGTTAACACCAAAAATCAAACCTTGAAAATGAGCGGTTAATAGTCATGTGTGTCTAGTATGAGTGTGTGTGTGTGTGTGTGTGTGTGTGTGTGTGTGTGTGTGCGCGTGTGTGTGTGTTCATTGGACTTTGTTTTGTATTAGTTCAAGGTACTATTCTGTCCCTACCGTGTGTATATTGTGTCACTAACCTCTGGAAAGAGTGTCATTACAGATGGGTTAAATGAAATGACAAAACTTTAAAGAAACTGATAATTCTGACTGAATCTGATCAAAAAGATGATACAGATGAGCTTTAATTAGAGCGGTTATCAGTTCTGTCTCCTAAAGACTACTTCTGTCATTTATGATGTTGATTTGAATTACATTCAGGATTAGTTTAAGTTTTGATTCAAATTGGAAATGTGAAGTTGAAGGTTGATGCTTTATCTAAATTGAACTGAGCGCCTAAATTAAAATGAAATGTGTGACGATTGACAGACTCCTGTTTTTGTTTTGGGGTGTTACATGATATTGGGGCGCTGTGGAAACATGGAAAATGACTGAAGTCAGATGGTCGCCAAATTATTCATTATGTGTTAGTGTCAGATTTGCTGGACGATATTTTGTTGCCCATTTGGATTTCTGTTTCTAAAAAGGCAAAAGCTGCTGCCACCCAAACAAGGGAGATTGTGTGTACCACGTTATCTGAAAATAACTTTGACTGTTCTAACTCTCTACAGAGCATGAAATATTTCAGAGGCAGAGAGAGCTGTCTGGAGGAAATCTGCAGTATTAAAGATGGTATTTGATTTAGTGTTGATGGTAAACCTTGTTTACCCAAACATTTCTTCAACCACTATGCTAAACTGGCAGAAAGAACTCAGTGGCACACCTGCAAGAAAGCTTGCCCTGTCCACCCCACACTTAACTTTTTCCTTTTACAGCACTGCATGAGTGTTTTCCAGGTAAAAAGGCCTATGTTATTGAGTGAGCACAAGAAATTATTTGGTGATCATATTTTTTAATTTGTAAGAAGGGGGAACAGAGTTAGGATTTAAAGGTCCCGTTTTTCGTGGTTTTTTGAAGCTTTGATTGTGTTTATAGTGTGCAATATAACGTGTTCATGTTTCGCGTGTAAAAAAACACAGTATTTTTCACATAATTTACTTATCTGTATACCGCTGTTTCCACTGTCATAAAAACGGGCTGATGACTTCCTTGTTCTATGAAGTCCCTCCTTCAGAAATACGTAACGAGTTCTGATTGTGCCAGCGGTTCCTGTGTTGCGATTCGACAGCAGCTTAGCGAACCTTGCCCGGAAAGGTCACGCCTCTTACCATAACGTGTGCTGCACATAGTTTTACATGTGGATTATTGTGGTGTTGTGCCGAATGAACACAAAAGACAATAATTCCCGAGAGACTGAACTCTTAAATCTCCACAAGCAGCGACAGAACATGTACAACGTTAGCACTCACTCAGAAGAGTACCTCATACGGAAAACAGCCATATACATAAACATAGTCCCCTCTTGTGGCCATTATGTGCACTGCAGTCCAATATTAACTATTGCAGTAAGGATACCACAATTATAATTTTCGGGAACCGAGTTAAACATAAATTGTAACCATTGATCTCTAAGTACAGCGTCCCTGGGAAGGCCAAACAAAGGTGATCACGGGATCACGAAACATGGGATCACGAAGAACGGGACCTTTAAAGGTGCACTAGAACACTATTTCACAAGATGTAATATAAGTCTAAGGTGCCACCAGAATGTGTCTGTGAAATTTCATCTCAAAATACCCCATAGATTTTTAAATATACAATGTTTTAACTGCCTATTTTGGTGCGTAATTAAAAATGCGTGTCCCCTTTAAAGGTGCCCTAGAATCAAAAAGTGAATTTATCTTGGCATAGTTGAATAACAAGAGTTCATACATGGAAATGACATACAGTGAGTCTCAAACTCCATTGTTTCCTCCTTCTTATATAAATCTCATTTGTTTAAAAGACCTCCAAAGCACAGGCGAATCTCAACATAACACCGACTGTTACGTAACAGTCGGGATCATTAATATGTACGCCCCCAATATTTGCATATGCCAGCCCATGTTCCCAACATTATGAAAGGCATTACACAAGGGCAGCCAGTATTAACGTCTGGATCTGTGCACAGCTGAATCATCAGACTAAGTAAGCAAGCAAGGAAAACAGCGAAAAATGGAAGATGGAGCAATAATAACTGACATGATCCATGATATCATGATATTTTTAGTGATATTTGTTAATTGTCTTTCTAAATGTTTCGTTAGCATGTTGCTAATGTACTGTTAAAAGTGGTTAAAGTTACCATCGTTTCTTACTGTATTCACAGAGACAAGACTGTCGTCATTTTCATTATTAAACACTTGCAGACTGTATAATTCATAAACACAACTTCATTCTTTATAAATCTCTCCAACAGTGTGTAATGTTAGCTTTAGCCACAGAGCACCATCAAACTCATTCAGAATCAAAGTAAACATCCAAATAAATACTATATTCACATGATCTTTACCAGTTTGAAACGCGATCTGAATCATGATTCGATACACTGATTCATAATGCTCTAAAGCTTCCTATATAATGAATTTATGATATATTCTGATTGTAAAATATGTGAAAGAATGTGTTTTGTCGCGTGATGAGTTTGCACGGCAATTCAGAGCTGTCAGATTTACAAAATCTTCCCCGAAATACATAAAAGTAGCCTATGTTGCCGGTGAACTGGGAGAAGAATAGAGTAAACTTTATCGTTCATATTATTTTACTGATATGAATAAAACACTTCATTAAATTATATAATTAAAATGGTTATTGTTGTAGCTTCTGTAGACATCAGTGTATGGAATTTGATTTTGATTTTCAGCCTGAATGTCTGAATGTCTTTAAATGTCTGAAACCTAAAATAAACCTGATGAGGTTAAAAACACCGAATAGTTGTGACACATGACAAGCATCTGTCTCTGGATCAGCGCTAAAGCACATTTGAATTTAGCAGTGAATCTTTGCATTTTATTCTTTGCCATAATCCTAATCAAACACTGGGTGTATTACAGCTTCAGAATTATATTCGTATTCCAGACCAACCTTAAGAAAGCATGACTTACAGAAGGTATACTTAACTAAGAACGTTTCTGGAAACACGTATGTTTAGAACAACTGCTGAGCTCTGGAGCACTGTTGGCTAATGCAATGATATCGAGTTATATTTTGTCTACTAAAATCAGTCAGTCAGTTCATCTTTTCCAACGAGTGATTATTGAAGTGAGTCAGAGTATGCAGTGGCGCCATATAGGCCTGTATAGCACAACGATTCGGGTGGAAGAACTTGCTTTTTCCCCACAAAAACTTTCTATTAATAATTGTGAACATAAGAGCAATAATAATTCTGTTATAAAATTGCAGCTTCGCCCTCAGTGTTCCTTTTTTATATATATATATAGGCGGCATTATGCTATTTTGTGTAGGCTAAATACCTGTACATGTGCCGCTTTAAACAGTCTGTGTCAATAAACATAAATGCCATGTCAGATATCACTTATGTTCAACCTTTGCAGTGTAATGATGGCTTTCCTTGATGTTGGGAAAAAAAAAAAAGCCTCTCAATAATGCCTTTTACTGGAAAAGTTTATTTCTGACCCTTTTTATATATATATATATATATATACTTAATATATTTTAATGCAAAGGGAATTTCTATGATTTTGTGCAATCATAAACTAAAGTTTAACCTGAACGCACTGTTTGGAGTCTGACACCAAATCTTTTTTTTTTTTTTTTTTTTTTTTACAGATATTTTAAACTCATGCATAAACTCTGGATGCAATTTATCAAATATATACAGTAGGTGCTAAAGAAAAGTAATGCTTAAGACTTAATAATGACCTTAAAATATGTATTCCTTTATTTCAAAGCTGCAGTTCAGAGAAACCCTGCTGAAATGGAGGATGAGGGGACCATGAAGAGGTGGCTGCAACTGGCAGCAAATTGAAAGGGCGGATGCATGGTAACTGTCTTCTTAGTGTTGTTCAGGGGCCTTATGTATAAAACTTTCTATAGATTTCATACTAAAAGTGTGCATACGCATAAAAGCCAGATTTTAACAAATTTTCAAATTTATAAAACCATGCTTATGGCAGAACCTGCACAAAATTATCTTTATAAAACCCAGTCAGCTGAAGATTGTGTGTACATGAATCTTTTCCCCTGTCTCTTCCATGAAATCACCATATATGGAGCTTACAACGCCTAGTTTTATTATGCATTACGTCACCTGCATATCATTTCCATGCATATTCCCATCCACGTGACACTGTGTTTAACTGTACAAGACATTAGGAAAATATGACGATAAATGCCGTCAAATTACATTGCTAAAAATCATTCACTCTCCTTCTCGTTTTAGAAAAAAATAAATCATATAAAATACTGTTCAGAATGGTTTCAGTGAAGAGTTATTTTAAACTGTTGTCTAGTAGCCAAATAGTATTTTTTTTTTAAATGTATGCATTTTTGCCTATAAAGTAAACATAGCCTATATTTTAGGATGTTTATAAATTTTTAATTGAAACAGATATTCAGGCTTATTTTTGCATTGTAAATTATTGTACGACTCAGCGCATCACTGACAAACATTTTAAAAATAAAACGTGCGTATCTTACCGTTTGCTTCTAAATCTAGCCTTCAAATACAATGGCGTTTTTCATAATATTGGTAAGACCATGAAATGTGCAGGACACCAGTAGCACACCTGCGTTCAGCAGAGGTTGTACAGTACTGTGTACAGTAGCTACTCATCGGATGATCACCGCGCGACTCCTTCAGTGTCATTATGCCATTATGTTGCTAAGCTATCTCTGCTTAGACGAAGTGTGCATCATTGATCATTATTCGTGCAAAAATATTTTCGAGTTCTGCTATTTAGAGCTTGACTTTTAATTTAAAGCGTAATTATCATGCACCAAGCAATCGTCGCTGTAGTTAAAACATTAAAACACAGCATGCCATAGGAAAAGTGTTCTAAAGCAGCGCAACCACTACAAATATTTGTACTTTTTTGTGAGTATGTGATGTTTATACATCAGGCCCCAGGTGACAGGCACAATTTGTCTGTTTAAATCTATATTAAACACCCATCTCTTGTTGAATGTTAGGATTGTCATGTTGCATAAATAAGGTAAACTATAACCAGAAACACTACCTACAACATCCGATATACTTGTTTCATCATACGAAGAATGACATTTATGCTAAAATTAGTCTGTCTGTTTCATTCCATTTCCAGAACAGATGGTTGAGATGACCACAACAGCCCTGAATGTCAGCAGAGAACATGACAACTAAACGAGCTCTGGAGACAGATCCGCTGTAAAGACCTCGTCGACACAACAGTCTACAGCACAGATCTTCAGCAAAGACAACGAGAACCAGACGAGACCTCTGCAAGGCCACTTCAACTTCTCTTCCCACTACATGTGCCATTGTGCTGTGTTCGATCCTCAAGCTGAATGATATCAGTCCACAATCTAACTTCTGATGCAGCTGAATCATAATCACACTGTATTTGTTTGGCCAGAGGAAAACTGGCCCTCAACTGAGTCTGGTTTCTCCCAGGGTTTTTTCTTCATTCTGTCATCTGATGGAGTTTGGGTTCTTGTCACTGTCACCTCTGGCTTGCATAGTTGGACACCTACTTTTCAATAATGTTGATCTGACTGCATTGACACTATTGGATGAGAACTCAACAGAGCTGGATTATGACGCTACTGTTTTCCGCAGAACTGCTTTATAGCTGAATTGAACTCATTGAACTGAACTGAAACAACACTGAAATGACTTCAGCTGAACAATCACAATCTTTTGCTCCATTACAGAATTTAATTCTGTTTGCATAATTGAATTATTATTTTCCAGTTTATCACTGTAAAGCTTCTTTGAAACAAACTGTAATGTAGGTTATAAAGCACTTTGTGAAGGTGACTTAACTTGAAATTTGGAAATTATTGTTAAAATAATTTTTATGTGTAAGAAAGGATGTTGTTTCTCCATTTAATATACAGTAAATAATTAACTTAGTATTTAGTGGTTTAAAATGTATGTTGTTAATAAATGTTTATAGTGTATTATTCATTGTTAATACTTAGTGTATTTGTTAATTTTATAATAAAATGTCTTCATCTTTTTAAATGGTTGATTGTGTTTCACTTGAATTACATTTAGCAGTTTCTGGACCACATCTGGCCCGGGGACCAAGCCGAATCTCAGCCAGATGTGTTTTACAGTGCCTGGGCCAGACCTGGGCCACATAAAACAATTTAAGTCAATTTCCAGTGTGCTGGCCAGATCTGGGCCACATCCATAAACAAGAGTCTTTTTACAGGGTGTGGGCCGCATCTGGACCAGAGGAAGTTGTTTTTGTCCGTTTTCAGTGTGAGGACCAGTTTTGGGCCGGGGACCCAGCCAGAACTGGGCTGGAATTGAAGCAAGGATGTGGCCCAGTAGTGGGCCGGACAAATTTTGCTATCTGGGCAATTAAGTGATGGTCAGTTGTCAGCTCTCTTGGTCGTCAGGTCGTGTGATGTATGTTGCAGAACTGTATTCAAATGTTATAAATATAAAAACACCACATTGTGAAATTTAACCGCAAAACGGGTCCGGAACGGAGTCCACTTGAACAGCGCAGCGGATCCGGAACAGATATATGGCGTTCCGACGAGGGTCAATAATATAACTTTGCAACATGCACTCGTCTCACTAAACGTCTCACTGACGTCTTAATTTTTTGCTATTAAATCCATTCATTTTAAGACGCAGACGAGGCGTAGACGTCACGCAGACGTCACGTAAATCACGTGTGGCAGTGAAGTGTCGAGTCTATGGAACGCGATCGGGGCCAAATGTCTTTCGCCATAAACGCGTGACTTTTGACCGTGTCAACACGCACTGTTTGTTCGCGTTAACGCGGCAATTTTTTACGTGTTTCTTTTTGACGTGTCAACACGCACATTCTGGTCGTGTTAAGGCGTCAGTTGTCGTCGCGTTACTTTAGTACATGTAAAGACGCACAGTTTTATCATGTTAAGACGACAAATTTGAACGTGTTTCTTAACGCGCACATTCTGTACATGTCGAAGTGTAATATATATATATATATATATATATATATATATATATATATAATTATTTTTTATTTTATTTTATTTTTTTTTTAAAAGCAGACTTACCTTTATATGTAGCCTAGGCTACATACATATTAATATAAAATATTAATTAATTGCTTAACTGACTACTGTGCTAGCGTAAAGTAGCCTTATGTTACAATGTATATTAAGTAGGCTAAATTCTCAATATTATACAATTATTATAATTTATCTATATGGGTTATTGTTTGTTTTTTAAAGTTAGGCTATATATAATTTCTAAGTGTATGAAGGCTAATTTACACAGCACATATTTATAACTGAACACACACACAGTGAACAAAGTGAACTTTATTCACTTTCACATAGCCTAATAATGTTTTTGTAATTTGGTGTTTAGTTGGTTGTATAGTTTGTTTATACTGTTCTGTCTCTGTTTTGTTTCCAGGAACATCATATTGGCTGCTGCAGGCTGATGAGTTCTATAATAAAATTACTTCATTATATTTAAAATATGTTTTGATATTCATTTTTTTTTGTATTATTAATATTGTATTTACCCATAAACATGTCTTTAGGAATCCATAAGTTATAGAGACAAGAATAACTTTGTGAAACCTTTGGGGGCAGTTTCCCAGACAGGGTTTAAATTAAGACAGGAGTAGGCCTTAATCTGCTTAATCATGTTTTTAAAAATAAAATGGCTTTCTGAAACACAGATTAAGTACAGATTACTAACAAACAGAAACTGAAACTGATGTGTGAATTTTTTTTATTTATTTTTTGCATTAAAATAATTGTCTTTTGTTTTTTTTTTATGGCAGTCTTTTTTGCTGCTATTTATGCTTCTCTGTCCCATGCAATTTTAAGATTTTCTTGGTTCATTCCATATAGGCGACCTCTGTCACAGTTTGTTTTACAGTTTTTTCAAATTGCTTAGACACTAAAAGTGTGACTTGAGGCTCACTCACTGAAACCATTCACTCATGTACAGAATCTTAAGACCAAGTCTGCAAAACTACAAGCACATTATATGCTTTACACACAGTTTGCAATTGAAAAACAACCTTTTTGCAAAACTCTAAACACAGTTCTCTACATTAGATATGTCATTCAAAACTAACAAAACCTTTTTTTGTCGGGGGTGGTGCATTGTCATTTACTGATGACCTATACAGCCAATGATCATGTGTGAAAACACTTATACATAAATTGATCACTTAGAAATCAAAACTCAGGTTTGAGAAAGAAAGAATATGCATACAAGCTACAATATATATTGTTTCATAGTAGCTTCAGTAACAAATTCAAAACAAATTCTGCTGCAAAGCGGCTCTAACATGCCAATATAGTGTCAAAATGCATGACTTCAAAGCAGCATTAAACCATGTTTCACAGTTGGGAAGAGCTTTCGATATTGGTTTTGGTATTGCAGTGCCCCTTTTCCATAACAAAAATGCTTAGCAATAATGGTCCGTGTACTTTTGCATCCATTCCTTTTTCGTTTTTTAACCACGTCAAGAAAAACAAAAAACGAACGGTTGTTTTATTTTTACATGCTATGGTGAATTCCAAAATTTAAATTAAAACCGAATACACAAATTTCATGTACACAAAATAAATATTGACTTCTTTTCAGATTTTCGTTTATTAAGTATCTTTATAAACCAAAATTAAAAAAGGACCAATGAAAGTCGAAAAAATGTCAATTTACAAGTTTTCTTTTGTAAAATTGTTGTTTCCCCCACACTTTCGAGAGCCATGTCTCTGAAACATGATAATACTTGACTTTTCCACCCCATTCTCACTCACGAGGGGTCCGATACTGCCGCATGTCCAAGAGAATAAACTGACCCTAAACCAGTAGGCTATGTCCCGCTTCATCCAGTGATAGTGATATTGGAGGAGCAAATTCACTACATCTTATAAGCAGTCCACTATTAACACGATAACACGTTAAGCTTTTTCCTTGAAAATAAAACAGTTATGAAGAAAACACTTAATACATTAAGACACTGATATTAATTGACCAATAAAGATAGCAGGTCAGGCCGAATATGAAGACAACGCACTTTCAACGCTTAACATATTGTCCTTCCACCGTTGTCTTAGCCTTAGATGCTGCTGTTGATGACAAGAACATGTGCGAGAAAATAGTTTCTGGATGTTGTTTTAGGATTAAGCCACATAAAGCATTAATGTCCAGCGACGCGGCCGTAACGCATTGCTTTCAATGAGAATTGAGAAATATTTCATGTCAAACTCTACTGATGCAAAGGGCATGGGAATTTTGTCTTCACAAAAATCACATATTGGGGTATAATTTTGTCATCATAACATAATATATGATGGTATATTTTCAATTTGAACAGCATAGCATAGCTAAAGTGACTCCTAATTTCTCAATATAAAACAATATAAAACACCTAACAGAGCTAGACGAAAAAGTCACAGTAATATAGATGTCGTTTTGGCCTTTAGCCTATAAAACAGAGTAAAAAGCAAAATGACGGGATTGACACCACAACTCTATAATGTTAGAGCGCTAAACAAGAGGCTATAAGGTTTAGAAATGTAATGTTTAGGTTAAAACATAAATGTAAAAATAATATTAATAGTAATTTAGCGAATTAAAATTAATTAATGTCATTTAGGCTGGCTGTTGAAGCGAGTCGACGCCAAAGGAAAAGGCACTAGAGGGCGCTGTAGCGTCTGTGTGGATGATGCAAAACCGTAAATTAAATTTAGCTTTTTTACATATTAAAAAACAAGTTGTATATCATTCATATAATTTTTAACAAAATCATAATCTTGCATAAGGAAAATTAGCTTGTATCTGTTAATTCTATTAATCAGTGTTACTATAAAAAACAAATAAACCGCATTTTCCATATTTCATTTCTGGTTTAAAAAAGGAAAAACGAATGGACGCAAAAGTACACGGACCAATAATTTAGTCTTTTTTGTCATGGAATTTCACTAGGCCTATTTTAATATTTAACCTTTAAACATTTCCTGTTTCCCCTACAAAACTCCTATATAAATGAATTATATTTAAAAATATACATATCATTATATGCATGCAGTTTATTTAGGCCTACCTAAATTGCTGCTGGATCCATAATAGTAAATAAACATATTTGTCATATAATTTCACTTAAATTGACTTTTGTATCGGAGAAAGAACGCAGGACAACTTAAAAGGGCATGATAAATCATGACATAAGGCTGACATCACACACAAAACGTACCAATGTTCCCTCGATGTTTGTATACGTGCATACCAGCATACCATTACGACATCCTTCATGAATAAACATGACATCTGATGTTTGTATACGTATATACCAACCAGGCCATACGTACCATCGCGTCACATATGCAAATATAGTCTCAAATACAACAATTTCATTGGCTGCTGTGTGTGTTGTCGCGTTGACGCGGACAAATAGTGCGTGTTGACACGGTCAAAAGTCACGCGTTTCGTTTAAAGACATTTGGCCCCGATCGCGTTCCATACGAGTCAGACGTTCACGCGTGATTCACGTGTAGCAGTGAAGTTATTTATTTATTTTTTCTCTAACACATATCAGAACACAGTCCTCACACGGCTCAGTGCAGTGTGTGAGCCAATGCACTATGGCGCGGGATCAGTGCCAAAATCAAGCTTCCGAACGACCGACCGACCGATCGAACGTCAAACCGAACGTCTTGTACTTTGAGCGTCTAACTGAGCGTGTCGACCCACGTGAAGACCTGACGTGACGCCAGCGTCTTGAAATTAACTGGTTTTTAATCATGTAAGGTGCCAAGCTGATGTGTAAAGACTATAAATGTACATTACAGGCATGAAAGTATGTGTTTTACTAGCATATAACTGTAAAAAAACATCCTAGTCTTAATTTGATCTGTACAATCATGTTAACTGTTAGCTTTATTGCCTACTGTACAATATAGCCTATACCAGTCCATCAGACCTCTTTATCCTACTTCCCAGGAAATCTACAGAATACCAATCAGGTGATGTGCTCCAGGACAGCCTTTAGTGTGGGCTGTTAAACTAAACTCTGCTGGTCGTGTCCCTGCAGGAACTAAATTGTATAGCCTTGCTTTATACACCTTTTTCCACCAGTTACTTTAAAAAAATAATAATTAGTTATAGTAGTTACTTCTCACAAATAGTAGCTGAGTTAGTAACTAAGTTACTTCATTCTCAATTACCAGGGAAAGTAACTATTGGGTTACTTTTTAATTTTCTTTTTTCAAATATGTCAAATAACTTGGATGCCCTAATATTAAATATGTTAAATGAATGAAATGGACACTAAATAGAATAAAATATTTTTATAAAACATTGTACCTAATCTACACTATTTTAATGTTGCTGTGGGGCAACGTGAGAGACAACTATCAAATTCAATATATTATTGTAAATATTATCATTACTATGGAACAATAAAACACAATAGATGGTTTAGAACTTTTAATATTTATTGCACAGGCTACAACTGGCCAACAAATAAGTCTAAAAATAAATTATGCTTGATCCTTCTTGACTTATGATCCGCTCTTATTCACGACATGAAATTTATCTGTACTGTAGGCTACTGTTGGTAGCCATTAAAGAAAACGTATTTCACATTTATGTTTAAATAGGCCTATTTAATTAAGATCGTCAAATTCATCTTTGTGACAATCAGAAAACACTAGTTTATTAACAAATAATTCAAATATCCCCTCACAATTTTTTTATTATTTATTTTTTTTATTCATTTTTTTCTTTTGGCCGCTGTGCGAAAATTGTTTTCATTCAGTACAAATATCACACAGCGGCATTAGTGCCATTTTTTTGAAACTGACTGATCAATTGCATGAGACAGTGGTTCATATTAAATTGTTCTGATTTTTTTAACATGCATTCAAATATTCATGTTTATTTCTTGCTGCAAATATTAGAGGAAAACGTCATTGATTCATCCTGGCGAATTGTCTCAAATTAAAGAGCGTAAAAACACTTTTATTCTAGGCCTATATATTTCATCATAAAATTGAAAGTAGGCACTTTGTAGTAACAAAGCTGCATGGGTGGCTTGCATGCTAAAAATAATGAATGGACTTGAAAACGTTAAATATTATTTCCAATGAGGATAAGTGTAAACAATAATAGAGAATGAATAGGTATAATAAAGCTCAAATTAGTGTATGGAATGTGCTGGAAACCCTTGCAGCAAACGCAGACGTCACGTAGACGTCACGTCCAGGCAGTCGAACTGTAATGTGGCAGACGCAGACGTCACGTTCGGCAGTCGCAGTTCGGCAGACGCAGACGTGACGTTCAGTGAGACGAGTGCATGTTGCAACTTCATATTAAAGAGCTCGTCGGAACTCCATACAGATAAGGATTGTGGATCCAGTTCAGATCCAGGGCAGACCCGCCGCATGTCCGCCGATAAGGTAGTTCATCCGCCGCGCATCCGATCTGGACCCGTTTATGAAGTGGGTCATTTGGTCTGGATACCTTTCAGATCACTCCAAAACTGGCTATACAGAAATATTTAAAATATAAATGGACCAACATCAGATAGACTGAATTGCTCTATAAAAGCTTGAATATTTAATGTCTGTCATTATTAATATTAATAAAACATGATGAAATCATTCAAAACTTTAGCCAGTTACAATAAAACTTTAAAAATAGTCTGTAAATGTTTTTACAGTCTGTAATTACCATCACTATTTTTATAGTTTAATTATTTATGTACATTAATAGGTATTGAATAGAATTATTACTATAAAATGTTTAAATATATTTTATATTATTAAATATAAAATGAAATGCAACCATGAATTGTACCAGAAGCATTTTTATTTAATGAAAAATAAGACTTCACAACATTAAGAAGAGTAAATATGAGCAACATTTTTTTTGTTAACAGTTGTACTGCTTAATTTTGTAGAAACCAGATTTTTTAAAATATTCTTTGAATAGAAAAATAGAAACATATTATTTGAATAGAAACAAAAACAATAAAAAAAAAAATAATTATTTAAAATAGTAATCTTGTACTTTCATTTTATTGTAACTGTTGCAATTTTAAATGAACACTTCAAAACTAAACAATAAACAGTAAACAATAACACTCTGGAAAAACTCTACGGTTGGGTGCTCACAGTGGGGCGGTTCCTTGAGCTTCCCCTATCAGCTGCCAGGCTGAACCACCGTATTGTGTGCTTTATAATTTCATCATCAGTGGCGGCACGTGATGCATGGCTTTTTCCTCACAGCACCTATAATACTCAAGCAGATTTTCATTTTAAAAAATTCACATTGAAGCTACTATGGAAGTAAATTAATGCCAAATGTTTTTGAAATAAAAAGCTTGTTGAATTGCACTAATTGAAAAAAAAATATGCATTACATTAGCTGTGCTTGCATTTAGATGCACTGTATTTTTAAGGCTTGCATTTTTATGGGCTGAAATTCAACATGGTCGTATATTTAAGCTGTAAATATTTCAATTAAAAATATTTCACACACATTTTCATCATTAAAAATTCAATCATTTATATACACCTTTCAGATTTCACTTCCAAAATATTCATTCTGTTTAAAAATACAACCTATAAAATTTGACTAGCAATTTTCAGTCCATTTTATTTAACTTTACAAATTCACTTCCACAAATTCAGTGGTTCAAATTAGGCAGAAAATTCAACATTTCACATCCGGGAACTGCAGGAAAAGCAGTAGAGTACCGATGCATGATCTCTATCTGCTGTTAGTTGACTTCACCAGCAGGTGCCGCTAGCGGCTGTTTACGAAGAGTAAGTCATCATTCATTCATAAAAACGGATTTACAGAAATGGAGCAAGCGTAAGTGAATGTGTGATGATTATTAGGGCCAGTATAAATGCAGAAAAGCTGATAAAGACACAAAAGCTGCATTTATGTTTAATTCAGTGTCTTTACAGTTAATTTTTCTGTGTAGACTACAGCTTTCTCTCCAGTGAACGAGATTACAGTTATTGCCCGATGATGGTGAACAGATCAAACGTTAAATCTGAGGTAGATATTTCTCTCTGTTGTTTCGTTAACTTTATATCGCAGCACTGTGTTGTAATACTAGGGTTTCCCTCATACTTCATAGGATTCCCCTGCCATCAGGACATATAAAACACTTAACATGGCTTAATAGACTCGTACAGTGATATAAAAGACCAAACTCGCACACACACACACACACACATATATTTATCTCCCCTTCAAGTAAAGCATTGCCAAAATATAACACTTACCCATGTCTTTTGTTTTTTATCTTTTGAATGGAAACAGTTCATGTTCACAGTGTGTAGTACTACATAAAAAAAAAAAGTGATGAGAAAAATTCACAATTCTTCACACAGCCAACCTTTTAATGAGCCATAAAATGAGCCTAAATGCTGGCAAAATACATGATTTAGTTGATCTGTGCTCTGCTGGGTAATCTAGAACTGTATTTGTAGCTCTATTTACTTCGGTAACACTAATAATATAAACCTATGGCAAAATATTATATATATATATATATATATATATATATATATATATATATACACACACAGTGGGTACGGAAAGTATTCAGACCCCCTTAAATTTTTCATTCACTCTTTGTTATATTGCAGCCATTTGCTAAAATCATTTAAGTTCATTTTTTTTCCTCATTAATGTACACACAGCACCCCATATTGACAGAAAAACACAGAATTGTTGACATTTTTGCAGATTTATTAAAAAAGAAAAACTGAAATATCACATGGTCCTAAGTATTCAGACCCTTTGCTGTGACACTCATATATTTAACTCAGGTGCTGTCCATTTCTTCTGATCATCCTTGAGATGGTTCTACACCTTCATTTGAGTCCAGCTGTGTTTGATTATACTGATTGGACTTGATTAGGAAAGCCACACACCTGTCTATATAAGACCTTACAGCTCACAGTGCATGTCAGAGCAAATGAGAATCATGAGGTCAAAGGAACTGCCTGAAGAGCTCAGAGACAGAATTGTGGCAAGGCACAGATCTGGCCAAGGTTACAAAAACATTTCTGCTGCACTTAAGGTTCCTAAGAGCACAGTGGCCTCCATAATCCTTAAATGGAAGACATTTGGGACGGCCAGAACCCTTCCTAGAGCTGGCCATACGGCCAAACTGAGCTATCGGGGGAGAAGAGCCTTGGTGAGAGAGGTAAAGAAGAACCCAAAGATCACTGTGGCTGAGCTCCAGAGATGCAGTCGGGAGATGGGAGAAAGTTGTAGAAAGTCAACCATCACTGCAGCCCTCCACCAGTCGGGGCTTTATGGCAGAGTGGCCCGACGGAAGCCTCTCCTCAGTGCAAGACACATGAAAGCCCGCATGGAGTTTGCCAAGATGGTGAGAAATAAGATTCTCTGGTCTGATGAGACCAAGATAGAACTTTTTGGCCTTAATTCTAAGCGGTATGTGTGGAGAAAACCAGGCACTGCTCATCACCTGTCCAATACAGTCCCAACAGTGAAGCATGGTGGTGGCAGCATGCTGTGGGGGTGTTTTTCAACTGCAGGGACAGGACGACTGGTTGCAATCGAGGGAAAGATGAATGCGGCCAAGTACAGGGATATCCTGGATGAAAACCTTCTCCAGAGTGCTCAGGACCTCAGACTGGGCCGAAGGTTTACCTTCCAACAAGACAATGACCCTAAGCACACAGCTAAAATAACGAAGGAGTGGCTTCACAACAACTCCGTGACTGTTCTTGAATGGCCCAGCCAGAGCCCTGACTTAAACCCAATTGAGCATCTCTGGAGAGACCTAAAAATGGCTGTCCACCAACGTTTACCATCCAACCTGACAGAACTGGAGAGGATCTGCAAGGAGGAATAGCAGAGGATCCCCAAATCCAGGTGTGGAAAACTTGTTGCAACTTCCCAAAAAGACTCATGGCTGTATTAGATCAAAAGGGTGCTTCTACTAAATACTGAGCAAAGGGTCTTAATACTTAGGACCATGTGATATTTCAGTTTTTCTTTTTTAATAAATCTGCAAAAATGTCAACAATTCTGTGTTTCTCTGTCAATATGGGGTGCTGTGTGTACATTAATGAGGAAAAAAATGAACTTAAATGATTTTAGCAAATGGCTGCAATATAACAAAGAGTGAAAAATTTAAGGGGGTCTGAATACTTTCCGTACCCACTGTACATATATTTTTTATGAGTAGTTACAACACAGCACACATAGACCACACAATGCACATACAAGAAATACAGTTATTAAAAATACTGCTAAAAATGACCATTGTCAGGGTTTTGTCTTCAGTTCACTGTCTGTTCATTGTCAGTTGACCCAGCTTTCCCATGTTTCTATGTTTCATTTCATCACCTGTTTGTCCCCTCAGTGACTCATTAATTAGTGTTGTGTGTAGTTAATTGTTTTTCATGTGTACCCCTCAGTTTCTGTCTGTTCTTGGTCAAGCGTTGTTTAATGTCATGCGTGTTTGTGGTGTGATTCGGCTCCATGATTCGACTGTTTATTGTTCTGATTTTTATATGATCACTTCGTGATCCCATGTTTCAAACTTTAGTTAGTGTGTAATGTTTTTGTTAGAGTATAAATAAAATCTGTAAAATTTTAAAGCTCAAAGTTCAATGCCAAGCGAGATATTTTATTTAACAGAAGTCGCCTACATCGAACGGCCAGTTTGGACTACATCCCTCTACTTCCTTCTTTAATGACGTCACTAAAACAGTTTTTTGACTAACCTCCGCCCACAGGAATACACAAGAGTTGTGTTTGTAGAGTGTGTTTGTCGCCATGTCGTCAAAACGCTGTTATTTTCATCCCGCAGTCCAATCACCGGGTCTGATTCCGGCTCAAATTGATAGGGTAAAATTAAAGACATGTTTACAATAACACTGAGCGCATGCATCTGCACGTTATGGTAAGAGGCGTGACCTTTCAGGGCAAGGTTCGCTAAGCTGCTGTCGAATCATAACACAGGAACCGCTGGCACAATCAGAACTCGTTACGTATTTCTGAAGGAGGGACTTCATAGAACAAGGAAGTCATCAGCCCGTTTTTATGACAGTGGAAACAGCGGTATACAGATAAGTAAATTATGCGAAAAATACAGATTTTTTTACACGCGAAACATGAACACATGTTATATTGCACACTATAAACACAATCAAAGCTTCAAAAAACCATGAAAAACGGGACCTTTAAATGTTTTCTGAATAGTTCTCCTGTGTTGTGCACTTTAAAGGGGCTCTATGTAATAATGACACCCAGTGTTCAAAATAGGTACTGCAGTCCAAATTCAAAATATTGTTTGGCCCTCCCCCTCGTTCAAAGACGCGGGTTGCCAGCTTTTACAGCATATGGTTGCCAGCAACAATAGGGAGCGCAATTGACAATGAAAGCTGAGGAGACTTAAACACTGTAAGCTGATGAGTTGATTTATCTGTTTTGATATGCTGTTGTTCATAGAGATATTTAGATGGATTCAGAGGCTTTTTAGTAGAGATGCACCAATTGCAATTTTCTTGGCCGATTCCGATTTTTTGTTAGTGTGATCGGCCGATCCCTATTTTTTGCTGATTCCGATATTCTTTCTAAGCACTATAAATGACAACATATACAAACAAAAATCTACTTTTCTTCAATGCAGAGTTTTATTTTCATAAAAAAAAACAAGTAAAAGTCAGTAATAAAATATAAACAGCTCAAATAAATGCAATAGAATAAAGAGAGCTATGAAACTAAGTTTTTCGGGTTAACTGGGTTTTTATTCAGGTAAGAAATACTACAGAAATTACAGTAATCAAATGTAAAATAACACATTGTGTTATTTTGCATTGGTTACCTTAATTTCTGTAGTCTTTATTGCAAATAATTCTTACCATTAAAGTTATAAAACGTATTCAGTCGAGAGCAGAAAGTGATTTTCTTTGTCTTTTGTTCTTTGATTAACATGACAGACAGCAGCAGGAATATTGGACTGCTGTCCCTTTAAGAGTTTATGAATGGTGTTCAACGGACCCAATACTGTTACACACGACATGAGTTCACTTTCTTAGCTATTTAACGATTCAAAACAGACTGTGTTTATCTGTGTACTCGCCAAGATTGCCTGTGCCGCTGTTTTTGACATATTTTGTATGTATTTGACAGTTTAAGCTCAGTAAGCCACTCATTTTGGTACTTGTGACCCTGTTTTGACTTCTGTCTCTGTTCGTGGCTTGTCCGCTCCACCGCTCAGTGGTGCGCGCGCTTTTGGTGTGACCGCAAAACCTGCGGGGATGACTAAAATTATGCGCAATACAAGCACTACTTACCGGAGCGAATGAGACGAGAGAGAGAGGAGGCGCCCCCGCGGGTGTGTGTCACTTCACCGTGACAGAGAAGAGAGCGAGAACGCGCAGCTGACATTGCCTGATTCTCTGACCCAGTTCGTTTGCTGGTTTCCATGGTTGTAATACGCGGAGTTTTCCGCCAACTGGCAACCTGTGATGTCGAAATACGATTGGATAAACTGCAGCACGAGGTTTCGCACAGACCAAAACAAAAACAGACATTCCGACACGGAACGCACATTTTCAAAGTAGAATATTTGGCTGCAGCATTGTTTTACTGAGAAACAAGTAGGTGAACTTGGCATGTTTCCTAAATATCTGCAAACATATTGGGGTATTTTCATGCTTTATTAAAGTAAAAATCTTACATAGAGCCCCTTTAATACAGCCCTACTCATGACAACCATACTGTTACATGTGTAAAATAGTAGTAATTTCAAATATGTATTGTCTTAACGTATACTTTAATGTCATTGTAAATTAGCTTCTCTCTCTAAGGCAGTGGTTCCCAACCACGTTCCTGGATCCTCCCCAACACTGCACATTTTGCATGTCTCCTTTGTCTGACACACCCTTTTCAGGTCTTGAATCTCTACTAATAAGCTACTGACTTGAATAAGGTGTGTTTGATTAGGGAGACATGCAGAATGTGCAGTGTTGGGGGCTCCAGGAACGTTTTGGCGCACTGTGGAATGAAACAGAATAATTAGGTTCAAGAATGAAACTATACATAATAGAATGATTTTTATACATATTCATTAAAAAATCTTCCTATCCAAAAACATTTGACCGGTAATGTATGTGTATTATATCCCAATCTGCCCTTTATGTAATACTTGCTGCTCTATTGGAAATGTATTGAATACATCATTATTATAAGCATTTCACAGACAGAACCGATGTAGGGGAATTCAGAGGCCACACTGCTAAGAGACTCTGAAAGTGTGTGCATTCTGGATAGACCGGTTCACATTGGCATTATCATTATTATGTTTTGGTATGAGGAAAAGATATTTTGCTGGGGTGTTTTTCGGCCGAGAACATTAATGAAAGGTAATTCATCACATAAAATCTGTATGAAGTTCTTCGGACACTAAAAGAGGACTGTCACAAACAGTATTTTCTTAATGTACACTACTTACCACTTTCTGCACTTTTCCTTGTCATTCTTCATCACGTGTCTAAGTCAACGATGAAGACTTATTATTTCATTACTGTGCTGCTGTGTTCTCTGACAAGCTTCTCACTGTATGGTTTTGAGCCTCATCCCTACAGCCGGACTCCATTACATCTTCAGGCGTTTTGTGGCTCGTGGGAGCTGTCCTTGTAAGTCTTGGCCCAGTGTGTTTCTGTCATGTGCTCTAACAGGTCTTCTTTTTAATTGGGTGAAGTCATGATTGCTCTGTGACCCTTGGTACTCTACTGTTGCCTTGAAGTTCTCTTCACTGTCCACAGTAACTGTTACGATGACAGGACAATCCTCAAATGTACAGTAGCCACGACAGGAGAATTCAGGGCTTGCTTGTATCGAACCCAATCAGTCTGTGCCTTTTGAAAGCAATGGGACAGTACGGGTGTATGGTCCTCAGTCCTTTAGAAAGTACGTTGGTCCACTGGAGTCCTTTAAAGCTTCTCTTCTGTCTATACTTCTTCAGTTTTCTATGAAGTTAAATGGTAAGCTGATTTTTACAAATCCATCATCATCAGATGGATTACTCATGGACCCCTAATGAAAAATACAATGTTATTGTAACATGCATGTCCTGTACAGAAATGTTTTTTGACACTAAACTTATTCCATATTATGTGTGCAGTTAGACTGTCAGAGGGTGTTTTCACACTTGGTCCTTTTCAGGGGTCTGAGCGCGGTTTGTGTGATTTCTGGCCCATATGTAAACACTCCAAACCATCTCAGACCCCTTAAAGACGAACCGAACCGAGACCATCTCGGGAGGTGGTCTCGGTACTGTTCGCTTTCATCTTATGGTACGGTTCGCTAAAAACACGCAATCTGAACACAAACTGCTCTGGGCTCACTCACTTGATTTTTCCGTTCGCATAATTTTAATTAATTTGGTCGTAACGCGCCTCCATACAAATCGCGCTATTCAACATGGCTGCTGCAGGAAGAGGGGTGTTATGGACCGATGAGGAAACTACAGCACTTCTTCAAATTTGGAAAGAAGACTACATGAAGCAACAACTATCAATCACCCACAGAAATACAAAAGTCTTTCTGTAGTTTTCTGCAAAAATGAGAGACAGAGGATTTAACCGAACCGCCTTGCAGTGCCGAATTAAAGTTAAAAAGTTACGCCAGAAATACATGGCCATACGTGATAAACTGCGGTGTAGTGGGCAATCAGCCGATGTCAAGTGACCTGTCTACAATTTGTTAGATAAAATCCTTGGGACAAGCCCCTGCGCAAACCCATTAAATGTCATAGATGGAAGAAGTTTTGACATGGAGGATGAGGACGAGAATGGTATGTTCATTTCAAAATTTCTCCTAGAAATATTATTCAATTATTTTCAAAGATAAATTTGGCTTAATGATATTTTTATAAAGCCAACACTCATTGAACAGCATTTGAAGCATCATGTTTTAAAAAATTAGTTAAGTCATTTTTAAAGTTATTTTAATTGTTTACTGCGATAAGTTTACAGTAGTCTTCTTTAGTAATGAAGTACACAGGATTTTATGAAACTAAAATTAAACTTAAGATAAGTTTATAAGTTATTTTCATGTTTTTTTTTTTTTTGTTTGTTTGTTTTTTACCATTGTGTGTCAATTAATAAAAGTTACACATAGGTCCATATATTTTTATGAAACCTGTTGAACTCTAAAATTGCTAGAAACTCAAAACCCTAAATCTAAATATCTCAAAAAATGAGCTTTCAGTACCAAATTTTCCCCATTAGATGCCAGCAAAGCTCCACAGGTACACACACTGGTTGGTTTTGTGATTTGCACTAGTGTTTTTTTTTTTTTTTTCTCTCAATTGTTACACACACACACACACACACAATAAAAATACACAAAAGAGAGACACCAGAGAGAACTGGAGTTGGAACGAGAGCGTTACAAGCTCCAAATGGAGTTAGAAGAGCGGCGACACCGTGCACAGATGGAGCATGATCAGGCTATGATGAGGATGCTGTGTCAAGTGATGAACTCAGCTGTAACTAACACTTTTCCTCCTATTCACACACCTTTGTATCCCACAGAAGAATTATCTTTTCATACTTTGCCTGTCATACACCAACCAAGTGCTTCGGTTACTGGTCAAGGAGTCGGTAGTACCAGCATTAGTGAGCAGACACTGTCTTCTGTCTTGCATGAGTTGAGCAATTCTGATAAATAATGAAATTCCAGTTTGTTGGTGGAATTTTGATGATAAATTTTATTGATGTTCCAAGGGTTGTTTTTAAAGAGAAATACTTTATCCACTTTTAAATGACCAGACAGTTTTAGTTTTGACTCTACTTGTGAGTATTGATGACATCATTTATTAAATACAAAAATGATTTATTATACATAACATAAAAGCCATTACAGGTTTATTTTTTCATGTTTCAGACTGAAATTCCAGCCTTGCCCAGTCCAGTCCACTTGAGTTTGCTGGTGTGTCTGGGGGCAGAATGAACACATCCAGTGAGTATTTATTCATCACATTAAATCAGCCACTCTTTTGTTTAAGAAACAATCATGCTAAATAAGAATGATCTTTGTGTGTTTTTCAGACTCTCGACATGCAAAACACAAGAAAACACAGGGCACAGCATCACATCAGGGCACAGTAATGGTTCAAGGCACAGCAACTGGTCAGATCCAGTCAGTGTTATATGATATGAGATCAAATAAATGACACTTTATTTATAGTGTTGTTGGGTAGAGTTGTCAAAATTACCAGTACTTCAGTATCAAGTTGATTCTTATATTTAATTTGTGTTTGTGGGTATGATTGCTCTGTGAAGAGCGTCAACGATTTTCATTTTGGTGACAACCAAAATTCACGTTTTAAAGCATGAAAAAACAAGACAAAATATAAATAAGACACAAAATAGTGCCAAAATAAATGAGGAACAGAATGCAAACAGACAAAGAGTAAACATGTATTATAGCAATAAACAAACATGTTAAAGTGATAAAAATGAATATAAATAAAATAACAGGTCCAGTGATGGCTCCAATAGTGTCAGGTCCAGACACAGCACTGGATCCAGGAATGTAAAGCCCGCCCAACAGGCCCAATGGTGGTTTTCCCACAGGACGGGGAAGGTTTCTTGCACGTTCGGTCTTTTCAGTGTGTCAAGGTAGTTTAATTAAACTTCATTTTATTATGACCTTGAATTTAGGTTGGAATGCCAATTGATTATTAACTATTTATATTTAAACCAGTATTTTATATTTATTTATATTTAGACATTTGAATATTATATTTAACTCTTTACTCTTATTGTATTCATTCATTCATTCAATCTAAAATTATTTTGTTTAGTCCCCCATAGATCTGTATACACTTGAATTAAAGTAACACTATCTCTAGTCTAGTCAGAGGTCACAACCACTACTACAGATAAGCCGAGGAATATTACTTCTCTGATAGTAGCTTTGGTTTGGTTATGCCATGGTTTCCCATGTACACTTAGCTAGAGTAACATTACAATAAACAGAGGTAAGGCTCACCCTATTTAGGTTGGTCGATCAACATTTTGTTTTCCTAAACGGAAATTCCCTTTTTAGCCTTTACAGTCTAAGTACACTTGAACTAATGCCAAGCGTTAGTCAATGTAAATGTATCATGCCAATTACTTAATCAATTCAAAGATGATCAATACAAAACATCAAATGCTCAAAAACAGAGTTAAAGATGAATACCTGACATTAGAAAAATAGACATTGCTGAGTGTCCTGGACACTAAATTGTCATATACAATATGCCAGTTCAAGTATATAACATTTAGTTCAAACTTTGACCTGTGGAGGGCAGTAATACACTCAGCAGCGTCTACACTGCTGGAATTCAAATAGAGAAGAAGAAGAAGAAGAAGAAGAAGGGTGCTTCTCAATATCCCTCCTCGTTTCCTCGTTCCTCTGTTCTCCATCCTATGACCCGGAAACCGATCGAGCTCAGCCATCTTGAAGGACATCTCAATTCTCTAATTGCACCATGAGGAGGTGAGGATCGAGGAGTGAGGAGGCTTCCCGAGGAGTCATGAGCGAGGATACACAGGTGCATCCTTTGTGGAAGTCTTTCTCATCGAGAAACATGACGCACGCATAAATTCTCCTCCCTCTTCATATCTGTCACAATAATTTAAATAGATGCTTTAATGTATGCAGTTTAAATAAACTTTACATCTCACATATTTCAACGGGGCATCTTGTTTTATTAATATTTATAATATATATATTTTTTTTTTTAAATAGCCAAACTTTAACAACATGTGGGTAGATCCCTCGAGTGCAGCTGATGACGCTTTGAAGTGACGCTAAAGGGAGCGAGGATATATCATTTCACTTAATTCAATTCATCCGTCCTCGCATCTTTTCCTTGTTTCCTTCCCTCACATCCTGAAGGGGTGGAGCTAAGACGCAAGGAAAGGAAGTGAGGAAAGGAAAGGAGGATGCACAAATAAGAATTGAGAAGCACCCGAAGAAGAAGAGAGCTATTTCAAGATGAGCATTTATGGTTAAAATGTATAAAATAAACAAATAAAATAAAAAAAAATGAGCGATGTTTTCTCTAGATAAGACCCTTATTTCTCATCTGGGATCATGTAGAACGCTTTGAAGCTGCAATGAAACTAATTTTGACCTTCAACCATTTGGAGTCCATTGAAATCCACTATATGGAGAAAAATCCTGGAATGTTTTCATCAAAAACCTTCATTTCTTTTCAACTGAAAAAAAAAAAGACATGAACATCTTGGATGGGGGTGAGTAAATTATCAGGAAATTTTAATTTGAAAGTGGACTAATTCTTAAGAAACAAATTCAGTATGTGGCTCATAAGAGATCTGCCCCTGAATGGACGTGTTCTGCTCTCAAAAACAGAAGGATCTCAAGGTCTGTTTATATATGGATGTCAGCAGATGCTCCAAACAATGTTGTCAGGGAATTAGACAAGATTCTTTATGATTTTATTTGGAGGAAGAAAATACACTATTTACTGAAAGATATTCTAAACAACAATAGAGACTTTGGTGGCCTTGAAGTTTTAAATTTTACAGATCCTAATAATGTGTTTAAGATAAAGTAGATAATTGGATTTATTAAAAATAAAGATGCATGGAATGTTTTCATATTTAAGTCTTTGGGTGGCATTCATTTTCTTTTAAAATGTATTTTTTTGGTCAAAAAAAATCCCAGTTAAACTGGCAAACTTTCATAAGCAGGCACTGCTGGCTTGGCAATTAATCTATAAAAATAATGTTTCACCGCATCAATACTTCATATGGAGTAATAAAGACATCTTGTATAAAAAGAAGTCAATCTTTAATCAGACATGGGATGTTGGATGTAATTCTTACTGTTAGTCAGTTGCTTAATGAACAAGGTTTACTTTTAACATATTCTGAATTTATCAATAGATTTATGATTCCTGTAAGGCCAAAAGAATCTACTAAATATGAAAATATTAACTGGAAAAGAGTATGGTAATAACAAATACGCTTTATTTTATTAATAATAAAATTAGAGAAGTATCCTATAAAATTGTACACAGAATTTACCCTGTCATGGAGTTGCTTGAACATTTCCATTTGAATATTGAAAACTGATGTGAATTTTGTGGCAATGCCAAAGAATCTGTGACTCATCTTTTTTTGATTGTATATATTAAAAAAATGTGTTGGTTGGATGTAATTTATTAATTTAATTTAATTTATTATTTTAATTTATTGGAATGTGTATACAAATTGATCTGTATGTGGTCTTTTTAAAAAAAAAAAAATATTCCAAAAGCACCATGTGCTTCTTTATACAACTTTTTATTTTACTTGGAAAATATCACATTCATGTGAAAAAATGTTCTAAGCCAAACTTTGAACATTTTATAAAAGAGATTAAACAATATGGTACTACATCAGACAAAATTAAGAAAAAAAAAGCAAGAATGACAAATGAACCTTTTGTTACTTTAAATTGTTATAATTTTACCCCTGGCATGAATTATTTCACTTTACATATTCTTATGTTTAATTGTTTTGTACTTGTTGTGAGTTGTATATGCTTGTACAAATCTTTGTATATATTTGTTTGCATTAATTAAAAAAATAAAATAAATAAATAATGTTTATTACGTTATATGGAGTGGGCGGGGTTTATGACCTATACTGCACTCAGCCACCTGGGGGCGATCGAGACGCTTTGGCTTCACTTTCAGAACTCTTGTGGCGCTTGATAAGGAGGAGATCAACATCTGAGGAAGATCACGTTCATCAACAGTGTTCAAAGGTAAAATAACTCACCTACCATTATTAATAAACTTTATTTAATGTAGCAGTCATTAATGTAAAAATTAGATATTGTCCTAACTAAGGCCTATTTAAATACATATGGATATATTAAGCCTAAAGTACCCGGAGGTGTACCAAGCATTCGTTTGTAAATAATAACTTCATCTATTCTGTCTCTTAAGTACAAAGAAACATCTGTATTTTACTTAGGATCTATTGGCTAAACAGATAATAAGATACAATCATAGTTAGCACTTAATATTTCTGTATATGGCCAAATCATTCACAAAATCGTACATAAAGGAATGTTTACGCTCAGGCTCGAAGCGTCTAAGCCAATAAGATTTGCTGAATTATAAACCAATGAAATTGTGCCCCGCCCCTTCGTCCAGAACGCGTTGTTGTGACGTCACAGTGCGCGCAGCCGCTTCATAAATCGAGTCAGTTGAAATTCAGCTCTTTGTCGGAGTTTGAAGCTGCTCGATGGTCACTGGCGATCGATCTGTAGTACTGAGTGTTACAAGTCTACCGCTAGAACCAACAGGCAAATACAGTGTTCACAGCTCGTTGAGATGGAGCATCTGGCGACTGTTACATTGGACACTATGTTTGCCAACTTTCCACTGGAGCTGGAAAGTTGCAGCAGCTTTGGCTCGTTCGAGGACGCTCAAGTTGAGCCGCTGGGTGGCGCTGTGAAGCCGGCTGACAGAAAGCCCTGCAGTAGCAGCTGCCAACAGCTCCCAACAGAGGCGCCTCGACCACCGGCTGTCCCTAGAGTCGCCTGGGAGGACGATTCAACAGGTAACTGACAACCTTAATGAATCAAAAATGACATTATATATCAAAAATAACCCGCAGGACACAATTACTTTGTGACTTCTATGTAACAGCATCAGCACTGTGTTTTTAACTTTTCAAGTGTTCTTGGAAATTTGCTGTGTTCAGAAACAATGAAAACCTGCTAATTATTCACATGAACTCACTGCATTAGGACAGTTTTACTTGTGAATCATGTAGCTGTAATCTGTGCTGATAAAAACAATGTTTCTAATCAACATTCATTCATATACTGTCTATTGTGTATTTTTTTTTAAATATATATATATTTTGCATGTTGTTATTTCCTGTTTACTTCTTCTATTTTATTATCTGTGTCTTGTCACTGTCATTCTGTCTCACATGTATAAACATACCTGGCAATAAAGCTCTTTCTCACTCTGATTGTTTGCAGAAAAGCGCACACAAGGGGGGAAACTCTTTGCTGGCCTCCGGAGAGCATGGAAGTCTAAGAAAGATTCCCTCCAAACCCAGGAAGATACCCAAGTGTGTGCTTTTGTGCCTGAGGATCCATCGCAGGAGCTTCCACACACATCCGGCGTGGATCCGACAGGCACAGATCCGCGGGAGTCTGAGCCAACAGACCGTGAGTCTCCAGATATTACCACTCTGATTCATGTCTATGTCAGCCTGATGCTTCTGGGTTTAGTTTTCATTTTTCCTCGTCTTCTGCTGGTTCCTCACCTGGAAGACCACCAAAAGATCTGTATTTTTTTTGTGTGTGGAAAAAGTGCTAATTACTAAAAACTAAACTAGCCAATCAGATTTCTCTTTACTAATCTCACACACACACACACACACAAACACATTTGACTTCACAACACACAAACGCACACCTTTATTTATTCTCAATCCCTCTTGCTTTCTTAGTATGTCATGAGTGCACACAGATTAATAACCAATTTGGGGAAAAACTGGCATTAGGTTAGTGCCCTTTATGGTACACACAATTAGGATAATTACGCTGGGACTTCGATGTGAAATCTGTGCTGATAAAAACAGATGTTTCTAATCAACATTAATACATGTACTATCTTTTTTGTCTATTGTGTATTTTTTTAAAAATATATATTTTTTGCATGTTGTTATTTCCTGTTTACTTCTTCTATTTTATTATCTGTGTCTTGTCACTGTCATTCTGTCTCACATGTGTAAACATACCTGGCAATAAAGCTCTTTCGGTAACACTTTACTTGAAGGGGTGCATAAGACTGACACCTTCATAATCTTGACACGACACGACACGTGTCATGAATATGAAGGAGGTTTTATGCATGTTTATGACAACTGTCATTAAATGTCATTCGCTCAATTATGTCATTTTTAATGCAAAGATGACATTGTTTGAGATGTCCGAGTTATGACAACTTGACATTATCAAAACATCATAACCTGTCATAAACATGACATAGCAGATTAATTATCAAACTTAAAAAACTACTTAGCTTTATGGGTTAACATTACATTACATTATTTTGGTAACACTTCAGTATAGGGAACACATATATAAACGATTAACTGTGACTTTATCCTCAATAAACTCTTAATTTACTGCTTATTATAATTAATTGTTAGGTTTAGGTATTGGGTAGGATTAATAATGTAGAATAAGATCATGCAGAATAAGGCATTAATATGTGCTTTATAAGTACTAATAAATAGCCAATATTTTAGCCATATGAATGCTAATAGTAATAAGCAACTAGTTAAAAGACCCTAAAATAAAGTGTTACCATTATTTTATAACAGTGTCATCTTTTTTGCGAAATTTGAAATTGTCTATTATCTGACCTTCTGTTGGAGGAAACTTAAAAAAAACAAAAAAACAAAAACATGAAATGAAAAATATTCATGACGCTGTTATAAAATTATTTGTCAGAGTTTTGTCACTTAATGACATTTTAATGACAAGTTCAATTTGTACCACTGTACTTGAGCTCAAGATACATATTTATGACACTATTATAATGGCCTCATGACAGCCAATGTCAAAACCAACCACATGACAGTTTAATGTAATGTTAACCCATAAAGCTAAATGATGTCAAGTTGTCATGACAAAGACACTGACAGGTTATGATGTATTGGTTTATGTCAAGTTGTCATAACTCGGACATCTCAAACAATGTCATCTTTGCATTAAAAATGACATAATTGAGCGAATGACACTTAATGACAGTTGTCATAAACATTCATAAACCCTCCTTCATATTCATGACATGTGTCGTGTCAGTCGTATGCACCCCTTCAAGTAAAGTGTTACCGCTCTTTCTCACTCTGATTGTTTGCAGAAAAGCGCACACAAGGGAGGAAACTCTTTACTGGCCTCCGGAGAGCGTGGAAGTCGATAAAAGGATCCTTCCACACCCAGGAAGAAACCCAAGTGTGTGCTTTTGTGCCTGAGGATCCATCGCAGGAGCTTCCACACACATCCAGAGTGGATCCGACAGGCACAGATCCGCGGGAGTCTGAGCCAACAGACCGTGAGTCTCCAGATATTACCACTCTGATTCATGTCTATGTCAGCCTGATGCTTCTGGGTTTAGTTTCCATTTTTCCTCGTCTTCTGCTGATCTGCACAGGTGTATTTCGTCACAAGCAGATGCTGCTGGAGTTCATTCTCATGCTGTATATTAACATGTTGTTGTGCATTTTTCAGGATCCTTTGAATCTCTTTATTATGTGGGAAAGAAACTGAAGTCGAGACGTGGTGTCAGTAATCATATAGGATTTCGCTACTCCGATGACAAACTAGTATGTTTCCCTTTCTGTATACACATATATATTCTGTATATTTCTGTCTTTACTCTTTCAGTCCTGATGAAAACATCAGTGTTTACAGTTTTGATTAGATTACCATGTACACAAACAAAAATAAGTTTACAAAAATGTTCTTCATTTTTCAGGTGTTCATCAAATTTATTAAGAAGAACCGGTCTGAGAAACTAGTGGAATTGGTAAGTTGAAAAGACTTTATTCTTCATAAAATGTTTTATTAAATTCTAATTTGGTAATTGATTAAAGTTTGTATGTAGACAGTATAAGATATCATTGAAACATCAGTTGTAAAGTACATTGCTTTCATCTTCGGCAGCCCTAGAGTGGAAAATGAAGTGTACCGGGCCTTTATTTAGGAGATTTGAGATCAGTAAGGAGTTAACTAAGCTTTTGTCAATCTCTTTTCTTTAGTCTGGGTATTCCTACCCTTTAAGTCAAGAGGCAGCTGCAATGTTGATGGTGCAAAAGCCTCCAACTAGCAAGCATCTCGTACAATTATATGATCACTTTGTCATGGAAGATCAAGACATCTTGATCATGGAGTATCCACGTTCCTACATCAGCCTGTTTGAGTATGTCGAGCGAAACAGAAGTGGCCTGATAGAAACCGAGGTGAAACTCATCATTCAGAGGCTCATTGTTGCTCTTCATCACTGCACGAGTCGAGGTGTTTATCGTCCCACGCATATGAAAAACATCCTTGTCCACACAAATACCCTGCAAGTAAAGCTGATGGACTTTGGAGACACACTGCTCGTCGAAGAAAGACGTGAGTCGGCTTTTTAAGCACAGTTCACTGATGACTTATTTACTACAGTTCACTGATGGTGTTTTACTGAACACTGAGCATGTGTTGCTTACAGGAGATGATGAACCTCTATTAATCAGTGCAATCAGAAAATATGCTGAATGGGCAACAACTGAGGACTTACACATACTGCTGGATCTGCTGGTCCCGAGAATAACTCGTTGCTTTTGGATAAGACCACGCGTGTCCAAAGGTGAGACCAATAACTAGAGTGAAAAACATATAAAGCCCTGACATGAGTGACAGTGACATTATCAGTGGGCATCCAGAGAAAGTCATAGTAACAAATGCAGTGTATTTCATGGTAACATTACCTTACATGAACTACATGTCTCAATCAAACATGACCAATCAGATCTCTTCTAAAAACGTTTACAGAATGCCTGGATCTTCTTGAACACCTTCATGATGTAAAGTCACGGATGACGTTACAGGCTATGTTGAAGCATGACTGGTTTAAAAGAAAAACTAAAGCATAAGAAAAGTAAGCATAAGAAAAAGAGATTTTTAAAAAATTTTTTTTGACAGATTAAGGCCGCCTTGGCTCCTCTTGACCATAATTAATATCATGCTCTTATTATTTGGCAGGTTCCCCTGCATTGGCAGCTCAGGGCCTATAGTTCAGCTGTATGGGTCATCAGCCGGGGACGGTTCACGCTTTAACCCTGGAGCGTGGATAAGACCACGTGTGTCCAAAGGTGAGACCAACAACAGGTACAAAATGGAAATGACATTGCTTGAAAAACATATAAAGCTCTGACATGAGTGACAGTAAAATTGTTTGTGTCAAACCTTGATGAATGTAAAGAGATGGAAAAGAGATGTTTGTTATGATAGATTCAGGCCTTCTTGCCACCTCTTGACCTTAATATCATGCTCTCATTATTTGGCAGGTTCCCCTGCATTGGCAGCTCAGGGCCTATAGCTCAGCTGTATGGGTCATCAGACTGGGACCCCGGGGACGGTTCACGCTTTAACCCTGGAGCGTCTCCCTTCCACCCCTGCATGATGACACTGATGGCAACTGTCCTCTACTTGTGAACTGTTTGTGTGCCACCAACCCTCTCTGAACATTATCGCGTCCCACTGATAGCGGTGCGAGCCCCACCTTGCAGCCTGACAGGAAGTGCTGGAGGCTTACATTTGGACTCCGTTCTTCCAGGCCAGACCACCATGTTTCAGACAAGCGTCGTGTCAAGCCCAGCCATTTTCCTGAATTACTGTGGACAGTGGATTTCACACAGCTTCAGTGTCACACAATTTAACGCCACACCTTGTACTGGCCTGGAATCTGGCTTTAGTCAGTCCTTCCTTAGTGAAAAAATAGCACAATTTATTCAAATGTAATTTAGTGTAACTAAATGTATTTGTGGCACACTGTAAATCTGTTCAAGTGGATCAACTCATTTTGTACTAAATGCATTTTAGTTGTCCAAAAACAGTGCTGAAGTTCAGGTTGTATTAATTGTAATGGCTTCATTATTGTGTGCTTCTAATACAATAAAGTGATCTTTAAAAATAATGGCACAGTTTAGGAATTTGCCTTTTACTGGTATTTTACAGACACCCCCTAGTATACCAGTAAAGCTCACTTATCTGTAGACCAGAGAGACATTGGGAACAGATATATGTACACCCATGGATTCAAATCCAGGTCGGAAAATTCTTTATTCCTTTAGTGGTAAGAATGTAATGAAACAAACACTTGATTTTATTCTTGCAAGAAGTTTGTTCAGTGCAGATACAGAGTTGTACAGAGAAGAACACCTCAAACCCCAAACCAATCTTAACACATGTTACCATATACGGATCAGAAGAATAAAAAAAGAAGGAAAGTGGTCTAAAACTTAGCAGATGCCCTGTCTAGACAAACACATTTGTACCTTCGCCTCACTTCCTTTGTTAGTTTTAGAAGTGCTTCTTAAAATACAACAGCATAAGCAGTAATTTTCCACTGAACAAGCTGTTTTTAAACAAATATTAATGAATAATTTTATATATCAAGAAAATAAATGACAAACAATAAAAATTCCTCTACATACTCCTCCCTTTTGATTATTCTTAATCACCTTAAAGTTTTTACATTTCCTCTAACATTCATCATTGTTGTTCAGTCTGATCATTTGATAACCCAGATACTAAAGGCCAAACACATCAAAATCAGTATTGTCAGGATGACATACAATCATGACACCTATATTATATATTCAGCTTTTGTTATTAACCCAGTAATCCATGCCCAGCTCCATTTATCTTCTCCACTTTCCTAATCATATTTTGTTAGCTTTTAATACAAGCAGGCAATGGTTTTACTTAGTAAGCTTTATTTAACAACCTATTTAATAAGATCTAACCAGATAAAAATGTTATAATTTTAATCTATTGTTAAACTATGTAGTTTTTATGTATGTGTATGTTGCTGTGTATGTGTATGTATGTATGGGTTTTGTGTGCATATGTTATTTTTATTTTTATATGATCCCAGCAAACTTTCTGACCAATCAATTTAAATACGATTCTATCTTTTCATATGGCCTTTGATGAGTTGAATTATGATGGAGAGGATGTAAAACATTGTATTGATATAGACAATCATTTAAATTGCAGATATTATACTGAACAATTACAAAGCTTAAATAGTACAAATAGTTGCTCATTTATGCACCTTAACATTAGAAGCTTGTCTAAACACCATGAAGAATTAGCCACTTTACTTTCTAATCTTGATTGTAGCTTTGATGTTATCGGCTGCAGTGAAACCTGGCTTAATGATAGGACCTTTACTGATATTCTTAATCTAGATGGATATAAGCTCATTATTAAAAATAGGCTTGGCCGTACCGGTGGTGGTGTTTGCTTATATGTTCATTCCAGATATCAAATTAATGTTTGTGATGACATTGTCTTAGATGACAATCATTCTGATTCACTTTTTGTGGAAATAAATCTCACGAATGCAAAAAAAATCATAGTAGGAGTGATTTATCGCCCCCCTGACTCTGACCTTGATGTTTTCGAGGGTAAACTGGAGAACATATTATTCTCCATAAACAAAAAAAACAAAGATTGTGTCATACTTGGGGACTTCAATACTGATGTCTCCAAAGATGACGTTGTAAAAAGAGACTTTGTAAATACCTTGCATTCATTTTTTTTTTTTTTTTGTACCATAAATCAGTTTACCAGAGTAACGTCTTCCACTAGGACAGTTATTGACAATATCATCACAAACATTCGTAATACTACATTAGAATCTGGAGTTGTGTTATCTGACATTACTGACCATTTTCCGATTGTATTGTTTCTAGATCTTGCAAATAAGAATGAATTACCACGGCGAAAAACAAAAATTAAAGTACTAAATGAGAGAACCCTGAAACTACTGGGTGAAAATTTACAGGCTAAAACATGGAAAGCAGTCTATGACTGCAACAATCCTGATACTGCTTATGACAACTTGATAAACGAAATTACAAATTCTATTTGTTGTACTATCCCTGAAAAGAACGCCAGACACCGTGCAACTGGTCTCAATCCCTGGCTCACAAAGGGTATTTTAAAATCTATCACCCATAAAAATAAGCTTTATAAACGTTTCTTAAAATGCCCAAGTGATATGAACAAGGATATATATACTAGTTACAGGAATAAACTTACTAATATAATAAGGAAAAGTAAAAATAACCACTATACATATCTCATAAAAGCATCACAGGGTGACTCTAAGAAGTCCTGGAAAGTGCTAAATGAAGTCCTTAACAAAAGCAAAAACAACGTTGTGTTTCCTACTGCTGTGGGCTTACCCTCAAATTTGGATAATAAATATACGCATGATATTAATCTAGCAAATAATTTTAATAATTACTTTAATTCAATTGGGGAAAAACTCTAACAAAATAGTTCAACCTCAGGGTATCATTTTCAACCATTATTTACGGGGCTCTTATGTACATTCTTTTTTTATGAAACCAACTAATTGTGATGAAGTCTATAAAATAATTACAAATTTACGAAGTTCGCACACTGCTGGGGAGGATGAAATTTGTGGTAAAATTCTGAAAGCCATAGCATTCAATATCATGGAGCCATTGACTTATTGTATTAATCTCTCTCTGCTTGTTGGAATTGTACCAAAAAGGACAAAAATTGCCAGAATTATACCAGTGTTCAAATCTGGGGATAAAAATGATATGTGCAATTATCGTCCGATATCAATCTTGCCCACAATTTCTAAGGTTTTAGAGAGAGTAGTGTACAATAGGCTATATGGCTATCTTGATAAATTAAATATTATTGCTTCTTCTCAATATGGTTTTAGGAAAAAAAGAACCACATGCATGGCGGTACTCGATCTGATTGAAAAGATCAATGATGCCATTGATAAAGGCGATAGCGGTATTGGTATTTTTTTAGATTTATCTAGGCGTTTGATTTTGACATCCTATTGAATAAATTACACCATTATGGAGTTAGAGGATTAGCCCTGGTTCAGAAGTTATTTGTTTGGTAGACAGCAGTATGTAAGTATCAATGAACAAAATTCAGTAAGTAAACCCATTAAATGTGGAGTCCCTCAGGGATCCATTTTGGGCCCTCTTCTTTTTTTAATATATATAAATGATTTTGAAAATTCCACAATGGCTTTACACAAGGTTTTATTTGCTGATGATACAAACTTATTTATGTCACATAAGAGTCCAAATGAAATGGAAGAAATAATAAATAGAGAGCTAAGAAATGTTGCTATCTGGTTTCGGTACAATAAATTATCTCTTAATATAAACAAGACAAACTACATCGTATTTCATTCCAAACAAAATCAATTGGCAAATAAGCATTTTTGTCTTAAAATAAATGAACAAATTATTGAAAGAGTAAACACCACTAAATTTCTTGGAATCTTTATTGATGAATGTCTACAATTTAAATGTCATATTGAGCAGTTAATAAAAAAATTATCAAAATACGTTGGATTATTTTTCAAAATAAGAAATTTTTTCCCAAAGTCAGCACTTGTCATCTTACATAAAACCTTGTTTGAGTCCCATATAAATTATTGTAATGTCATATGGTGTAACACTTTTACTAGCTACCTGAAAAAAATACAGTCTTTACAGAAAAAACTTATACGGGTATTAACGTGGTCTGAGCCAAATACCCCGTCCATTGTTTCATCGCCTTGGTCAATTAAGACTTACTGAATATAATACTTTTCATAATGCCTATATGATATTCCTGGTTGTTAATAAGTTAAATTACAGGTTGTGTGAACTTGTCCCAATTAGCAGACCCCAGCATACATATCACACAAGGGGAAAACTTTTAATTACTGGTAAAATAAGACGATTGAAATGTACGAGCCTGAGTTTAGTCTGTAGAGGTCCACAGATTTGGAACGAGCTTGAGGAAAACCTTAAATTGTTGCATTCTGTCTCCGTTTTCAAGAAAAATCTGAAGGAAAAACTGCTTTTAACATATACTTCTTGATCATTTTGAAAGTGTTATATTTGTGCTGGGATCGTCTGTTTGTTGTAGTCTTGTCTTGATGTATTTATATTTATTTGTGTTTATGGATTGAGCTTTTGTTCTTGTATGTTATATGTTGTATGGTGTGACTGGGTATTGGGCCCCCTTTTAAAAGCTTTCAATAGCTTCTTTGGGGTTTCCCCCTTTTTACACACATTAACTTTTCTTAATTATTGTTAATTGTGTCTTTAAAATGATGAAGTGTGTGAAATAAAGAAAGAAATATCCCCTAAAATATTACCTTCTACTGTATATGACCCAGATTTTGCCATAAGAATAGCTCTATTTTGCTGGTTTTGATGTTTAAACTGTTCACATTAACTTTTCTGGTTTAACATGTTTTGATCACATTTTTCTTGGTCTAGGTTTTAGCTTTATGCTAAATTCATGTTCTGAGATTTATTAAAACAATGAAATCTTTATCAGTATGTCAGAAATGTGGTTATGCTATTTAGCCATGTAACTAATAATATAGTTCATTAGATCTAATGTCTGCATTAGAATTTTTTTTCAAACTCTCAAATTTCTTCAATAATATTCCCTATAGTGTACAGCATTAATTAAAAGAATTTCCTCTTTCCGATTTACACGTATCTTAACCGAATCAGTAACTGATCAAATCATGAGATTTATATCAATACTCAGCCCTTTAGTTTGATTGAATCAAATAAAATCATCACACAAATGGATTCTTCTGTTAAACCTAAACTATTAGTTGGTCTACATCTTCTTCCAGGTGTGTGGGTCATCTCCTTCACCCCATGGACCTCCCATCTTCACCAGGGTGACTCTTTGCGAGCCGTTGCAATGGGCTTTCCCTCGTTGGTGAGGGAGGGCGTTACCAGCACGCACCTTTGATCCCTCACTTTATGCTGTGTAATGTTGAGGCTTGTTGGTGCTTGGACCCAGGTGTCACCCAGGTGATTTTCGCTGAGATCACACACCCACTGGTCCTTATTGGTGAAGTGAACCATTTCCTGGTTTTTGTCACCTTTGAATGCAAACCTTAAGTATTTTTGTTAGAGACAACATGGATTAATTGATCTGTTTATCTGGCCGGTCGTCCTTTTTTGGTGTGACATGTGGAAATTTCCTGTGGGTTGAAGGCTGTCCCGGCTATTTTCTTTTTCTTTGAGCTTTCATACTTTCATTGCCATCAATACAATGAGAGGAGCATGAACACATGACTTTCTATTTTCTATCATGCACAATTTGGGGTTTTATCATCTAATTTGCATTCTCACTATTTTTCCACCTTGTGGACAATAGGCACTATACATTTCAAATTTATTCTCAACATTTAGCCAATTCAACTCTGTTTTCTTTTTTATTCAAACTGAAACATATTATCACCAGATAATATATCGAGCTCACTCAGTAGGATATTCATCTGGAAAACACTCAACCCACTTTGCTAATGTTAACAGAAACATGGCAATATTTTATACATTTGGAACAAAAGCAGTTGGATGAAATCCATCATGACATCATGCTGCAAAAGGAAAAAGTTCAGTGTGGGGTGGACAGGGCAAGCTTGCTTGCTCTCTGCCTTCCCAAGTTATGCGCTGCGCAGACGTGGCACTGTTTTTATTCCTGCCACAAAAATAACCCAGGCCAAGATATTAAGCCAAATTCATCCATGGCCGTTATTTTATTAGGCACAATCTGCCCTGTGGGCCCACATAATAAATTTAGATACAGCTGTTTTGATTGGAATGATTTGCTTGTCTTTGGTGTCTCACCAAACACAATCCTTCACACACACGTTCACACACTTTCTCACTTCTCTGGCCAGAGCATCATACCTTTTTGTCTGCCTCAGCAGATTGTGAACTAAATGGGGAATGTATATATTACTAAAAGTGGAATACCAAAAATTAAGTCTGAACGGGTAACAAAACTTTGCAGATGACAGGAGCTACTAAACGTAGACACACTGTGGCATTCCCCTTGCGACAGTGTCTAAACATTAGCACATTAATTATCAATTGTCCGTCATGAGACAATGAGTCGCCTCAGTCGCCATGAGATTCAGTTTAACACCACAAATGTAAACCTCAACCTCAAAATAAAATAGATTAAATAGTTTAGAATAATCATGTAGATCTAGGCCTGCAGTTGAGAGAGCCAATTTCAATTTCTCAAATGCAATTTGTCATTCATTGCACAATTACAATTTTTTTTTCATGCTTTATGTTATTGCTCATGAGCTACTTAGAGGAAGTCCTGGATATCTCCACTCAGTCTTGGATCCATACTTAGGGGTTGTTGATTATGATTTTATTTTTTTTACTTTAGTTAGTGTGTAAATGTTACTGTAAAAACATAAAAAAACGTCTGCAAAGTTACAATGCTCAAAGTTCACTGCAAAGAGAGATATTTTCTTTTAAAAAATTGTGGACCAGAGTGGAGTTTTCAATGCAGAGGTGACAGATGATGCAAAAACAGCAACTCAAACAATAGAGGCAAGACTAAAACTCGCTGCATGCGGCGTTTGGGAAAAAAAATTACAAAACACAAGGTATTTTCTTTTTTCTCCTTTTTTTTTCTTCTGTTTGCATTTAAATGAGGAAATTAAAGTGGATAATATTGACAGATTGGAAAATTTAATTGACTCTTACTTCAAGTGCTTCATCTACCACTTCTCTAAATGAAGACACTAACCTGGCCAAAAAGAAAAAGATAGACTCTACTACAGTTACAGAAGATTTGTTGACCATGGATGTGGAGGTTAGTGTCTTACAATCTATCACTAAGAATTTGAATCAGCTTGAGTCTGTGCACTTGCAGATACAAGACATTAAATTGCTTGAATTTTGCATATGATCAAATTGAACAACTTCAAATACAAAATAAATCGTCACAGACTACAGTCGCAACACTTACCAAACAAGTTGATACTTTCACCTCTGGAAATAGACGAATTAATGAAACGCTACTCAAAATACAATTTAGGAGAATGCACGATAATTTTACTGGGATCCCTTAAAAATAAGGAATTTTGACATATATGAATTTACTAAGAATTTGAATGTAAGCCAGCTTAAATTAGTCTTAAAGATAATTAAATGTATGATGACATAAAGTTAATTATGTAACGTGTACACTTAATCTTGAATCTTAAAGGTGCCCTAGAATTAAAAATTGAATTTATATTGGCATAGTTAAATAACAAGAGTTCAGTACATGGAAAAGACATACAGTAAGTTTCAAACTCCATTGTTTCCTCCTTCTTATATAAATCTCATTTGTTTAAAAGACCTCCGAAGAACAGGCGAATCTCAACATAACGCCGACTGTTACGTAACAGTCGGGGTGTACGCCCCAATATTTGCATATGCCAGCCCATGATTGAGGGCAGAACGTCTGGATCTGTGCACATCTGAATAATCAGACTAGGTAAACAAGCAAGGACAACAGCGAAAAATGGCAGATGGAGCAATAATAACTGACATGATCCATGATATCATGATATTTTTAGTGATATTTGTAAACTGTCTTTCTAAATGTTTCGTTAGCATGTTGCTAATGTACTGTTAAATGTGGTTAAAGTTACCATCGTTTCTTACTGTATTCACGGAGACAAGAGAGCCGTTGCTATTTTCATTTTTAAACACTTGCAGTCTGTATAATTCATAAACACAACTTCATTCTCTATAAATCTCTCCAACAGTGTAGTGTTAGCCAGTTAGCCACAGAGCATAGCCTCAAACTCATTCAATATCAAATGTAAACACCCAAATAAATACAATACTCACATAATCCAACGCATGCATTCAGTATGCATGACGAACACTTTGTAAAGATCCATTTTGAGGGTTATATTAGCTGTGTAAACTTTGTTTATGCTGTGATAGGGTCGAGAGCTCGGGAGGGGGCGGAGAGCGCGCAATTTAAAGGGGCCGCAACCTGAAATCGGCTCGTTTCTAATTATGCCCCAAAATAGGCAGTTAAAAAAATTTATTTAAAAAAATCTATGGGGTATTTTGAGCTGAAACTTCACAGACACATTCAGGGGACACCTTAAACTTATATTACATCTTTTTTTAAAAAGTTCTAGGGCACCTTTAAATATTTTTAATTTCTCTGTCCAGAATGCTCTTGCCCTGACGAGAGGCATCAGTCCAAGCCAGCTGACACAACACCATGCAGTGAAAATGAGGAAGTTTGTGTACCACAAACTCAAACAAAATGCATTATGTTAAAGGGTTAGTTCAGCCAAAAATGAAAATTCTGTCATTAATTACTCTATTTATGATATTTTTGATAAAATCTGAGAGGTTTCTGATTCCCAAGAGAAATCAGCATAATTACTACATTCATTGTTGCAGACTCTTCACCTTTCAGTGACAACTCATCTTTTTGAGATCAAAATAGGTCACTTATGGGATTTGCATAGATCCAATGTTTTTTTTAATATAAATAAGTTTTTATTATTTTTTACAGTTTTACAATAACAAAACTGTGGTACAGGTGTCTTATGGCAGTATATACAGTCATTCATCATACAATCATACAATGGTAGTTCAATGGTTGAGTAGAGGGTAATAGCACCAAACTAGACAAGAATCAAGAAATGTAGACAATCAACCTACATTCTCAAGGAAATTCCAAAGAGGGGACCAAACACGCCAAAAATCATTAGACCTCCGGTGTAAGTCACAGGTTAATTTTTCTAAAGGTAGGGAAGTAGCAATTTGAGTCAACCACATATTATTGGGCAGAAGGAACCTGAGGAGTGGACCACAACAAGTATACATTTTTTCGCCAAAAAGGTACAAAGATGTAGCACACATTCTAGATCATGGCTGAGGTGTAATTCAGCTTTACAATTCAAGAGATAGACCCTCGGGGATAGAGCAAAAGATTTACCAATGACCCTCTGTACAGCTTTATGTATCTCTTTCCAGTAGGTCTTGATCATGTCACAGTCCCAAAATACATGCATAACCGTACCAATATTAGACTTACATTTAAAGCACAATTGAGAAACATTAGGAAAAATCTTGTGGAGGCGAACTGGTGTTAAATAAGTTCTATAAATAAACTTAAAATTTTGCTCATGACTCAATATTGATGCGCCTCTAAAGTAGACGCTAGAGCATGCTGAAAGCCAGTCCTCGTCATTGAGATTCATTCCAAAGTCTTTTTCCCATACCAATTTCAGAGGGTCAAAGGAGGAGGAGCCAACATTAGATAGCATATTATAAAAAACAGAGATCTTCCTTTTGAGAGAAAGTGAAGAGTACAATTGTTTTTCTATATCAGAAAGATCCAAGCGTATTCTCTTGTCCTTTAGAAATGATTCCAGAAAATGTCGTAATTGCAAAAATTTATAGAAATCATTATTGGGTAAATTAAATTCTTGTTTTAACAGCTGAAATGGTTTCAAGCTGCCTTTGTCAAGTAACTGGTCCAGCTCCTGAATTCCCCTCAGTCTCCATGATCGAAGACCAATGTTCTGAATAGCAGGGGGTAAGTCAGGGTTGAGTGAAATAGGAGACTTCAAAGATAGGATGCATGGAATATTCAAATACTTCAAAATATCTTTCCATGCCAGGAGAGTGTTTGATACTGTAAAAATATTGGACACTGATTCAATTTTATGTACACTGTAAATAAATGGTAGGGTACACAACAAATTTGGGAAACATCTCAAGGCCTCAATCCCTGCCCACCGAGAATCTATTCTATTTAGAAACCAGTTTATCATATTTTTAATCTGGGCAGACCAAAAATATAACTGGAAGTTAGGGAGTGCAACCCCTCCTAATTCTCTGGGTTTCAGTAAGATAGAAAATTTGAGTCTAGGCTTTTTTTTATTCCAGATGAATTTTGATGTAATGGAATTTAACTTTTTAAAAAAAGCAGCAGTCAAGTAACAGGGTAAACTTTGAAATAAAAAGTTTAACCTGGGTAGGATGTTCATCCTAATTACGTTAATCTTGCCCAGAAACGAAATGGGAAGATTTGACCAATTGGACAAGTCCTGACTGATTTTGGTAACTAATGGGGTGTAATTAGCTTTGAATAAATCACACAAATTGGGTGTGATATTTATTCCCAAATATTGAAAACCTGAGGGAGCTAAACGAAACGGACAGACCAAAGCAGCTTCGGGGGGAGCATACAAGTATAAGGCCTTAGATTTATTTAGATTGATCTTATACCCGGAAAATATACTATATTCTCCAATAATCGAAAGGATTGTGTCAACAGAAGTCTCTGGATATTTGAAATATAATAACACATCGTCGGCATATAGAGAGATACGATGCTCATCTGAGCCAATTCTAATACCCTGTATACTTGTATTGGCCCTCATTGCCACAGCCAGAGGTTCAATGACCAACGAAAATAAAAGGGGTGAGAGTGGACAGCCCTGGCGGCAGCCTCTACCAACAGGAAATCTACTAGACATTAGCCGGTTCGTATTAACTGCCGCCATAGGCTGGGAATATAAAAGTTTAATCAAATTAATAAAATTTTGCCCTAAATGTATCTTCTCTAATACGGCGAAAAGGAAAGGCCACTCCACCCTGTCAAACGCCTTTTCAGCGTCAAGTGAAACAATTAATAATTAGATTTGGGAATGGACAAATTGACATCAAGGTCTAAATAAACAGGACTGTGGTCAGACAGAACAATAGGGCCAATACCGCAGGATTTCACTTGGTGAATGCAATCGAATGGTGTGAAAAAATAATCCAACCTGGAATAAGAATTATGAGGGTGAGCATAAAATGTGCAATTTCTGTCTTTCGGGTGTAGCTCCCTCCAAATATCTGTTAGGCCTAAATCTTTACAGACATTACGTAAAATATGGGAGGATTTGTGGCCTGTCATGGTCTGTGGGGTGGATTTATCCAAATTATTATCAACTATACAATTAAAAAGAGTAATATATTTGACCCACCCAGTCTCTTTTAAGCTTACAATGTTCGTTATCCGATAAGTGGGTTTCCTGCAAAAGAGCAATGGATACATGCTCCTTTTTGAGAAATGTCAAAAAAATTTTCCTCTTTATAACGTGGCCGATACCCCACGATAGGTGAAAGTATAGCAACCGCATGAGCCTACAACATTTAAATCCCCTCCAAAAAAAAAAAAAAATCCTGGATAACGAATATTAAAAACAACAATATACAGTAAGTATAATAAAATAAGTAATAATAGAAAATAATAGAAAAGAAAAGAAAATGAGAAAAAAGGCTAACATTACACTTATTATCTTACAAGTCTGTTGGGCTCAAAAAAAGAGTAATCCTCCGAGAAATAGAGTACCTTACATTGTAGATAAAGATGAGAGAGGAAAAAAAAAAAGTACAGTGAGAGAGGAAAAAAAAAAAAGTACTTTTTTGTCCAGTGAGTCCAAAAAAGCTTTAGCCGAGTTCGGATCATCGAACAAGCGAATCTACCCCAGGTGTAAGCATCTGAGCCGGGCAGGGTAGGCGAATCCGCGATATAAGCCACGAGACACCATGATCTTGACAACTGAGGTGAAATCGCGACATTTCTGCAGGACACTGGAGGATAAGTCTGAATAAAACCAAAGCTCCACGCCTTCGTGAGTAATTGTCTTCTTCAGCGCTGCTCTCAGAACAGTTTCTTTTTCTGTAAACCGCAAAAAGCGAACCAGAACACTCCTTGGGGGTGAATTCGTATTGCTAGGTGCAAAAAAAGGAGATCTGTGGGCCCGTTCGATATCCAGGGTAAGAGAGAGTCTGCAGGCAGGTCTAGCCATTTCGGAATGGATGAATGGAGAAACGACGCAAGCGGACCGGAGCCTTCCGCTCCTGGTAGGCCAACTATTCTCAAATTTTTTTGTCGACCTCTGTTCTCCAAGTCATCCACTTTTGACTGAAGTTGTTCCACTTTAGTCAGTAAGTTAGCAAGCTGGCCTTCGGACACTACCGCCGAGTCTTCCGCTGATGAGATTCTCCCTTCAGCCTCCGTAAGACGGGTCTCAATGCCCTCAATCCTTTCGGTGAGAGCCGCGAACAAATTTTGTAGAGAGGAAACGGATCCAGCTATTCCCTCCAGCCGATTAGTTATTCCTTCAAGACAAGAGCCGTTGGCTTTTATCTCAGAAAGGATCAGTGCCATGTCTGATTGGGCCTCTGTTGCATTGGCATTAGCTTCTGGTAGTGGCGAGGGATGAGCTGTCTTCTTTTTGTCTTTTTCTTTGGATTTCTGCGAGCGTGTTGATCCGAAAATCGGAAAATCTTTGTCCGAAGTGGAATCAGACATGATTGAAAGTCCGTAAAGTTAATTAGAACAAAAGATTTGGAGGGAAAAATGCAAAATAAATGAATATTAGAGCGGAGACGAAAACTCAAGCAGCCATCTCGCTCTGGGTCACGTGACCACCCCAGCTCTGCCCATCTTTACTTCTGAGAGACTCTGCCTCTCTAAGACATCCCTTTCATAGCTAATCATGTTACAAACCTGATATTAATTAACTTAATTAGTTGCTAGATGTTCTCCCAGCTGAATCCTTTCAAAATTTCTTGCTTTTTCAGCCATTTGTTCCCAACTTTTTAAAATTTGTAGCAGGCAACAAATTTTAAATGAGCTCATTTAGTGGATAAAATTGTAAAATTTCTACGATTAAATATTTGTTATGTTATCTATGTTCTATTGGCTCAAGTAATTTGAAAGTTGTTTAGTTTTCATTTTAATCAAATTAAAATAAAACTTCCCAACATTTCCAGAATTCGGGTTGTACGTTTTGAATATTACGGTGTTTCTTTCAGCACTAGGACCAATTTCTCAATACTTTTCTTCACACTTCACACAGTGATCACAACATCAGTCTATGTGAGCTAAACTGTGGATCATTTATACAGTGTCTTTGTGAGTCACAAACTCCTGTCCACTCCACTGCACTCTGAACAAGAAAAACTACATACAGATGTGAAAAATATCTACTGTCTTATAATAGCATTTTTAGAAGTGTTTGCTTTTGCAAGATATATGTGATGTTTTGCATGTTGTGTGTGTGTGTGTTTTGTGGTTTAGAGTTTTGAGAAATTGAGCCATAGTTTCAAGAACTGTGTGTAACATTTTAAAAACTGTATCAGCAGTGTTAAGATGAGAGTTGGTTACGAGAACTGTGTGAAGAGTTTCTCAACACTAAGCGCTGAGAAATGTGTCTTAGTGACTGTAAAAAAACTGTAAATGTGTGTCAAGTGGGTCAGTGTATGTTTTCATTTTGCCTTTCAAATTGAAATGAAATAAGCAGAAACAAGAAAACGGTGTCTGTTAAAAAGGCTGGGTTCCTGCGCTACTTTCCATCAGTCAACATCAACGGAGAGAGTGACGAACTGAAGGTGTGAACGGGACTGTGTGTGCAGAAGTGTGTCAGTAAACACATGGAAGTTGCCTGTTTATCAAGTATGATAAATGTTAAGCAGTGTACTGTGTGAATACGATGGTAACCTGTCACTAAGAGATGAGTGCTTATCAGTGAGAACAATGTGAGGAAGGAAGATCTTCGTCATCTTCTGGTTCCTGTCTGACTGCTGTGGTTTGTGTTTGTGCCTCTGTATAGTGTTGTGTTTAACCTCTATTTACTGTCTTTCCTTGTTATTTATATTGCTATTATAATCACCATATATCTTATATGATATCACATTATTCTGACATGGCTAGATTTAATCGAAATCATCATCATCATATAGAAACTGTGTCTGTTCCCCGAATTAGTAAATACAAAAAATTCTCAAAACGATTACAGTTCATAAAATCTTTAAAAACAAATGACATAAATTATACATTAATTTCCCTTAAAAAGTAAATTGAGTAAGACGTTGTAAAAGGTGCGAGTGTGGATTAGTAATCTGGACCCCTGGTATCAAGGAGAAAAAATGTTGGCCGTCGTCACAATCGAAGTTGCCCATCCCTGCAGTATGTCATGATTACACACATAATGTTGGATAATAAAGTGTTGTTAATTCTACAGACTGTTACTGTGATTTAAGGTTGACCTCGAGGACAGTGATTCAGAACCAGAGAGCAATGTTACACAGGTTTGTTTGTTAAATCAATGGGCCTCATTTAGCATTGAACTCTGGTATATTACTGCTGTATATAGCTGGCTTGTTGTACATTGTCATTGTTATAAGGAGGACTGAGGGAGAGTCATGGAAGTCATCCACAGTCAGAGGACGCCGTCATAGTACAGGCATTTTAAGGAGAAAAAACCCTCTTCGCATGTTGTTCATGTACTGTACAAAAAAGCAGTTCTGGCAGGTGACGTTAGTCGAGCTCGTATCAGCTGACCCACATGTAGAAGGATGATTCCTGTCACATTTGAACATGAAAACATGCGATTCACCATGAAACAATGACTTTTACTTCACTGTTAGTGAAAAGAATGGTTATGGACTGCATTGATCTACTCTCACTTCTTACTGTGTTATTCCTAGTGTCAAGGTAGTGATTTTAAAAGGTTCAATATTGTGAAAGATTCTGTCGATCATGTGACTTTCTCTTGAGCCATGTACTGTAGAGTCTGAGGACAGTGACGTCTTACAGGTTGTTGTCATGCACCGTACACTTTGTTAATATGTCAAAACATGAAGTTCTTCTGATATTACTTTGAATGCTTGTGTAATTGTTTCAGGAATGGAGGGCTTTATGGCAACAGCAGATGCAGAATATGCTCTGTCCCTCAGAACTGATCAAGAAAAGATAGGATTATTTTTGGGGCATTAAATGTAATAATAACAACTCAATCATTATTGATTCATTTCAAGTATTTATGACATGATGACATTTTTTCCTTGACCTCGGTAATGTTTGTATAAATAAATAATACACTTTTGATGCAATCATTTTTACTTTTATTATTATATTCTCCATAATTTCTCCTAAGAGGTGTCCTGTCAGGCAACACTCTTTTGAAACAGTCTCTAAACATCCACAAACAGACGTTTTTTAATCCAGTGTCATGTTTCCTACAACAACAGGATCAGAAGCAGGAGAACATGAACTAATGTTTCGTATTAGTTACCATTATGTTGTACTTTTCAGAGTCCAGTTTAAGGAGAAAATAGCAATGGTGTTGATGTTGAATTTGCACATGGTTCGTCTTAAAACACCACATTGATGTACAAACAGCATAAAATGTAGGGCTTTCACCCCAGAGGCTCTTTAAAGGGGTCATGAACTTGGTTTGTTTTTTTGTTTTATAATGTTTCCTGGGCTGCACTTATAATGTTAGTATGCTTTTTACATCCAAAATTGTCATCATTTTTAAATAAAAATAAATTTGCCTACCCTGATTTTAGCCTCTGGTTTGAATGCTCTGTTTTAAGGGGCATGTCTCTGTGAGACTTCAGTATAAACGCCCACTGCTGTGATTGGCTGACATCTTTGCATATGAAAATATCCTTAGCGCATTTTTACTATTACAGCTCTCAAGGTTAACTAATTGTGAAAAGTCTTGCATTATATTTAGATCGTGGCATGAAAGGTTGCAGAGATGAACACTGTAGCCGATCACAGACATGTTGTTGAGCGCATGAAAGCAGTGATCTCATCATTGAAACTCAATTTCTGCACACTAACAAATGCTTTCATCTTCACTGACAGTGCAAACGTGATATAACTAAGAGATTCATTGAATAAAACGGGAGTTTTGCGCATCAGTCATGATAAACTCGCTCTGTTTGATTGACAGCTTCAGCGCAGGCTGCCCCAACGATTGCCAAGGGAGCTTTCTTTATATAATTTAATCACCGTTAAATAACAGATTATTTTCATCCTACTAAGAGAAATAATGCAAGTTGACGTTTAGTCACTGGTTTGATTTACTGACACACAGAAGATCATCTGACTGTACATGAATCATTAATATCAGATCAGGCATTAGAATTAACACAGTTACTTACATGTTGTTGCATTACTGTCGAGTCCAGGCACTGCACAATATTTTGTAATCCTCAACGGCATGTTTATTGCTCGATCTATTTTAGCACCACATAGGCCTATGTTACTATTGGATGTCATGCGCGAATCGGTGGGAGGGGCTAAACAGGCAGGGATGAAGTAGGCGTTGATCTTCTTCTGCAGAGGAGGTGCTTGCTGCCCTTTGACCTCATAGGTTCCCACTTTGTAAATCCTGTCATTTGCTGGGTCTGGTGTCAATTAAAGTTTTTATTGGACTAACAAGGAGGTTTTCAGCTCTAAAACTTACAGGATATTCTTATAGTATGATGACCTCTTATATGTCAAAAGCTCAAGGAAAATTGGATTTCTCAGTTCGTCACCCCTTTAATAATTTCCTGTGGTGGAAGGATTAATTGAACTCATCCCATAACAGGTAGTGTTATCCTCAGGGGCGGTTTCTTCATTAGGGCAATAGGGCGACGCACCACCAAAGTGAGAAAGGGACGGATTTTTCAATCACATTCAACCACAGAGTTATGCTAGCTGTCACTGCTAGGCTGTTTGTTCTGCCTCTGGATATAGTCCAATCAGCGTCGAGTCATGTTCTGTGGAGTACCGCCTCTTTTTGGGCGATTTCAGTCTGGCCGAGATTTTCCCCGAGTGCTCCCATAGACTTCCATTCAAAAAACGTTTTTTTTCGAACTGCAGGCACTGCAATGCAATCTCTATGGGTTCTGGGAGGGCTCGCACTAACGTGCCTTCGTCATCATACGTAACCTTAACTTGTGCAGCGATTGGTGGAAACGTCTTTAAGCTAAAGTGACATCCAATAATTTCAGTGCATAATTTACATTTCACAGACATATTCTCCATCTGTAAATGTTATAAAGTCGAGAAAATATTTCCATTTTGCAGTCAGGCGTGGACGAGCCTTCAGCAAGCACAAACTTCCGTGAACGAGCGCCGCCGTGCGCATGCGCGCCAAACAGATGGAGTTCAATCTGAGTAAAATACATTTTGCTAAAAATATTTGTTGTTGAATTTTTTTTTTTTTTTTTTTTTTTTTTTTGGGCGAACATAATAATTATACCATATGTAGAATTTCGAACCTACAACTAAGTGTATTTGTATGATAGCTGTAACTATGTAGTGACTGTTGTAGGGTAATTAAAATAATAATAATAATAATTAGTCTGTTCTTTTGTTTAAAACATTGTTTTTAAATTGTAAAGTTACAGTTTTAGAATATGGCCTAGGCCTAATGTGATTTGACCCCATTTTTGCACATAATATAGCATATCTTGTTTTTATAGCCTTCAATATGAACATTGTTTCTAGGACAATATTGGGCAGGATGTGAAATAACATTTTTTTGTTAATTAAATACAGATTTTTTTTTTTTTAGATCCCTATGGCATGCTTTAAATACTGAATTTTCCATGTTTTAGATAAGCAGTAAAGATACATTATTATATCACTTGTTAAATGGTTATTTAACATTTAGCCTATTAATTCCTGTGTTTCTAAATATTTTTTTTTTGCGCCCCCCCAAAAAGTTTTTGCACCAGCCGCCACTGGTTATCCTTGGATGGAGCTCTGAGTTAGTCCAGGAACATTTGTCTGTAAGGGTACTGTTTAAATGCACAGCTACCTGACAATTATTAAGGTTATCCCTCCGGTGTGAGGAAGATCCATGCAGATGGGAATATTCCATTTGACAAATTAATAAAATTGGCTGAATAATTATAATTAAAAAATTATAAAGAGACCCCTTTGGTGTGGTGTGGCAAATAGAAAAATCAAAATTGTGATCAGGTGAAGGATGGGTCAAAAGATATCAAGACCAATACAAGATGAGACACCCCGAAATTGGATGTTTAGAAATAATTGTGGATGTTGGACTGAACCCTATTTATCAAATTTAAAGGGGTATGAAGTGTTGGTTGGCAAAAACTTTCTCCAATTGAATGAAGACAAGTGAGAGTTTATTGTCTTTGGTCAGAAAGGATGTGGTATGAATTCTAATGACAACCTGTTATTGCTTCCTGGAAAAAACTTTCCTTTGTGAAAAATCTTGGCTTTATTTTTGACTGAGCTTAAATTTGATCGTCAAATAAATGCTATTGTTAAAAATATTTATTTTAATCTTATATCTATTATAGTCAAGTTGATGTCTATCCTCTCTTTCAATGATTTGGAGAAGGTTGTTCGTGCCTTTGTGTCGTTCTCATTTGGATTATTGTAACTCTTTGTATCTGGTGTGAGTTCAGATCTCTGCTGCTAGGCTTTTAACTGGTACCAAAAAAAACACCATATTACTCCTGTATGGATTTCATTACATTGGTTACCGATTCAATCCAGAATCCAGTATAAAGTGTTGTTGTATGTTTACTCTCCATGGCTTGGTACCAGAGTATATTTCTGATTTAATTAGTTTACATAAACCTTTGAGATCCCTTCGCTCCAATGATCAGTCTTGTCCGGCGGTTCCTGTATTTCAGTGGGTGTTAAAAATTTTCCTTGGCTTTTAATAATGTGATGTAAACTGTCAGTATTTGTTTATTTTTTGCTATTTTCATGTACAGCACTTTGGTTCCCACTGTGGTTTTTGAAAATGCTTTAGAAATAGTTGAGTTGAGAGCGGCATATTTAATCTAGATGTGTATAACAGTGGTAAAACAGAACTTAAAATCATTGTTTCACTTCATTACTTTGCTTAGGCAGTTAAGAGTGTGCGTACGGTGCACACATACTTATGCCAAGCGTATTTTTTATAAATCCCGATATATGCATGGAAAATGCGTACCCACACTTTAATGCCTTCTTTGTTCGTACGCGACGTTTATTCATCAGGCCCCAGAGGTGTAAACGGGTATCTGTCTCCCTCGTCTACTAATGATCCGATTGACCATAATGCATCTTAATACCAGGTATAAAAACAGGGCCTTAGATTTAATAAAAAAAACTCAGTTTTCCACATTTCTAACAATCTTTCTTTCTTTGCTGGAAAAAACCTTGCCGAAGTAGCTCCATAGGAACCTAAAGTAAAAACAGAGGATGAGTGAAGCCACGACGACCTGAGTCCAGGGGCCCAACATCAATAAAGACATCCAGTGCTAATAAGAGTTTTATGGTCCTAACACAACATGGAGTTAGCATTTGGCAGAAAAGCGCCAAGAACGGGCCCAGAGCTGAACAGGTACAAAATTTACATTTACATTTACATTTAGTCATTTAGCATATGCTTTTATCCAAAGCGACTTACAAATGAGAACAGTAGAATCAATCAAATCAACATGAGAACAACAGTATGTAAGTGCTGTGAAGTCACAGTTATGACAGTAAAGTGCTTGTAGCAAGGAATTTTTTTTATTATTATTAAATTAATACACAAATAGATGGAATGAAAATAAAAATCAAGGTAAGTGCTACTATTACTGGGTCAAGTGCTGACGAAAAAGATACGTCTTTAGCATTTCTTTGAAAGATTCAGCTGCTCGGATAGAGCGTGGCAGGTCATTCCACCAGCCAGGAACAAACCCGGAGAAGGTTCGTGAGAGTGATTTTGTGCCCCTTTGTGATGGCACCACAAGGTGCCGTTCACTTGCAGAATGCAAGTTTCTGGAGGGCACATAAGTCTGAAGTAGTGAGTTAAGGTATAGCGGTGCAGAGCCAGCGGTCGTTCTGTAGGCAAACATCAGAGCCATAAAAATGACATAAAAAATGACATAAAACAAGGAAACTCCAAAGCCTGACGACATCCCAACAAACATGCTGGCGCCATCGTATATCATAAAACAAAGGAATGAACAAGGAACTAAACAAGACACTGTATGGGTCTCCACTGGAGAAGGTGAAGGTTTTTAAATGTTTAGGTATTTGGTTTGAAGAGCGCATGACACATGTCATTGTCATGGGCTGTGCATGTGGGTAAAATTGTGTTGAAGTGTGAAAGTTTTGAATGTTATGAGAGGTCTGGCTGGAAACTGGCTGGAAACTGAAATGGGACAAATGCCCTTATGGTTAAGGCGCATTAAGTTAGGGTTACAGAGTACTGGGCAAAACTCAGTGGGTGAAATCATACCTTCACAGCAAGATCTGTTACAAGAGTTTACTGGAGATAATAACAGGGTTGTATTGTAGAGCATGCAGGATGATTACCTGTGCCCTATCGGATGATGCCTGAACTGAATATTGAGCTTGCTTTCCTTCAGGATAAAGATAAGTGAGAGGTTACACCAAAAATAGTGTAATATATTAATTTAATCAGTGAGATGATTGTTTTTTCAGATGGATCTAGAGATCCAGTTAGTGGGAGAGCAGGATTTGGTTGTGTATGTGGAGCAGCTAGGGTTGAAGATTGGACGGCACATTTCTAATGGAAGCTCTGTTCTCTCTACTGAATTAATGTCAATTCTATGGGCTCTGTGGTGGATTGAGGAAGTCAGAGCTAGAGAAGTCATTATCTGCTCTGATTCTGCTGCTGCTCGACAACATTTAAGAGCAGGAAGATCTAAAGCTCGTCCTGATATTGTAAATGACATCTTGGATGTGATTTATAGAATTAGGTTTGATTGCGATATCAGTTTTATCTGGGTTCCCGGGCATGCTGGGATGAGGGGAATGAGTAGGTGGATAACATTGAGCTTAGGAAGAGAAGTAGATGTTCATGTATTATTGGGAATGTGGAAATGAGAGAAAGAATTAAAGAGGATTTAATAAAAGAATGGCAAATTGGTTGGGAAAAGGAAATTAGGGGTTGACACTACTTTTCTATAAACCTGACGTTAAGAAAAGATGTTTCTGTACTTTGATATCCCACGGGAATTGAGTGAAACTGTGTGGATTGAGGTTGGGGCACTGTGGGTTAAAGTACTACTCTTTATGTAGCAGGAAAACATGTTTCTGGACTATGGGAATGTGGGAGTCTGGAAACAGTAAGGTGTGTTTTCCTGGAATGTAGAAAATACAGGGTACAAAGAAATATATTATTTGTTAAACTAGCAGGACTTGGAGTTGAGGCTTTTTCTTTGTTTGGACACAGTAATAAGCACAAACTGATCCCTGAGGAAGTTCTTCAGTTCTTCATGACAGGACTGTATGTGAGAATTTAGTTCAAATTTTGACCTGTGGAGGGCAGTAATACTCTTAGCAGTGTCTACACTGCTGGAATCCTACAAGAAGAAGAAAAGATGTTTGTTTCTGTTTCGTTTTGACTCGAGCTTGAGTGAGTTTGACGGTAAGTTCAGTTATCAGCTTTATTTAATATCGTGTCATGTTGTTATATGATGTTGTTCTGTGTGTTTATATGATCGTGACACACTCTTGTTCACTGACAACAACAAACACTGACGCTCAGGAATGGATGACGCCGGAAATGAAGGAACTTATACGGGATATGCGTTATCACTTCACTTTTCTAATCTTTATCCAGATTATATCAAAACCGTAAAGATATTTCCACTGAAGATATATTTATGTGGTGTAACTTGACCTCTGTGAAATCATTTTCTTGTCTTCTGATAATTATAATGTTATATAGGGAAAGCAGAGTCAATTCCTTAATTTTGTTCAGGAAAATAGACTGAAAAAGGATTTTTACTAAAGTTTACTCCTGCATATTTTGATGGATTTTTTATTGTTATAAATGTTGTGAATATTGTACCTCAGATATGTGAAATGTTCACCTGTTTGCAAGTGTTTGTCATGTTCTGGTTTCTACAACTTTACCTCAGGAGGAGAAATCTGCCTTCATTTGAAAGAAATAAAGATTTGACATTTATCCTGATGATTATCAATAAACACTGATATGAAATATATGTGGCCCAGCTCTAGTTTAATTCATTTAATGATTCAGTTCTTTGTTGTGTTCATATGATCTTTGATGTTCACAGAGAACATCCCAAATAACAAGACTAATGTTCTCTCAAACTCATGAACAAACATCTTTCCAGTAACTTTAATAGATTGTTTGTTATCTGTTAGATCATGATATAACTATATATATATATATATATATATATATATATATATATATATATATATATATATATATATATATAGTTATCTGTTAGTGTCAAATGTTAGATGAGTGTCTCTTTTTAACTTCTACTTTATCAGGACATTCAGAAAACATTCAAAAGTAACGTTCCCTTAATGTTTACAAAATGATCAAATGAAATATTCCTTTAGTGTTCACCTAACTAAGAAACATTTTGATCGTTCAAAGAATATTTAGAAATAATGTTTTCATAATTTAGTATCAAGACATTCTTAAAGCACATGTTGTTCACTGGGATATGTGCTGAAATGAACACACTGTAAATTACTTGTGATTAAAGCATCTGCTAAATGCATCAATGTAATATTAATGTAATGTTCCCAGTGTTTCCATATACAGGGAAGATGTCAGACTTTGAAATGAGGAAGAGGAAGAGATCTTCATCTCCAGATCCCAGCTGTGTGTCTCTGAAGAGTCATGGATCCATGAATCATCCTCCTGAATTGAGTGATGGACCAGTGACCTCTGACCCCAGGTGAGACACTGTCCTGTACTGGAGACAATAGCAAGAGATCATTTGTGAAATGATCTGTGAAAAACCATCACATGATGAAATTTTACCCATCACTGGTTTCAGCACCATGTGAAAGCCCTTTTCCAAATCTGATTTTCAGGAATGTAATTCTGAGAAAAATGGGTTTAATTAACTGTCATTCCCTTTTTCACACAGACATGAAAATTCACTATCCAAACACAAATGGTTGTGGTTCAACAATCCTTTGGATTATAGACCTAAGGTTGGTCTTGTTTGAAAGAAGACACTTGTCAGATTACTGTAGAAGTGAAATAAATTATGAAAGTGAAATAAAAAAAGTTATAGAAGTTTAGGTTTATGAAAATGTAAAAATATGATTGTTTATATTTTATAATAATATATTACAAAGCATGTTTTACTCTTAAACGGCAAGAAAATAAAAGCCAAATATGTCAAATTTCCAAATTTTAGGTTGAAATATTTCAAAAATTAGCTTTCAGTAAGATTTTGTTTGGGCCCAGTACCACTTTTTTTCACTAGATGACACCCAAGCTCCATTACCATGACCATTTAAGGGCACCTCCATTTATTTGAGTAATCTGAACTATATATTTCCATATTTTCCTACATTTTATGAAGTAGACATCTATTCAGAAGTAGTATGGTCAGTTTGGCAGTATTTGCTCTGAATTCAACCTCTAATAAACACAGAATGAGAACATGTGTGTTCATTATAGCTCTGTTGTTCTCTTGTGCTCCGCCTTCTCACGATAGCATTGTATTAGCACGTGGTAGTTTATAGAGGACTGGTGGGAAATTTGCACTAATACACCTTCGTTCTACATGTAATGTGGTTTATTTTGATAGGTGAACTGTCTTTGTAGTGTTAAGAGAGGAAAAGCTATGGCTGATATTTTCTCCTCACGTCTGCTGGGTGTGTTCTTAAACAGTGACGTTAGAGAAAGACAGTCTTGTCACGATAAATCACTGTTTTTCTGCACTTAACAGGCAAATTTTGCCAAGATGTTTTCAGAGATGATAGACAAGATGTTATAGAATAATCATTTAATGAAAACCCAATTTTGACAAAATGACATTCAACCTATTTTTTGACGTTCCATCGAGACATCTGACATGTTTTCCCAGGTTGCATCACATTTGATTTAATTATATTATGTTAACTACAGTGTAAGTTTTATATGAATAATAATAATAATAATAATAATAATAATATCTCAGTATCTTCAGGAAGAGATCTTCATCTCCAGATCCCAGCTGTGTGTCTCTGAAGAGCAATCAATCCATGAATCCTCTTGTTAACTTCAGTGATGGACCAGTGACCTCTGACCCCAGGTGAGACACTGTCCTGTACTGGAGACAATAGCTGTGTCTCAATTAGGGCTGGACGATTAATCAAAAAGTAATCAAAACCGAAATTCAAAACATTATATTTAAAAACATTCGTACAACATTATTTACCCATGAGCTGCATTAAGCAGTCTATGTAAATGTCTAAATAACACCACTTCAGATTGAGCTTCTGTGCCTCTTCTGCAGTGCAAACATGGATTTGATGATTTCTTTTGATTGGTAACAGTCTGATTGGATCTTATTGTTGTAATTGGATTTATTGTTTAACTTTTAAAAACAAATTTTCTATTTTAAGAAATTGATTAAATATGGTGCATACATTTAAAAAGATTAGAAAAAATGCTCTTATAATGGTACAAATGCCCCAAGAAATTAATTTAAAAATCGCCCTGTAAGGGGAAAGTTAATGTCTGTTATTGATCAGAAAGTTTTTTTTTAAGAAAAATGTTACTGTAGAGCCCTGTGTAGGACAGCTTCTTTATTAGTACTTCAATTTAAAAAAGTAATAATATTTATGTACTTGTCACAAACTTGAAGAACAAACAAATTTCACAGTGTCCAATAACCTTCAAAGGGCATAATTACCAATATATATAATTGCTTAATTGTTGCCAATTTACAAATACTATAAAGATACAAATTTAAAAAAATAGTTTTTCAGATACAGTAGGTTTATTTACCATGTATATATTTATTTAACATATTTTGTTGTTTTATTAACATTAATGACAAATATCCATGGGTTTCAAAGACGTCACTTCCGCTATGCCCGCCGCCATATTTGTGTCCGGTCACAGCTGCGCGCTCTGTTTAAGTCTATGGTGACAGCAGCTACAACTACCAGAGGAAGGCCAACAAAACACTCTCAGAAGGTTCACAACAAATTTACAATATGTCTGGGATATGTGGTGCTGTTAGCCGTTTCAACAGTCGTCAGAACTACAAATTTATTTGATTCCAAAGGAGTTAGATCAGCAGAATTATTGGCTTCATTCAGAAGGGACCACACCACTGGCAGCCAAACAGCAACGCACAACATTAATAACTGCTGGGACTGTAATTTACATAACATTATAACGAGAACACTATTGTAATAAAATGTTGTGAATTCTCTATGTTGTTGTTTCAGCGTGTTGTTGTGGGAAGAACGCGTCTACTGGAGTTAAACATTGATTACATAAGTTGTTCAAACGTCACTTGTGCATTCGCGTCATTTTGTGCAGATAAAACTTGTAATATTAATTTTATGAAGTATAAATATCTGATTATTCTCATAAAGGATGTGTTTCGTTGAGGTAAATAACCCACATGCTGATGATCATATAGCTTCAGCGCGAGCGCTCAAAAAGTAAGACAAAACATTAATATGATTGGGACTGTCTTCTTATAAATTATATTATAATCGTATATACTTGTAACATAACGTTGTGAATTATTTGGGCTTATTTGCTGTGTTTCGGAGTTCCATGACATTACTTCAAGTTCATATATGTGTGATTTTGTGCAAATACTAGTTGTAATATTATTTTCATTTTGTATTAATATCTGGATTATTTTATATAGGATGTGTTCCGTTGAGTTAATTAACTTTCAGTTCATGAGTTTTTATTCTCTTCAACTTCAGCGTGCGCAGCTCAAACAGCAAGTCATTAAAATGTTTACAGTAATATTAAAACTTTCATATTTAAAAAAAAAAAAAAAAAATGAATGCATTATTTTTAATAACTAGCTCTTATATTGTTCTCGTATTATATTCAGCAACACATGGTTTGATTAATAAGGATCACGAACAATAACAGATTTTTTTTTTCTCAAATCATCTCATTTTGATAACAGTATTATTTGAGCTGCACACGCTGAATGGACACCCGTAAACTGAAGCGCTTTGCTAGAAGGTTAATTAACTCAACGGGACACATCCTATATAGGGTAATTCATATATATTTATACAAGATAGACATAAAATTACAACTTATATTTGCACGAAATCATGCACGCATCATGTAGGCTACTTGAACTAAGTAGCTAATGTAGTCAGCTTGTGTCGTGAATTTGTTCATCCTGTAATAACACGCCGAAACACAGCAACTAGAATTCACAATATTTTAATACAATATTGTATACAATTATAATGTTATGTAAATGACAGTCCCAGCAGTTATTAATGTTGTGCACTGCTGTTTGGCTGCCAGTGGTGCGGTCCTTTCTAAATGAAGCCAATAATTCCGCCGATCTAACTCCTTTGGAATCAAATAAATTTGTAGTTCTGACGACTGTTAAAACGGCTAACAGCACCACATATCCCAGACATATTGTAAATTTGTTGTGAACCTTCTGAGAGTGTTTTGTTGGCCTTCCTCTGGTAGTTGTAGCTGCTGTCACCATAGACTTCAACAGGGTGCGCAGCTGTGACCGGACACAAATATGGCGGCGATAAAATACAGTGACGTCACATGAAACCCATGGATAGGCTATGGTCCCTTTAAGACCGAATCCATGGATACTGACACATATCCTGTTTTCACCCCAATGTTTACGTCCACTTAAGCCATAACCGACTGTACTTACGTGAGATAATCCACACGATGGATATTTTGACAACTATGTGTGCATTTGACCATTCAGACGTGAGGAGAACTGATTGAGCGCTAATGAGAAAAGAGATTGTGTGCAAGAAAGAGAGAGAGAGCGCTTCTGGTCTGTGTCATTCAGCGTTATCACACCTTCACTAATCGATAACGAATTGTGATTAAAGCATGCAGTTCTCAATGTGTGTGTTGTCATCATTAATTTTTAAGTATTTCCACACCTCTGAGGCTGACATTGTTTCTACTGCTGCTGCTGTCGGTGTCTCTGTGCACGGACAATTCTGTCAGTTACGTCACGTGAGGTAGTGGTCTTTGGTATCGGGGTATTTTTACGAGTAAAAGTACATGAGCTTGATATCGGCCCCCTATACTGATATGGGTATCAGTGCATCTCTAGTCACAGCGGTGTGATGAAGGCTATGTGTCGTCCAGATGCACTATTTGTTTCTCGATCAAATGAAGGAAACATCAGATGGACCCTTCACGGCCCACCCTATCTCAGAATTCATAGTGCCGGTGACGATGGGATGTTCAATCAAAGAAAATGTCAGGTGATAGTTGTGTGGCAGCCAATGAATACTCTTATAAATGTGTCATGATTTCAAGTGTATTTCCTTTAATTCCATGTAACTGGTGATGGGTTAAACTTGAACCTCATCTGGCGCCTGAATGTAATATAATTTAGGTAACAGTTTGAAAGATAGTGTTTACTTATATAGCCAGATAAATATAATGAAATGTACAAATATGTACAGGTCTAAGCAGAAAGCAGAATTTTAGTTGTCATGGAAACAGTTATAGTATTTTTCAGAAAATAAATCACAACTGACTGTAAATCAAAATGGGTGAAAAATTACATCATTGAGAGAGATTTAATCAATATTATTTAATCTTCACTTAAATATTTAATCGCTAACTGAATATTAAGTGTCTTTTAAAGCTCAAGTAATCCAGACAAAACTAGGACAGGAATCTAAGAGACCAAAACTTCTACATAAGAGTCCAAAACAGACAAATATAAGATGCAGCACATTTCAGATGATAGAAAATGTGACTTAAATTCCAGAAAATAAGTTTAATGTAAATATGTGGAATATAACAGGAGTCTGTTAAACTGACACTTCTCTCTTAAATGTGTTGCTGTTCTTGCATGATTTATTGATGAACATGTTTTTATGTTTGTATTTTGTTCCCAATCAGAGATGATCAGACTGGAGACCAGGATTCTCCTCAAGCAGTAGATGATGAACTCCAGAGAATCAAAGAGCAGCTCAAAACCAGCATGAAGAACAAGTATGAGAGATTATTTGAGGGACTGAACCTCCAGGAGAATGAAACCCTCCTGAACAGGATCTACACACAGCTCTACATCATAGAGGGAGAGAGTGAAGGAGTGAATGAACAACATGAGGTTTTCCAGATGGAGAAAACAGCCAGAACACAACACTCACAAGACACTCCAATCTCCTGCAATGACATCTTTAAAGCCTCACCTGAACCAGGATGTGAGGAGAAACACCAGATCAAGACTGTTCTTACTAAAGGCATCGCTGGAATCGGAAAAACCGTCTCTGTGCAGAAGTTCATTCTGGACTGGGCCGAGGGAAAAGCCAATCAGGATGTAGATTTCATGTTTGTGCTTCCATTTCGAGAGCTGAACTTGATCCGAGATCATCAGTACAGTCTTCACAGACTTCTGCTGGACTTTCATCCTGAACTTCAAGATCTGGACTCAAAGATTTATGAGGAGTGTAAAGTTGTGTTCATCTTTGATGGTCTGGATGAAAGTAGAATCACACTGATGTTTTCAGATGATGAGGAAGTTTCTGATGTGACTGAGTCTTCATCAGTTTGTGATGTGACTGAGTCTTCATCAGTTTGTGATGTGAATGAGTCTTCATCAGTTTGTGATGTGACTGAGACTTCATCAGTGGGTGTGTTGATGTCAAACCTCATGACAGGAGAGCTGCTTCCCTCTGCTCTCATCTGGATCACCTCCAGACCAGCAGCAGCCAATCAGATCCCCTCAAAATACATCGACCGTCTGACAGAGATTCAGGGATTCACTGAGCCTCAGAAGGAGGAATATTTCAGGAAGAGAATCAGTGACGAGCATCAAGCCAGCAGAATCATCTCACACATCAGAAGAGCAAGAAGCCTCCACATCATGTGCCACATACCCGTCTTCTGCTGGATCTCATCCACTGTGCTTCAGAAGCTCCTGAAAGAAGATCTGAGTGCAGAAATCCCTCAAACTCTGACTGAAATGTACATCCACTTCCTGCTGATTCAGATCAACATGAGGAATCAGAAGTATGAAGAGAGAAAACCAAAAAAACTCCTTAAGTCCAACAGAAAAGTGATTGTGAAACTTGCTGAAGTGGCTTTCAATCAGCTGATGGAGGGCAATGTGATGTTCTATGAGGAGGACCTGAGAGAGAGCGGCATAGACGTCACTGACGCCTCAGTGTATTCTGGGATTTGCACTGAGATCTTTAAGGAGGAATCTGTGATTCATCAGAGGAAAGTCTACAGCTTCATTCATCTGAGCTTTCAGGAGTTTCTCGCTGCTTTCTATGAGTTTTATTCACATGTGATTGAGAACAAGAAACCACTGGATGAATTCAGAGTTTACTGGTTTAATAAATACTCTCTGTATTCTCTACTAACATCAGCAGTAGATAAAGCCATTGAGAGTGAGAATGGACAGCTGGATCTGTTCCTGCGGTTCCTGCTGGGCGTCTCACTGGAGTCTAATCAGAGACTCTTACAGGATCTACTGACACACACAGAGAACAGCTCAGAGAGCATCAGGAGAATCACACGGTACATTCAAGAGAAGATCAAAGGTAAAGATAGAGATCTCTCCACTGAAAGGTCCATCAATCTGTTCCTCTGTCTGCTGGAAGTCAAAGATCAGTCTCTGTCCAGAGAGATTCAGGAGTTTGTGAAATCAGACAAACACTCAGAGAAGAAACTCTCTCCTGGTCACTGCTCAACAATCTCCTACATGATTCAGATGTCAGAGGAGCCGCTGGATGAGCTGAACCTCATGAAATACAACACATCAGATGAGGGGAGAAGAAGACTGATACCAGCTGTGATCAACTGCAGAAAAGCTCAGTGAGTGTTTAATCATTAACTAAAGTATCATATTTAATAATGAATCTGACACCTTTAAAATAATGGTTCCTAAATGAGAGATTTTCTCCTCAATAACAGAATCTTAAAGGGTCACGACACGCCTCTTTAATACAGTAGATAGTCACTAAAATGCCTGTTACCGCCGCGGGTAATCACAACCCAGTCACGTGTGAAACTTGCTGGTGAAATCACCACCAGGTGGCGCAAAGGGATGGTCGACACCATTGATCAGTAAAGCTGGAATTGAGACATTTTCACTTGTGAATGAAGATAATGACAGAAATTACTGCTAATATTAATAGCAATAATAATATATCATTATGACATTTAATCTTCAGTAATTATTCATCATAAATGCTTAATGTTCAGCTATTTGATGACTGTTACAGTGAACTATTACAGTGACAGCTGTGCTTGAAGTGTGCTTACATTTAACTGTACAGCACTAGCCAGTGTTTTACATTATTATATATTTAAAGAGGTGTGATTATGCCATAAAATAAATAAAATGATAGAGAAGGTGGATTAATGTGAATGGGAATATTATGGGTAATAAAGGTCTTGTTTTCTAACATATTTACTCTGTCAGCATTGTGACTACATTAATGTCAAAATAAAAGATTTAACTTACATTTCAACAGGTTGCACACGTACATGAATTAGTCACACATAAAAATATCTGCCAATGAGGGAAGAAAAATCATTTTAATTTAATTTTTGGCAATTTTTACTTTTTTTTTCTTCAGAAAACAAGACTTTATATCTTCAGTCATTTTCTTCTGAAGTAAATGTATCTTGATTCAACAATGTTTAGATATTTGTGCACAAAAAGTCAAAATTTTTCAAAGCATGAATATCTCCACCCTCATTGTGACCGTCTGTCAGAAACGCTCGGTTTATGATAAATGACGTCTGTTTTCTCACGACATCAAGTTAATTGTAAGACGCTGTTCTGATTTTTTTTATTTCGTGGAGTCAATACACATTTTATGCCAACTTTTTGAAACATGGACAAGTCAGAGCTCAAGACAAGCCCACTAAATCTGGACCGAATAAGGCAAAAAAACTGTTTATCTCGGATCGGTGGGTTGGCTTATTTGTACTGCGTGGTCCTGATGCTCAGTGGTGATATCCATTTGAACCCTGGACCAATTTGTGTGGTGAGGTCTCCGACCTGCGGCACTGGAGCCGCGGCTGAGGTGTTGACCCGGATGGCACGGACTACAGGTGTTGTGGCGAACGTGGTGACGGATTTGGCGTCTGCCACGGGGGCACTTGGAGGAGGTGCGAGTGAACAGGTTCAGAGAGTGGCAGTGGAGACGATGGTGGATGGGAACCCGGTTATGACTGCGGCGGTGACAGCGGGACCGTCAGCGAGAGCGGTCTGGAAATCGGCTGTGACGGCGGGGTGCCCGGTGGAGCCATTTCCCTGCATCGTGGGCCATGGTTGCGTCAAGCAGGGTAATGCCAACGCTACCAGCAAGACTCAGAGTCCACGTGAACTAACTGCTGTGCAACCCCGTTAGCAACATAGCATGAAACAGCAAAAAATAAGACTGTTTCAAACTGTAAATCACGCAAAAGTACTATGGGACCCCACCGTAAAGCCTAAAGGAATATTTGGAGGACACTTAAATATTAGAAGTGTTTTATCCAAAACTGAACAACTTGAACATTTATTATCAGATTCAAATTTGGATTATTTGGGACTTTCAGAGACATGGTTAAACAATAGCATCCAAACAAACTTGGTTCCAGGATATAAAATCTATAGAAAAGATCGTAAATATGGGAAAGGGGGAGGGGTTTTGCTCTATGTTAAAAAGACCCTGCAGAGTAAATTATTTGACTTGCCTGATAATGAGATTGAAGGAATTGGTGTTACAATAACTATCTCCTGAAATGTCATTCAATGTTATCGTGTTGTACAGACCACCAAACGCTAAAGACAATTTTTATGAAGAACTGAACAAAACTCTAAAACACTGTAATGGGAAAGAGTGTTTACTACTTGAAGATTTTAATATAAATTGGCTAAACAAACAATGTAGGAATAAATTAAAAGATATTATGACTCAATTTCAAATGACTCAGATAATAAAAGGTCCCACTAGAATTGCAAAATCATCTCAAACCTTGATAGACCTAGTTTTCGTAAACAAATGTGATCATATAATGAAGATATACAACCTGATCACAGGAATCTCTGATCATAATTTAACGCTAGTTTCAAGAAAATTGTCCAAAGAATGATATAAAAAAATCAAAAGCTGTCGGATATAAAAAGATATTTCTCATATATCCCGAAACAAGACAGAGAGAAACTGGAAGATGAAATAAAGATGATTAACTGGAGCCATTTAACTTTAGTAAAAGACACAGAGCAAGCTTGTGACAACTTTAAAACTTCAATAATACAGACAATTAATAAGTTTAGAAAAATTAAACAAAAGCGGCAGAATGGAAAAATTAATTTACCATGGTTCACAGATGAATTATGGCAACTTATGAAAAAACGGGATGCAGCATTAAAAAGAGCTATAAAATCAAAATTAACTACAGACCATCTGATATACAAAAGCTTAAGAAATAAAGCTATATCACATATAAGAAAGGCTAAGGCAAATTATTTTTTAGACCACATTCGACAAGCACACGGGAATACTCAAAAGTTGTGGAAAACGATTGATAAATTAGTGGGTGAAGATCAATGTCAAAATGAAAAGATAGAGTTGGCAATAAATGGAGAAATCCTAAAGGATAATGTAGATGTAGCAAATAGTTTTAACTGTTATTTTATTGACACGTTTAGAACTGCAACGAAAATTTAATGTCAATGATATTCCAGAAAACTTAGCCAATAATCAACAAGGTCTTAAATTTGACTGCATTAATGAACTGAAAGTACATCAAATCATCTCCTCTGTCTAATTCAAAGGCAAAGGATAACTGGGGACTTAACACAGTCTTTTTAAAACAGCATAAGGACTGTCTCACGTACCCAATTACCTGCATTATTAATCAATCTTTATTGGACAGTGTGTTTCCCTCAGCCTTTAAAACAGCGATAGTAATACCTATACATAAAAGTGGAGAGAAGAAAGAGATTAGCAACTATCGGCTGATAAGCATATTGCCAGCTGCCTCGAAAGTAATTGAGAAGGCAGTGGCTGAACAACTTGTGGCACATCTCAACAGTAAAAAACTCCTGCACCCAATGCAATTTGGGTTCAGGAGCAACTACTCAACAGAGGCGGCTTGTTGCTATCTCATAGAAAGAATAAAATCAGCATTAGACAAGAGAGGAGTGGTTGCAGCAGTATTTTTGGATTTCAAAAAAGCCTTTGATACTGTAAACCATGCAGTACTGTTATCAAAGTTTACAAAATTCAATCTTTCTGATACTGCATTAAAATGGTTACAATCATACATTTCTGAAAGAAAACAGTGTGTTTGCATTGATGATAAATTATCAACTTTGAGACCTTGTACAGTAGGAGTTCCGCAGGGTTCAATTTTGGGACCATTGCTATTTTGCCTGTATATCAATGACTTACCAACAATTTGTGAAGATGTAGAGATACAAATGTATGCCGATGACACAGTCATATATACCCATGGGAGAAATGTGACTGAAGTGGCTGATAAGCTCTCATTAGCACTTGATAAAATTGCTCAATGGCTACAAAATGCATGCCTCACACTAAATACTAAAAAAACAGTGACAATGTATTTCAGTAAGAAACAAATTTGTGGTCCTCAACTTAGTATATCAGGGCAAACTATTAATAATGTCAAGGAAGTCAAGTATTTGGGAATGTATTTAGACTTAACCTTGACCTTCAACAAACATGTTAAACATCTAAGTAAAGTTTTAAAATTTAGTAATGCCAACTTTAGACATATTCGAAACTCTCTAAACATAGAGGCTTCAAAGGTATTTCTTCATGCCATGATTTTTTCACATTTACAATATTGTCTTACCTGCTGGTCACAGGCTGCTAAAACATTATGAAAGAAACTGGAAAGACTTTTTAAACATTCTTTAAAAGTATTTGACAAAAGATCATTGAATTACCATCATTGTAATATATTAAATGGATACAAATTGTTAAATTTTGATCATATGATCTATTATTCTGAAATGGGTCTGTTGTTTAAAATCTTGCATAACACTGCTGCCCCTCCATTATGAGAATTTTTTTCAGTTTCGTTCAGATCAAATGACTAGAACATCCCGTTCATCTGTAAATTCCAATCTGACTATCCCTCTTAAACACAGTGCACTGGGACAATCTTCTTTCTCATTTACTGCAGCAAAAAAGTGGAACTCACTACCGGTTGAGCTTAAAACATGTCCCAACTACCACACTTTCTTACACGGGTTAAAACAATGGCTATTGAGCAAACAGACATGTCAACATTAACATTAATGTCAATATTAACATTTATCAAATAAGAGCTGGACTCAGGGATTATATTGTTAGATTTTTAACTCTTAATTTAGTGGCTAGTGTTATTGATGAATTGAAATTGTGTATTTTTAGTGGAGAGACTTACTGATGAAATTAATTTAACTGTTGTTGTTATTGCTGAACTGAAGTGCTCATGATAATTCTAGAGGGTATTGTTTTTTATGAAATTTGTGTATGCTAGATTTTTTAGAGAAATTGTTTTATCTAGTGACCTGCCCAAGGACTACAAATGGAAATTAGCTTATAGCTAAATCTGGTGCAGAGCATCTTCTCTCTACTTGAGATTAATGTTTTTTCTGTGCATTGTTCTTGATAAATAAATAAATAAAAAGTAAAAAAGTGATCAGGAGGAAGTAGAAAAGAGTCGTTTTGGCAGCTTGGTTTCATCAAATACTCTTTTTGCAGTGACAAACAACTTTGTAATGATGGTAAACCCAGGAATAAGCACTATAGTTGGCCACTCATTCTAGAGAACTCTGAACTGTGATGTAAATCTCACTCACCATTTCTCAATATGCGCTCTTGTCTGTACTTGTGTCAGTGGTTCTCAACCTTTTTTCCCAGTGGGCCGCTCAATGGTCCAAGTGCAAGTCTCATGTAATTATATAATTTACATATGACGTCACCAATGCAAACCAATCAGACTTAATGCTATGGTATTAGCAGATAATACTATTATTATACCTAGATGTTGCACACAATAAATAACAAATAAAAACTATCTTACTGACATTAGCTTTACAATAATAATCAGATAGTAATGCTCAATGAACATACACAAACTGTATATACAATCACTTTAAGTTGCTATTTAATTCTGTATGACTTAATGACTCTCTTCAACAGCATCGCAATAGTCACCAAACAATCACACAAACCAAACGCCTTAATAAGCAAATTTTTACTTAGCTCTTTTAACAAACAACATTGAGCGCATTATAGCTAATTACAATCTCTGACGATATCAAGCATTCTGTCACATTGCAATCTCTCGCGCAGCGACGGATCAGCATCGGCTCATTCCAGCCGCGGGTGCGCTGATGCGGTTATTTTTACTGATTTAAAATACAAGTACATCAAACAAATACATCGAATTCACAGTTCAGTCTTTTGAAATTGTTGGTTTTGCTTGTCAAGTTAGTACTTTACTACAGAGCAAACAGGAAGGTTGCCCATCTCGCTCATTAACAGCAAACTGATTCTTCCATTCTTCTTACCTTTACTGATGCTGCGACTCTTCTTGTTTGCATGTGTTCCTTCATTGTATGTTCTACATTTAGTTTTTCTCCTCTAATAACAAATTTGACCATTTTTAGCCCTAAATTTACTACTGTTTGAATTCTTCCAAAGCGCGCGCTTGTGTTCGTTTCCTTAACTGAGTGACTACGTCATTACATTGCCTGATGTCTGAAAATAATAAATGCTCACCAAAATGATTTTATATGACAAATAAAGCATTATATCTCATTTACATTTGTTTAATTCACTTTAATTTAAAGTTAAAAACAAAAATAAATTGTAATGCTATAATTTATTTTTTAAATTGTGGTCGGCATATCGCGGGCCACATGACGGGCCACGGGTTGAGAACCATTGGGTGCTTCTCAATTCTTATTTGTGCATCCTCGTTTCCTTTCCTTGCTTCCTTTCCTCGCGTCTTAGCTCCACCCCTCCAGGATGCCAGGGAAGGACGCAAGGAAAAGACGAGAGGACGGAGGAATTGAATCAAGTGAAATGATAAATCCTCGCTCCCTTTAGCGTCACTTCAAAGCGTCATCAGCTGCGCTCGAGGGATCTAACTCAAACATGCATTAAAAATACCCTTTTACAAATGTATTGCAAAAGTTTTATTGAAAGTAAAATCTATCAAATGCAATTAACTAATCCTCTAATAAGATTAAATATAGAGTGTCTGTATAATATGTGTTCTTTTATCAATTTTCAAGGCTTGTTTCTCCGTTCCATGGCTCAAGCTAAACAGGCAAGAGATTAAAGGGATAGTTCACCCAAAAATGAAAATTTGATGTTTATCTGCTTACCCCCAGTGCATCCAAGATGTAGGTGACTTTGTTTCTTCAGTCGAACGCAAATTATGATTTTTAACTGCAACCGCTGCCGTCTGTCAGTCAAATAATAGCAGTGGATGGGAACTTCAACTATAACAGTAAATAAAACTAGCTTAGACAAATCCAAATTAAACCCTGACGACACATTGATGTCCTAAGACACGAAACGATCGGTTTGTGCGAGAAACCGAACATTATTTATATAATTTTTTACCTCTAATACACCACTATGTCCAACTTCGTTCAGCATCCTGTTAGTGAGGTCAAAAAACCCGCTCTGCTGATGGAAGTGATGTCTCGCCCATATACTTCAATGAGTGCTAGACATCACTTCCGTTGTCAGAGCGCGATCAGACCTTACTAACCGGAAGTTGAACGAAGTTGGACATAGTGGTGTATTAGAGGTAAAAAATGATATAAATACTGTTCGGTTTCTCGCACAAACCGATCGTTTCGTGTCTTAGGACATCAATGTGTGGTCACGAGCCGCAGGGTTTAATTTGGATTTGTCTAAGCTAGTTTTATTTACTGTTATAGTTGAAGTTCCCATCCACTGCTATTATTTGACTGACAGACGGCAGCGGTTGCAGTTAAAAATCATAATTTGCGTTCGACTGAAGAAAAAAAGTCACCTACATCTTGGATGCCCTGGGGGTAAGCAGATAAACATCACATTTTCATTTTTGGGTGAACTATCCCTTTAATAACTACCATTATTCATTTTAATTATTCTAATGTCTAATTAAAACATCTACAAATGTATAAAACTGATCAGAGATCAGGTAAAACCCTATAGACACTTGTTCAATAGTTCTCAGTGAATCTGCATGATTCATGGTTCACTTTATCATCGCCCTCTACCGGTGAACCATTGAAATTTCGAACTGTTTTGAAATGTTTCGAAACAGTGATGACGTAATGAAGCCTCGTTTAATAAAATCACGTGGCAGTTTGATACACGCTCCGAATCACTGATTCGAAACAAAAGATTCATGAAGCTTCGGAGCCTCATGAAGCAGTGTTTCGAAATCGGCCATCACTACTGTTATTATGTCATGTAGTTTTAAGAGTTTTTCAGGCGAGAATGTGCTGGTTTAAAGCTCAAATTTGTGGTTTATTGATAAAGATTGCGCCTTTCTGAAAATTTAATCTGACGTTGTCAGAGTTGTGAGATCCAGGCGATCACCGGACGCTCAGCGCTCATATACCCTGCCGAGAGCAGCTGTACCTCAGCTAGTCCTTCTGACGTTTGCCGCTGTCTCCGTTTTGGCTGACGTTTCATAACTTTATATATGGCTATTTAACTTTAGTATCATACTAAAGCGCTGATTTTGTACGCTTGACTGAATTGTTTGCTTTATTTCTTATTGTATAATCTTATACCTTTTATAATGGCTGTTATTGAACATTAAAACTGACATTTAACAAAAAGAGACAGGGTTGTGTTTTATGTTAGCATATTTAATTTCATTACAGTGAAGATAATCAGAGTATGCACAAATAGTATTACATTTAATATTTTTGAAATATATACGAAAGAGGCAGGGTTGTTTAATATTTCATTTTGTTACAAATATGTGCAGACATTGCAGATAATTAATCACTCGTTGCCTAAGGGTATTTTGTTTTTGTTCGTTTTTTAAATAAAACGAAAAGAGGCAGAGTGGTGTTTTATAACAAATTTCATTTTATTGTTGGTTAAAATATACAAAGAGATAACCGGAGAAGTCAGAGCGAGCTGAGTGATGTTATCAAGTACGCTGCTGTTCAATTTGCAGAATCACCGAACTTGTGTTCTCCCGTCCACGGGAGTTCGTTCTCCTGAGTCGAACTTGCCAAGTCCTAACTACCAAGGACGCGAGTCCGAACTTTGCGAGCTTGGTTTTGAGAAATGGCTACTGAGTTTTAGGAATAACTCAGTCAAAAGAAAGAAGAAAAGCCCACATGTCCCAACTCTTTATTGTGTTCATCAAAATGAATACAAACACAACAACAGCTAGTTCACTGGAGTAATTATACAAACAAAACGGCAAATGATTTACTTTAGAATTGCAGGTTATCAGAATTATTAATGTTTTTGTCGTGGTCTAATAGAGCTGCATGATTATGACAAAAATCATAATTGTTGATAATTCCCTTGAAATTGTAATTATTAATTACAATGATCACAATTTACACTGAATGATGTTTTGAATAGCTTTATGCCATTATTTGAAGCGACTGCATGCCATATTGTTATATCAAAACAAACCAGCTGAAAACACTCTTTCTGAAAAACTTTATTGATTTTCTATAGCATTAAGCCTCACATGTCAAATATACATTGGTTTAGTTGCTTTAAATAAAAAAAATGTAAATATGCATGGTGGTATGTTATACTAAAACTAAAATTAAAACAATGGGAAAAAACCTTAGTTTAATAAGTTAACTTATGTTATCTTATATTATCTAACTTAAGCTATCTTATACACACAGAATAATGTAAGTGGACTTTTTTTGTAATTGTGTCTTTGAACAATTACAGTACATAATTGTGGCATCCGTAATTGTAATCAGGATTTCAAACTTGATTAATTGTGCAGCCCTATGGTCTAGAATAGGCAGGGCCGGCGTGTGACTACAGGAGAACTAGACCGAAAAAGAGGGATTTCGTTTTTAATGTAATTAATTTATTTTTTGGACATTCGTTTGGAATTATTTAACTTCAATGTTATTGTCACAGACACGCCAGGCTCCAGCACCCTCCAATCACAGCGCACTCCCTCTCCGGAATACTAATCACCGTCACCTGCACCTCATCAGCACACTCATTACCAGCACTACTTAAGACACACTCACACACAGTCACATTGTCTGGTCTCGTTTGCATCAAAGGACTTTCCTGAATGCTTACCTCAAGGACTCCTCTTGCTACTTACCTGTACTCCATGTACCCAAGCTCTACTCCTCGTCTTCGATCTGGTATGAAGTGTTGTCTGAAGTCATCTACTCCATTCAGCAAGTATCATTCTCCATTGTCACTCTGCAACCACAAAAGGACTGTGTCATTCTCCATATCATTCATCAGTCACAAACTTGCATCTGTTTACTCACCTGTTGTCATTCTGATACTCTGCTTGTGTTCAATAAACAACCTGTTAACCTATCTTCTGTCTCTCGACTGGTCCTATTGTAACAGTTATCACCCGATTAGTTATTTGAAATTGAAACTAACTTTCCTTCCTTCTACTTGGTACCAAAACCCGCCCAACCAAGAGCGGAATATGGTCTACATGTAATGTAACCAGTCACAGACGTATCTGTTGATTTCACAACGGCCAATCAGAGGTGTTTAAGTTAGAACTGAACAAAAACTCTTTCACATGCATCTCAAAGATGGAGTTTAATTGTGAGTGTGAAGTGGGGGTGGCACGACGGTGTGGCTAGAGCGTCAGTTGAGCTTGTGCCACCTTTAGATTAGGTTATTATGAAATCTTGCTGACAGTGCTGTTTTTAGTCTTTTACAGTGAATCTGACACACATCTCATCAGTGCCTCATTGAAACACATTTTAAACAAGTTTATTGTGTGTAATGTGTATTTTGCCCAATTAATTTCTATGCACTTGTGAAAAAACTATACTTTAAATATTAATGCAATCACTCACAGACATAAATTAATTTCCACAGAGCTCTAAGTTCATAGATGACGATTAATAGTGAAATAAATAGTAAATGTTAATATAATTTTGGGACTTTTAAACAAGCACTTAAAAGAGCTTAAAGCTACAGTCCGTAAGTTTCGCCTCTTTGTCACTATCTCTGTTTGAAACCTGCAATTGCAGTGATTTGAGGAATTATCATCTTTACGTGGGTTGTGCTTTCGGCACGGCTCCTCAGCGGATGAATCTAATGTTTTGAGGAGCAGCTGCAGCTATGTGTGGGGGGGCTGTCAGGAGTATCGGCAACGCACCCGTGTGGATCTTCACTGCACATTGCAATTACTGATTCAACGTCTTGTATGTCCAAAAATAAGTTTCACCAGAAAATGTCATCTGAAGTAACATGTCATCCACTTTTGTTCTGACAAACTCAATGTTTTACAATAAATTGTGCTGCCAATGGTGCAAATCATTATACTTTGCTCTCGAATTGTTAATGTTAAAATCATCAACTTTGCACGACTGTGTATGTAGTTAGTATTATCGTTATTCATAACTATGGATTAAGCGAGAACATGTGCTACTGTAAGCTTATTACCCAGTGAACAATTGAAATGTCTTAACCTGTCCAGCAGAAAAATAGCCAAAAGAGGCACACCAAAAAGCCCTGCCGACATTTTATTTATTTTTTTTTTGCATGAGCCCGGTCGCTTTCTCTTTTTTACTGGCAATATTATACAATAGCAAAATATCGTTTAATCAGCCAGAGGAATGTCAATATGACAATAGCTCTAAGATGAAGTCAATTTAAAATCGTGTTCAGTCAAACAGACAAAAGGATGCTATCTTCAACATTTTTAAAGGGCAAGTTTGCAGATTTTCAACACACTTTGTGTTGTTACAATGTTGGTCATATATGTAAATGGAGAATGTTTAATCTTTCTCTGAGTTACATGTACTGAGATATATGGAAGCTTGTTTCCACCATGAAATAAAAATAAAAAAGTAATTGCAAATTTTTATCTCACAATTCTGACTTTTTCTCAGAATTGCGAGATTTAAATATCACAATTGCAATTTATAAAGTCAGAATTGCATAATATAAAGTCAGAATTGCATAATATAAAGTCAGAATTGTGATATAAAGTCAGAATTGCGAGTTAAAAGTCAGAATTGCAAGTTATAGTCAGAACTGCGTGTTATAAAGTCAGAATTGCGAGATATAGTCAGAATTGTGTGTTATAGTCAGAATTGCGAGATATAGTCAGAATTGTGTTATAGTCAGAATTGCGAGATATAGTCAGAATTGCGAGATATAAAGTCAGAATTGCGAGTTATAAAGTCAGAATTGCATGATATAAAGTCAGAATTGCATGATATAAAGTCAGAATTGTGATATAAAGTCAGAATTGTGTGTTATAGTCAGAATTGCGAGATATAGTCAGAATCAGGGGCGTAGTTTATGGGGGGGATGGGGGGGAGGTAACCCCCCCAATATTCAAATCCATCAATTATAACCCCCCCAATATTTCAACATGAAAATCACAGTAGATCAAATGAAAAATATGTAGAATTCATTTATTTTGTAACACTAATTTTGTTTCTAATCAAATATGAGTTTGTCATATTAAATTAGACAAAAAATACTCCCCCTCCATTGAACCGATTGGTAACGCCCAACCAATGAATCGCACTTTCACCAAAGCAACGCGAGTGTTTGAATTGGAGAGCACACGGGTAACGCCAAAAATGAAGAGAAGCGCTGCACAGCGGACTATATTTAACTGCTGGTCAGAGAGGGACGCAAAAAAACATAAAGCATGTACTGAGAATGAGGTATGAGAATATTGTGTAATAGCTAAGTACACACCACATATATTTTAGCTAGCTAATCCATTGCAATATATTTAGCTATAACTATCAGTATAACAAGTTGCCAAAACAACCGTCTGTTTTGCTAGTTCATTTTTCAATAGTCTCTGTAATTATCAATGAGTATTCACATCGGTGTTTGTTTTCTTCCTAAATTAATCTGACTTTTGAACGAATTGGATGAATGAACGATTTAAGTGGCTCACTCATTGAAACAGTGAATCGCTGCCGTCTATTGGCGGTTTCAATACTTAATTTCTTTCTTTTTATAATCTCTAACGTACTACTATGTTAAAATTTGATGAATGATTATACACATTTCATAACGTTATGAGGTGTATGCTCTTAACATGTTTTTATAACAGATTCGAGCACTCGCTTAGTGAGGTCTGATCGCGCTCTGACAACGGCAGTGATGTCTAGCGCTCATTGAAGTACTGTATAAGCACGAGACTTATACAACTGCTGAACGCAGTTGGACATAGTGGTGTATTAGAGGTAAAAAATTATATGAATACTGTTCGGTTTCTTGCACAAACCGATCGTTTCGTGTCTTAGGACATCAATGTGTTGTCACGATCCGCAGGGTTTAATTTGGATTTGTCTGGGCATGTTTTTTGACTCTTATAAATTGTGTTACCATTGACACGCATTATAAGACTGACAGACGGCAACAATTCGAGTTAAAAATCATCATTTGTGTTCTACTGAAGAAACAAAGTCACCTACATCTTGGATGCCCCGGGGGTAAGCAGATAAACATCAAATTTAAATTTTTGGGTGAACTATCCCTTTAAAGACTCCAGTAAACAGCTTTATACTAAGTCAAGTTCCTATTAAGGCTGTCAAGAAACTGTTTTACATTCCGGCTTTTCTGTATCACAGTGAGAAACAGGGAGAAGACAACAGACAGGCTGCTCTTTCAGACAAACGGGTAAGAAAACAGGGAGGGGTACAGAAATGTTCAAGAATGTTTATCATCAGATTATTATACATCTTTAAAAGTATGCTGTGATTTTTATGAGTTTTATTTAACGAGGATTACTTGGTCAATTAAAAATAGTCAAATTAAATGTTACAAATAGTCAAATGTAATTTAGTTTTTGGTATTTTAGCTGTATGTCTTAGTGGTTTTGTTCTTATATCAGATCCAATGTGAAAGTAGCAGCAGATTAAACCAATCTAAAGAAGGACAGGAAGAACATTGATCAGGTAATGACATACAAACACTAATGAAAAGTTCATTCAGTCAATAAATTCAGCTAAAACTGTAATATGTGTACATCACAGTGAGGGAAAGAGTGAGGGACAGGGTGAGGACAATAGTCAAACAGCAATTTCAGATGAGCAGGTAAGAATAAAACATTTCTGATAGGGAAGAATTTTTGATATGACAAACTAAATGTACAATTTTCTACACTGTACACAATATACTAGGGAACTATTTAGTGTGTAACAGTGTTGTAATGTCAGTTTCAGAAGGAACCTAATGTTAGAGACCAGCTGAGCACAGACAACAGGGACAGAGAAGATTCAGAAATCGTCACTTGCTTAAAGCCTGCACATCCTGATCCCAAGTTTATAGAAGTACAGACTAGAGCAAACTATGCGCTACACTTTCAGCAAAAATGGTTTCAGATGTTCCCATGGCTGCATTACAGTACCACATTAAAAGGGGTTTTATGCTTTTATTGTGCAAAAGTCCTCTCAAAGAAGACAATGCTTGCCTCTAAGATGGATCCTGCGTTTGTGAGTACTGGTTTTAGGAACTGGAAAAAGGCAGTTGAAAAGTTTACAGCCCATGCTAAAAGCCAATCCCACTGCCATGCAACAACTGTGTATGCTCAGGAAACAAACAGCATAGCATCACAACTTTCCTCAGTTGTTTCTAGACAACAGGAAGAAGCAAGAAATACATTGCTAAAGATTGTAGGAAGTACAGGGAGTGCAGAATTATTAGGCAAGTTGATTTTCTGATCATATTTTTTTTCCAAGCACATTTTACCAATTCCAATCCACATCAATCTTAATAACTACTATTAATATTGTTTTTAATCATTTATAAGTGATATATAATTGTTCATGAAGGCTGGAAATGAAGAATGCCCTATATTCAGGTGTGCAGAATTATTAGGCAGGTTTTCTTTTACAGATAAAATGAGCCAAAAAAGAGATTTAACTCAGACTGAAAAGTCAAAAATTATTAAATACTCATGAGAAGGACGCAATACTAATGTAATACTAGAAATTGCAAAGTTAAAGCATGACCATTGGACAGTGAAATGCTCATTGGGTCAGCGGGGTCATACAAAAACAGCTGGAGAAGAAAAGACACGTTAACTGCAAAATAATTAAGAATTAAGGTGAAGAATTAAGTGTGAAACCATCAGGAACCCTTTAGTCTCCAGCGCCACCATTTCCCAGTACTGAAACCTACCTGGAGTCTTCAGAAGTGTGAGGTGTCAGGATCTCAGAGACTTAGGTTAGGTGAAGAATCCTAAAAAGCGACCTGCTCTTAATAAGAATCACAAGCTGAAGTGTTATAAAGTACATGAAGACTGGGTTTTTATAGGCCTTATAGACAGACAGCTTGAGAGTGACTCCTGAAGGACCAGCACCACATCCTCTTGTACCACTGTTTGAAGAATTTATCTTCCAGAATCTGGCAGTAAGGTGTGGGAGTTCACTTTTAGTCCATCTCTTATCCTGAAATGTCCATCTTGCAGAGATGGACTAAATGATCTTCCAAAACTTACTGCCAGATTCTGGAAGATAAATTCTTCAAACAGTGGTACAAGAGGATGTGGTGCTGGTCCTTCAGGAGTCACTCTCAAGCTGTCTGTCTATAAGGCCTATAAAAACCCAGTCTTCATGTATTTTATAACACTTCAGCTTGTGATTCTTATTAAGAGCGGGTCATTTTTTAGGATTCTTCACCTAACCTAAGTCTCTGAGATCCTGACACCTCACACTTCTGAAGACTCCAGGTAGGTTTCAGTACTGGGAAATGGTGGCGCTGGAGACTAAAGGGTTCCTGATGGTTTCACACTTAATTCTTCACCTTAATTCTTAATTATTTTGCAGTTAACGTGTCTTTTCTTCTCCAGCTGTTTTTGTATGACCCCGCTGACCCAATGAGCATTTCACTGTCCAATGGTCATGCTTTAACTTTGCAATTTCTAGTATTACATTAGTATTGCGTCCTTCTCATGAGTATTTAATAATTTTTGACTTTTCAGTCTGAGTTAAATCTCTTTTTTGGCTCATTTTATCTGTAAAAGAAAACCTGCCTAATAATTCTGCACACCTGAATATAGGGCATTCTTCATTTCCAGCCTTCATGAACAATTATATATCACTTATAAATGATTAAAAACAATATTAATAGTAGTTATTAAGATTGATGTGGATTGGAATTGGTAAAATGTGCTTGGAAAAAAAATATGATCAGAAAATCAACTTGCCTAATAATTCTGCACTCCCTGTATTCAGTATTTGGCTCGACAAGGTATTGCATTGAGAGGCCATGCTGAAGAGAGGGGGAATTTTTCCCAACTTCTAAAATGCATGGCAGCAGATGATCCAGCCCTTGACAAGTGGCTGGCACAAAAGCATAATTACACAAATCCTCAGATTCAGAATGAACTACTTGGCATAATGAGCAACGACATCATCAGAGGAATAGCTAATAACATTCGATCCCTTCCTGTTACTCAGTTTGCCTTAATTGTTGACGGAACACAAGATGTCTCAGGTACAGAGCAAGAGTCTATTTGTCTTCGTTATGTTGACCATGACTTGATTCCTCATGAGGAATTCATTGGTTTTTATGCAGTGACAGAAACTACAGGAGAGAGTCTTGCGAAAATGGCAATGGATGTACTCTCTCGATTACATTTTCCATTATCTGGATTGCGTGGCCAGACATATGATGGTGCAGCCAATATGTCTGGCATATACTCAGGAGCACAGGCTATAATCAAAAAGAAACAGCCTTTATCTTTATATGTGCACTGTGGAGCACATTGTGTAAACCTAGTTACCCAAAAGGCATGCACAGCTTCAAAACTGCTGCGAGATTCTCTTGACTGGGTGCATCAGCTAGGAAATCTGTATAGCCTGTCTGGTAAATTCAAAGAAAAGTTTAACCAGATTGCTAGGGCAGATCATGGTATCGCAAGCACTCTAAAGCCTCTTTGTCAAACACGATGGACAGTACGACACCAAGCAGTAACATCTGTTCTCAAGCAGTATGATTCTGTGCTCACTTCCTTAGAGAAAATGTCAAACAGTAATGCTCCTAGTGCAGCCACCGCCAATGGCTTGCACCAACAATTTCTCAAAGGCCAGACCTTACTGGGTCTTGTGTTGGCAGGAGCTGTGATTGGAGAATTGGAGTGTTTGAATGCTTCTCTCCAAAGAAAGACACAGACTATCTCTGGCATGAAAGCTGCCATTTCTTGTGTTCAGTCTGTCTTGAAAGAAAAAAGAAATGAAGATGCCTTTCAAAGTCTTTTTGAGCAAGCAAATGTGATTGTGAATTCTCTAAATCTAGAGCCTATCAAAGTCCCAGAACCAAGGCGACTTCCTAAGCGTTTTAGTACAGACGCAAGCACATACAAGCCAAAAACTGCAACAGAGTATTACAGAGTTGAGTTTTATCAGGTGCTTGATGTTGTTGAGTCAGAGCTCAATGAACGTTTTCATCAAGAAGATCTGCTGACCTTGCAGAAACTAGAGGACACTCTGCTCACTGGACAAATTGATTCAGTGTGTTGTGAGTATCCTGAGATCAACAGCCAGTTGCTTGCAGTTCAGTTACCAATGTTTAGGCATAACTACCCATTTAGATCCAGTATGGAAGCAGCAAACATTCTTAAAGGTTTGTCAGTGGAAGTCCGTGGCCTTTTCAGTGAAGTGGAAACTCTGGTCAGGTTGCTTCTGGTTGTACCAGTGTCATCTTCTGAAGCAGAAAGGAGCTTTAGCGCCCTGAGAAGGTTAAAAACTTGGCTACGCTCAAGTATGTCACAAAAGAGACAGAATCATGTGGCAGTTTGTCATGTCCACCAAGACATGTTGGACCTCCTTAACAACACGTTGGTGTGCCAAGAATTTGTTGATGCTTGTGAGAGACGCAAGCAGATATTTGGAGCTTTCATTTAACCCTTGTGCGGTCTTCGTTTGGGAAGTACTCTCAGGGTCTTCGGGGTCTCCAGAGACCCCAGGCAACAAAATGCTATTTTGTAACAAAATACTTGTTTTGTTTTGTTTTTTTAAACAAATGTAATTTTACTCTGTTTATTAATGTTTTTACTCCTTGTTTGTACAGTTTTTGGATGATTTATCATATTTTTAAAAATAATATATAAATAAATTAAAAAATATTTTTTAAATAGGTTTTTATACAAAAACAGCTTTATGTAAAATTCACTTTATAAAAGACCCCACATTTCTAAATTTCATTCATGGGGATCACATGGATAATTTGACATGGTTTAGTGTGAGATTTTTGCCCATCTTTTGGAAAATGCAGTTATAAAAGTAAAAAAATATCACTTTTACCAGTAGATGCTGCAGAGCTCCACTATTTGCTGTTTGACTGACTGAAAGACTCTTTACACAAGTATTTTCAGTTGAATTCATATCTAAATATTATGAAATCACAATTATAACAATAAAGGCTACTTTTTGTCAAAGTTTTGTATTTTTTGTAATGAAAAAAATCAGTTTTTCAATATTGTTACATTATGATGAGAAATTGGACAAAATTCATCCTCAAAATCAACATTTTAGAAAAACTTTATTTTTATTATTTGTGATTTCATAACATTTAGATATGAATCCAACAAAAAAAAAAAAACTTTAGAAAAGACATCTTTCAGTCAGTCAAATAGCAAATAGTGGAGCTCTGCAGCATCTACTGGATAAAGTGATATATATTTTTTTTACTTTTAAAACTGCATTTTCCAAAAGATGGGCAAAAATAACACTAAACCATGTCAAATTATCCATGTGATCCACATGAATGAAAGTTAGAAATGTGGGTCTTTTATAAAGTGAATTTTACATAAAAAGCTGTTTTTGTATAAAAAAAAAAAAATTATATAAATTTAAAGAAATGATAAATCCTCCAAAAACTGCATAAATATGAAGTAAAAACATTAATAAACAGAGTAAAATTACATTTGTTTTATTAAAAAACAAAACAATTATTTTGTTACAAAATTACATTTTGCTGCCTGTGGTCTGTGGAGACCCCGAAGACCCTGAGTGTGACCTTTTTTTTTTTACACTAACATAAAAACAAGATATCACTCCAGTTTTTTTTTTCTTTGTAGATCTAGAAGGTGTTAACAACTGTACAAAGTTTCAAGTCATTTGGACAAAGAGTTTTATTTGAGTAAACGTCGTTGGTGGTGTATCTAAATTTCATGTTTACTGTTGTTCAAGAGCCGATGTGTTTCCCTTTCAAAAAAATGTAAATGCATTAAGGTGGAATGTAAAAATCTTAAAATAAATGTTTAAATGTTGTCTCTTTCATATTTGTATATGTTGAATTTGTAATCAGTTAAAGCATGTGTTCATTTCAACTCATTTTTAATCAAACGATATATAAATGGAGATAGATAAATAGATAGATAAATAGATAGATACATAGACAGATAGAAATTATTCAATAACAATAGACATAAAAAAAAAATAACAGGCAGCATACCAACGTTCAACCCCCTCAATGTTCAAACCAAATCTACGCCCTTGGTCAGAATTGTGTGTTATAGTCAGAATTGCGAGATATAAAGTCAGAATTGTGATATAAAGTCAGAATTGCGAATTAAAAGTCAGAATTGCAAGTTATAGTCAGAATTGCATGATATAAAGTCAGAATTGTGAGATATAAAGTCAGAATTGCATGATAGAAAGTCGCAATTACCTAGGGCTGCACAATTTATTGCGATTAAAGACTGCAATTATTTTTTGCGCAGCTCGTACTGTGCGATAAATTGTGCAGGCCTACAATTACCTTTTTTATTTAGTGACGGAAACAAGCTTCCATAGAGATATCCCTGTTTATTTGTCAGCAAAACTGTCATGCAAACCTTCCCTTTGAGACACTTGCCCGGTTTCACAGACAAGGCTTAAAGGGTTAGTTCACCCAAAAATGAAAATTCTGTCATTAATTACTCACCCTAGTCACCCTCTTGTCCTTCCACACTAAGACCTTTGTTCATCTTCAGAACACAAATTAATATATTTTTGATTAAATCCGAGGGTATCTGATCCACACATAGGCAGCAAAGTCATTGCACCTTTTGAGGTCCAGAATTGTAGTTGTAAACATAGTTAAAATAGTCAACGTGACTACAGTTGTTCGATCTTAATGTTATGAAGCGACGAGAATACTTTTTGAACCACTGTAGTCACGTTGACTATTTTAACCATGTTTTCATCTACCTTTCTGGATGTCAAAAGTTGCAATGACTTATTAATTATTGATAATTATTAATTAATGACAGAAATGTAATTTTGGAGTGAACTAACCCTTTAACTGAAAGAATATCTTAAAATATGTCAGTGTTATTGTTTTGTGTCAAGATGCACAACAGTAATGTTTTTTATTTTTTTCTAAAGCATGTTTAAAAAAGCTACTTAAATGTCCTAATTTAACTAAGACCTAATCCTGACTTAATCTAAGCCCTGTCTGTGAACCCGGACCAATGATTACAATACAAGGATAATATCTGTCAGTTTTGTATGTTCATCTATAGTTTCCATCATCTGAAGTCTTCACAAGTGAGGCTGGATCCAAACTGGAGCTGCCGTAATCTCTAGTAACCTTGCTGGGCATCCTGAGATAGAAACATCAACAGGAGAAAAATTAGCTAACTACCTCCTTTAATGGACTTTGATATGATGATTTGCTGCTCAAGAAACATTTCTGATTATTATCAATGCTGAAAACAGTTGTGCTGATTAATATTGATGTGGAAACTGTTTTAACTTTCTATTCATCAAAGTATTCTGAAAAAAATGTGAAGCAACACAACTGTTTTCAACATTGATAATAATCATAAATGTTTCTTGAGCATCAAATCATCATATTAGAATGATTTCTGAGGGATCATGTGACACTGAAGACTGGAGTAATGATGCTGAAAATTCAGCTTTGATCACAGGAATAAATTACAGTTTACAATATATTCACATAATAAAAATGATTTTAAATTGTAATATTTCAGAATGTTACTGTTTTTACTGTATGTTGATCCAATGAATGTAGCCTTTGTGAGCAGAAGATACTTGTTAAAAACATTAAAAATCTTATCGACCCCACACTTTTGAACATTAGTGTATGTTTAAGAGGGTTTACTTACTAGTCATGTGGTCCGACAGGAACTTTTTTATCCGCTCCAACTCTGCTATGGTGCAGGGCATCAGCAGGGAAGTATCTAGGAACATAAAAAATTTGTCACAGAGCCAACATTATTTTTATACAATGCCAGGTTTATTAAAAGAAAAGAAGCTACAGCAGAAAAAGAAGAATATACATAAAATAACAGAATTTGTGTTTTTAGGTTTACTTATTATTCATTAAATATTGCTCATACAGTGTCACTTACATTTGGATGTCAAAGCCTTCTTAAAACAAATTAAATAAATAAAAAATGTAAATTTGAGAAAATAAAAAAGAAGAAAATAACAGATGCATGGTATAGGTGAAAAATGTTGGATATGGAGTTATTTGGTGAGTTTCCTCAGCTCATCTGTGTTTCCTTCTTCTGTCAGCAGCTTCCTTCAGAAATGTTGAAATCTTCGGAGATTCCCCTCTGTTTTAGAGGGTTATTTTGTCTTTGCTGAAATCACAGAACAATGTTTATCAATATTTGTTTACCATGAGAGCTCAAAATGCTTTTGAAAACGTGCTTCCTGCAAGTTACGTCACCGATTAACAATAGGCTTCATTTACGTTTATAAATTAGCCAGATTCTAATCTCCTATTGACAGCAAAACCTTTACAAAACTATCAAAACCTATCATCTACACATAAAGATGTTATTAAAAGCCTAAACTATTATAAACAAATCAACTAATAGAGTTAGCCTAACAGTTACCTCTTTTGAAAACGGGATGCTAACGGAGATGCTAACGGAGATGCTAACGGAGTTTTTCGAAGACACTAAACTGTTTCTATAAAGTAAATATTCAACATAAGTGTGTCAATTACATGTTAGAGAAGTGTCAAGAACAGTTGTGTGTATTATTTGTGTGCTTTTAGCGACTAAACTCACCTGAAAGATGTGAAAACAACAGTGAGAGGCTGCCGTTTTTGCTGCTTGTCAGTTGTTGTTTGTCCGTTTCCATGGCAACGCTGCGCCGCTCCAGTGTTTGAAAGCGCTTCGAATGTTCGGCGCGCGCACGCATTAAAACGCGTCACAGTCATGCAGCATTTACATAAATAAACATCTAGAATTAAAACATTACATAAAAATCTCATTAATATTAATTCATGAATTTAAAACTCATTTTGTAGTTTTATGACCCGATCATAGGCGCAAAAATGCCACCCCAGCACGTGATAGTGGGACAATTGTGGCACTTTTATAACTTAATAATTGTATAACTTAAACTTTTATAACTTAATTATTTATTGTTGTTTTTACAAACATTCAACCACGTTATTTTATTTGAAAGCGTGCCCATAGGCAGTTTTTTATACCACGCTTTTGATATATATTAGGTTCTCAATATTTTTATTCAGTGTTTTCAGATTCTTTTTAACTGCAAAGATAATATAAAATAAATACACACTTATCAAAAAAGATGTCCTGTAAGCGCTCAATAGAAACTGGACCGACTATCAGTTTGCCACTGGTGTACCAACGGTGGTCCAGCAGCGGCAAACCGCTGGTGGCGTGCCACCCGAAAAACGCTGGCAGACCGATGGCATTTTCAGATTGGTCGGCTTGCCGATGGTGTGCCGACGGTGGTCCGACCGTGTCTAGCCGCTGACTTTGTGCCGCCCAAAAAACGCTGGCGGACCGCCAGGTCATTGTTAGCTGGGCCGTGATGATTGTCATTTGAACTTTCTGGATTACAAGCCACCATCCCAAGTTTAATCCATTCCAGCTGCTGTAAGATGATGCGCTACAGGAGTATTCATCACACACGCCATATAGCCTACTAGCCAGGACTCCTTTCTGTTTACCGACGTGACGTAGGCCTAATGATGCAAACACAAATGTCAGAAAACTCGTATTTCCCATGAATTCCTACCAGTATCAGTCAGAATATGGCTTTGCTCAGTAATTCATTTTGGATCAATTTTAACCAAAAAAAGTTACGGACAGCAGCTTTAAGCAGCTGACAGAGAGTTTCATTCCCAACATGCACTAGGGGTTGAACGACTTCAGATTTTTTTAAAGTCGACATTTATGTGATTAAAGTTGAGTCGATGTTAACTAGTCGATGATGATGTTATTATTGAACAAATGAGCTATTAGAAATGTACAATAATAAATGCACAAAATGTAATCAAATAGAGCTTGTGTTTAATATGATATAGCGTCGCTGTCCGATGAAAACCACGTATGTCCATTTTGCCGATTTTGAGATTTTTCGACGGATTGAATGTCCAGGTTCATTTCCATATACAGTATGCTTCACATATCTAAATGGCCAATGAAAAGTTGTGAAATCATGTCATCTGATTTTCACGTATATCCATTTGGTGTCAAAGCTGTCAATCACGCCGCGTATTTCCCGCCCTGTGGAAGCATCTCGCCGGTCTCGTGAAGTTTCATCGAAGCTCAGCACTGGATAGCCGAATAACACTGTGAGGTTACATTGCCAAATAAACATAGCCTGGTGAGACAATGACTTTCCTTTATCGAGGTAAACGTTTCCCCCCTGGCGCCAGACGTACGTCTAGGAGTGACAAAATTACGGTAGGACTGTGCAAACAAAGTATCTGTCTAGCATTACCATGTCAGTGTATTGATTCATTGTCCCTTCATAGTTTGCAAGAGACATTTAATAAATTTATAATTAATATTAAATAAACTAAGCATATTTAATAAACTAAGACGTAGGCTATTTAATAAACTGAGCGTATTCATCTGTCAATATGAAACGCGACTTGGCCATTCTAATTAATGATCGGAAGAACGCGTATCGACCACCGTTACTGTAAAATATGCACGTATGTCCATTTAAACTCAATTTTGGTCAAATGTGGATTATATCATTACACTGGCAAGAATATGGTTACATGTAAAGATGCCGTACCAAGTATGACAACGCTACATTCAACTGCTTTTGAAATATGGTGTTTTTTTCACTTCCTGAAAAGTAACCGTTTTGGACATACGTGAGTTTCATCGGGCAGCGACGATAGTTTAATCCTTACATCTACTGCAATACAGTATGTTGTTAGTCTGGACAGTATTTAGTCCGTCTCTACCCGCCCCTTACAATCCCTCATTAAAACTATATGAAGACAGCCAGATGTGTACTAATAATGATGTGCCATACTCCATGTTCACAACAGTTCTTTTGTCTTGTTATATTTCTCACAGATTTCTGCTCTTTCTAAATCAGATTTTACATTTACATTTAGCAGATGCTTTTATCCAAAGCAACTTTGCATTATACTATACATTTGTATCTGAGTATGTGCAATCCCCGGGATCGAACCCATGACCTTGGCATTGCTAGTGCCACGCTCTAACCACTGAGCTACAGGAAAGCATGTTAAATACAGATAAAGTAGCACAGTAAAGATTACATTTATATGAACACATTAGTGACAGAGTTAATTCTACATTCATCCGATCAATATTGAGAATCCAGATGGTATAATCAATCATGTCTTGTGGAGCGCTCTTGGAGATTGCATTTATTTGTCATTAACTGTATGATACGGAGCATAAATGTGGACTTCACAGATTTCTGATCCTGTTGCGCCCTCTATAGGCAATGACCAGCGACTAGTCAACGTCATGCTTAAAGAGTCATGGCAGAGCATTAAAGTCAATTAGTCGGTGCAACCCCTAACATGCACTCATTAAAGGGGACCTATTATGCCCCCTTTTACAAAATGTAAAATAAGTCTCTGATGTCCCAGAGTGTGTATGTGAAGTTTTAGCTCAAACTACCTCACAGATAATTTTTTTATAGCATGTTAAAATTGTTGAGCAAAAACGAGCCGTTTCAGTGTGGTCCCTTTAAATGCAAATGAGCTGCTGCGCTTGGACTAAGAGGGCGGAGCTTCAAGAGCTTGTTCTCCCCTGTCAGGATTCAGTCAGGACGTGCTATAATGTCAGAAACTGTGAATATATGCTGCATGGAGATAGAACAGGTATAGTTTAGTTAAATTATGGTTATAACCTATTGTCTTCTTGTTTTTATCCACTATATTAGTACAGGCCTGTTGTACCGTCCGAATGATGGCCAAAACTTTACAGATGAGTTTTATGACATTTATTGTACTTCACACACAAGATGAAGCGTCTGTTTTCACTCTAGAAAATCACTGTAAGAGCTTAATAAAACACTGCAAGTGTGCATTAAAATACAGTATTATCCATAAACTCTCTCTCCCTTGCATTATCATCAACATACACAGCGAAGAACACAGAAATACTCGTTACAACTAACAGTAATCAAATGCCTTTTCAGGTGGTGCTTAATAAACTGGTACATTTTATATCTATAAATAAACTCATATGAACTGTAATAAAGTGCTCTCACCTTCATTACTGCTGTATCCAGTATCACTCTGGAGACTGTAAACTGGATCACGAACAGTTTTTACTTGTATATCCTTGAGTAGCATATTTTTAGCACAGTTTCTGTTTTGTGTTGTCCCGTTGTATTGATATTCGTTCACAAAGCAGTCAGGTGTGAAATGAATCGTACAGACATAAAGGAATTTTGACAGAACTGAGGGAGCATTTTCCTGGAAAACCAAGTTAATCCATTGGTGGATCCAAATGGTCAATATTCATATTCATGCATTTTATTCATATTTATGTTAATCATTTATGGCTTATGATTTATCAATTTTACTTTTGTTTTCATATATTTATGTACTTCTTCTTTATATATTAATTCTCATCATATTTTCAAGTATTTACTTGTTATTGTACCCTTATGGTCATTCTTTGGGTGTCTTTAAGAGTATGCATGCTTGTTATATTCAATTGTTCTTCAAGTGTTCCAGTGTGACAGGTCACGTTGACACATTTGTGATTAGATATTGGATGCCTGCCAAATACTGCAGAAGTGATGTTTTTCAGAATCAGTTGCTCATTTGAATCCGATCAAAATATGTCTGTTTCTATTTCTGCTGGCATTTGATAATGTAAGATTTGCAAAATACCCTTAAGGGAAAGGCCCTATGACATCACTGATAAATCCATTGACCTTTCTGATTAACGAAAACAAGGTCTGAGTAAAGTTCCATATGTTTAAGGTATAAAACTGACTGAGTCATTGATAGGGTAGCTTTTTCCTCCTTTGCTTTCCTTGGCTTCTGCTTCTTCTCTCTTATCTGCAAATGTCTTAATTATTTTTCTTTTTGATCTTCATCTATTAGATACAATACTCTGGATTTTACAATACTCTAAATTTTATTAATAACTATTAATTCTTTCTGATTGTTATTTTACCTTTTGGTTTTATTAAATATTTTCATTATCAATTAAAGTTTGCATGTGAGGCTAAATTTAATTGAAATGAATAAATATTTTTTCTTCGATGTCATCTACAGCCTGGATCTCATTTTCTCAAGTTTTTGCATCAACCACCTCCTTTAGGGAGTAAATGGAGAGAGCTATGTGGATTAATCCATCCAGCTACAGAACACCTAAAACATTTGGGAGACGTTCTCATCAGTGCAGCATTGGCAGACTCACTGTGAACTCGCTCAGGGTGGTTCTATGTTCAAACTTAAGTGTCAGTCAACACTGTGGGTGTGGCCTGTGGTTTTTGTGACGTCAGACTGCCAGGGATCTGGAAACGGCTTGTTCTGTGACACTGCTAATGATTTATGGGGATTAAAAAAAAGGAGTGGGTGGATTTTTATCATTATAGGGTGGTTGTGTACACACACTGCCAACACACATTTATGTCCAAACACCAGGCAAAAGTGAATTTTGCATAATAGGTCCCCTTTAAGAGCTCTTTTATTTCGTTAACGCAATTTTAAAGGATTTGATTTCCACATACGTGACTCAGTGTATTAATCTCTGTCTCTTCATCGCTGTAAAGCTTAAACTACCTATCAAGCATTTATTCAACATGTCATCTTGAATGGTAAAAAATGGTAAAACTGCAATAAATGCACAGCTGTCTGGAGAGTCTCTAAAAACTTTTATATTTTATATCCTCAGAAAACTTTACATTTTTCAAAATTTCCTATATTCTGAAGAAACAGTCAGGAGCTCATCTGATTTCAGATATTAATCTGAATGGTAAAGTGATCAGATTATCACACTCTCAGGAGCTCATTGTATTGTGATTCAGTGTTCAGATCATGTCATCCTACGTTCCTGAGGGCAGAAAACTGGAAACCCACTGTACATGTCTTTATTGTTTTATTTATTTATTTATTTAATATTTCATCTCTTCCAGATTTTCTGGCTGTAATCTCTCAGATCAGCATTGTGAAATTGTGTCTTCAGCTCTACAATCCTCAAACTCTGTCCTGAGAGAGCTGGATCTGAGTTACAATGACCTACAGGACTCTGGTGTCAACTTCATTTGTGATGAACTGAAGAGTCCAAACTGTCAGCTGCAGATCCTGAGGTATTTAAGAACATATAATGGATAAAGTACAGTCAGATGGTCATAATGTTCATGTGTGTCTGTAGATGATTTGACAGTTGATGTGTTTGTTCTGCTCTCTTTCAGTCTTGCTGGCTGTAATCTCACTGCTCAGCATTGTGACAGTTTGTCATCAGCTCTACAATCCTCAAACTTTGTCCTGAGAGAGCTGGATCTGAGTAACAATGACCTACAGGACTCTGGTGTCAACTTCATTTCTGATGGACTGAAGAGTCCAAACTGTCAGCTGCAGATCCTGAGGTATTTAAGAACATATAATGGATAAAGTACAGTCACACGGTCACAATGTTCATGTGTGTCTGTAGATGATCTGTGTGTGTGTGTCAGCAAATTGGGCAAAATTGAGCAATTTGCAGGGTATCCACAGGGCATTAAAAAGCATTAAAAGTCATTAAATGGGTGATTTCCCCCCAAATTCGCTGGCGCACACTTCATAATTTCTTTATTATAGCTTAAATAAAGCGCAAATGAAACTACGAGCATGCACCGTCGATCTTCTGTTGTAAATTAAGTCATGAAATTACCAAACATGCGATTAAAGCTGCCTCAAAACTGCATGCATAGGCTATTTGTTGATATTGTTTCAAAGCAATTTTTATTCAATTTGTTGGCCTTAAAACGTCTTTAAATGCACGTCTACACCAAGGAAATCAACATTTTTTCGGGGGAGTTTGCCCCTGTACCCCCCTAGACTAGTAAACTACATTTTGTGACCTCTGTAATTATGAAACCCTGTGTACAGCCCTGCTTCTATTTTATCTAACGAAATATGAGGTAAATGTGTATTTCTCCAAATGTGCGCACTTTGGGACTAAATGTTTGTGTATGCACTGTGATCAGAAATAAATAGGAGCAAATGCGATTGAATGTAGAGGTTTGTGTCTCGTTATTCTATTAAAAAAAATCAACTACTGATTGATTTTGCATGATTTTGCATTCCTATTAGAAATTAAGAATTATTAGTGTCATTGTAAATAGTGGTGCAAATATCAAAGCTATCTAATATGTCTAATACTTCAAAACTCAAGGTTAAATCAGAATATTTACTGTAAAAAAGTTTCTGTAGCAAAAAAAAAGACAAAAAAAAAACTTTTCAAACCCCCCCCCCCCCCCCCCCCCCCCCACATTAAATCACATTAAATGTCTTTATATTATGTGTATAGTGATTTTGTCAGACAACGTCTCTATTATAAATCAGGATTTTAGCACTGGTTTAACATGTCAGGGCTTGACATTAATGCTTGTCAAATAGTCTGGGTTAAATGGATTTTTTGAAGGGTAAGTGAAAGAGAATTTGATTTGCCCGGCTTGACAAGGAGCCTGATTCAGTTTTTCTAACTTTATACAGTTAAGCAAAATCACACGACCAATGCTGTTTTCCTAAATACAATCACGATTAAAAACATGACACTGATTTCATTACTGAATGATTCAGCGTTTTGAACAAATCAGTTGAGTCAAGCATCCCAATGTGCATGCTATCCGTCCTAAATAGTATTGAATATTACTAATGTCACATACTATTTAGGATGGATAGAATTCACATTGAGACGCAGGCAATGACTCATTCATAAACAATTGCCTCATTCTTGAATGAATCAGCCATGGAATGAATCTTTTAAATGAATGACTCAATAGCCGCGTTTCTACTGTCGGGCCTAAAGCGGGCGTGCTAGTGCGTGCCAGGGCCAGTCGCGTTTCCACTGTCACTTCTGGGGCTTGATCGTGCCTCATCGGGGCTTCCTCGGGGCCAACGGCCCGGGTTTTTTGGCCCGCCGAATACCTTGGTCCAAAGCGGGCCAGCTCGGGCTTGAGGGAGTGGTTACGAACAAAGGCGGAGTTTATCTATGTGTGGAGACGGAGGTGCTGATGATTACATGTAGGTTACCAGCTAACACCAGCATTAAAGACTTTTAAAATCATTTCAGCTCAAAACTCACTTTCAGACAGCAGCAAGTGTTTGAAATAACTTCTGTTTGTGATCTGATGTGGATTCTGATCACCAAGACTATGCGCGCTATTACCATAGTAAACATGGTAAATACGGCGGCTTGAAGAAATCAGACAAATATACGTAGGCTATCACAATCATGTATTTATTTTATCTGTCAGCACGTCTCTCAACGGACTGATATCCATATTTAGCTCCGCACATTTCATAAAATAAAGCAAGTTTTTGGGATTCCGTTTCTCTGTCACTGAGTGCTAAAGCTCCTCAGGTCGTATTTTTGGTGGAAAATTTGTATAAATTATTATTCTTTGTAAATGTGATGTAAACATACTGTCCTATGACTACAAATAAACAGAAACAGATGCGGATGAATAAGTATGTGTGTGTCCTCTTTCTTTTGTGAAATAACAGAAAATACCACTTTATTTCTGTGACTAATGTTTAATCTTGACACATTAATTCATTATGATTAATTTGTTTGGTAAAACATCGATGCTTGGGTTTTTAAATTAAGTAAACAACAAAATGCCAACAATCGCCTGCTTTTATCATGTTCACTTTACGATCTCACTAGTTTCCAGTGATTTTTTTCTGATTATTTTTCTGATAAAACTTCCATTTGTTTGTGAAATGACGGGTTTGTGTGACGTTGTTCCAGAGAGGCGTGTTACGGGCGGGTTTTAGTGAAGCACTGCGGAGCTTCTGGCCCGACGGTGGAAATGCAGCGTGATTTTGGGCTCGGTGCTGCAAGTCCGGGGCTATAAGCCTAGCCTGGCCCACTGAAAGCCCTGGCTCGCACTGGCCCGACAGTGGAAAAGCGGCTAATGACTTACTTATTAAGACGGTTACTTGCCGCCACCTACTGGTTATTTAGTTTCATTTTTAAAAGTATCACTTTCCCCCCAACATTTCTTATTTGAATTTTCAAAAAAATATTTAAAACAATCCCATAACATTATTTAATGCAGTTTTATTTTTTTTTTGTAAATGATTTAATTTGATTGGTAACAGCCCTTAGTGTCTTATTAGGGGCCAAGCACCGAAGGTGCGGAGGCACCTATTGTATCCGTTAGATTTCTTTTTTTTTATTATTAGGGGCCAAGCACCGAAGGTGCGGAGGCACCTATTGTTATTGTTGGCGTTCTTTTTTTTTTTTTTTTTTTTTTTTTATTATTAGGGGCCAAGCACCGAAGGTGCGGAGGCACCTATTGTTATTGTTGGCGTTCTTTTTTTTTTTTTTTTTTTTTTTTTATTATTAGGGGCCAAGCACCGAAGGTGCGGAGGCACCTATTGTTATTGTTGGCGTTCTTTTTTTTTTTTTTTTTTAGGGGCCAAGCACTGAAGGTGCGGAGGCACCTATTGTTATTGTTGGCGTTCTTTTTTTTTTTTTTTTTTTTTTCTTCTTCTTCCGCTCTTGAAGTCTATGACAGCCCATAGAACCGTTTGCGGGAAAGTTATGAAATTTGGCACACAGTTAGAGGACAGTCTGATCTATGTCCGTAGTAAATTTGGAGTCTCTAACTCAATCCCTCTAGCGCCACCAGCTGTCCAAAGTTGCACTTATGTTTATGTTAATAACTTTTGAACCATAAGGGCTAGAAACAAAATTCTTTTTTCTCTGATTCCTTGGCTCAAGCCAAATCGATTGCACCCTATGACGTCATTTTCCGTCATGAAAATTTGTCCGCCATTTTGAATTTTCTGAAAAACCTACTTTTTCGAACTCCTCCTAGGCCGTTACTCCGATTTTCACAAAAATTGAACCAGATCATCTTCAGACCATGCTGACAAAAAGTTATGGAATTCAAGTCGATTGCTCAAACCGTTTTTGAAAAACACACGAACTAATTGTACGTAGTGCTTGCGAAAATAGAAGTAAGGCTGTATCTCTGCAACACTTTATCATATTCAGACCAAACTTGGTACATGTCATCACAAGCATGACCTGAGGCACCATGCATTATTTCGGCGCAGCGCCACCTACTGGTGCGGAGATATGAAAAATGGGTATTTTTGCTTATAACTTCTGATGGGTTTGTCCAAAAATCATAAATTTGGTCTCGTTGGATTCGGGGAATCATGCCGAGTCGAATGATATCCAATTTTCCCACTTCAGCCATTTTGGCCGTCGGCCATTTTGAATTTTGTGCTAAAATGCTGTATTTTACGAACGCATTAGCGTATCGTTACGAAACTCTGTATGGGTCATCAGCACAATGCCCTGAAGGAGCCTGAGAAGTTTCGGACCAGCGCCACCTTGTGGTCAAAAGTTATAACGAAATTTACAAAAATGCTAATAACTTTTGTCTATATTAACCAATTGTAATAAATACTGGTCTCTGTAGATTCCTTGGGTCATGCTGAGAACATAGATATCAAATTTGCCATAGTCAGCTAAACGTCCTGTCCGCCATATTGTTTTTCTTTAAAAACCTACTTTTTCGAACTCCTCCTAGACCGTTGCTCCGATTTTCACCAAAATTTAACCGTGTCATCTTCAGACCATGCCGACAAAAAGTTATGGATTTCAAGTCAATATGTCAAACCGTTTTCGTATACCAGAGCAAAGAATTTGAGGCATGATGCAAAAATGACTCTTGAAGCTGTATCTCTTCAGTGCTTTGACATATTGACACCAAACTTTGCAAGTGTCATTGTCACCTCACTCTGAGCATACCACATTAATTTGGTCACAGCGCCACCTATTGGTCGAAAGTGATGAACCAGTAAGTCCTCATTTTTGATCATTTTTCAGCTCTTTTGCCTAAAATGATCTTAATAGGTCTTTAATTGCTCACTGTTGCATTTGGTCTGATGCTCACAGCCATGTTGGCTGGCTTCTTGTGCCGTTTTGTGCTTGGCCCCGTAATTGCTGCTTGCAGCTATATTTCTAATTGAATTTATTGAACAAATTTAAGAATTTAAAAATAAAAGATGAATCATACATTTTACATGAATCATACAGGATTTTGATTTACCAGTCAATCTACGTTCCAACTCTCACCTATGGTCATGAGCTTTGGGTCATGACCGAAAGAATGAGATCCTGGATACAGGCGGTCGAAATGAGTTTCCCCCGTAGGGTGGCTGGGCGCTCCCTTAGAGATAGGGTGAGGAGCTCGGTCACTCGGGAGGAGCTCAGAGTAGAGCCGCTGCTCCTCCACATTGAGACGAGCCAGCTGAGGTGGCTCGGGCATCTGTTCCGGATGCCTCCTGGACGCCTCCCTGGGGAGGTGTTTCGGGCATGTCCCACCGGGAGGAGGCCCCGGGGAAGACCTAGGACATGCTGGAGGGACTATGTCTCTCAGCTGGCCTGGGAACGCCTCAGAATTCCCCTGGAAGAGCTGGAGGAAGTGTCTGGGGAGAGGGAAGTCTGGGCGTCTCTGCTTAGACTGCTGCCCCCGTGACCCGGCCCCGGATAAGCGGAAGAAAATGGATGGATGGATGGATTGGGTGGGGGGAAATTGCCCCTTGTAAAGTTAAAAAAAAAGGCTCTCAGTGTAAATATCACAAATATGCAGATTTATATATGTCAAAGCTGGAATATTCTGAAAGGTTAATGCTTCAGAATAAATTTATATTTACACCAAAAAAAAAAAAAACTGTTTTACTCAGACAATGAATGAACGATTTACTTGTCCAAAGGACAAGCACATGACAAGGCTTAATGTTGAGTCCTGTATGTAGTCTTAAAGGATTAGTCCACTTTTAAATAAACTTTTCCTGATAATTTACTCACCCCCATGTCATCCAAGATGTCCATGTCTTTCTTTCTTCAGTCGAAAAGAAATTAAAGTTTTTGATGAAAACATTTCAGGATTATTCTCCTTATAGTAGACTTGAATGGGCACCAAACAATTGAAGGTCATAATTAGTTTCACTGCAGCTTCAAATTGTTCAACATGGTCCCAGATGAGAAATAAGGGTCTTATCTTGTGAAACCAGTGCTCATTTTCTGAAAAAAATTGAAAATTGTATAAGTTTTAACCATAAATGCTCATCTTGAACTAGCTCTCTTCTTCTTCTCCTCTATTAGAATTCCAGCAGTGTAGAAACTGCTAAGTGTATTACTGCCCTCCACAGGCCAAAGTTTAAACTAATTGTTATATACTATTGAACTAGCATATTGCATATAAAAATTAGTTCAAACTTTGGCCTGTGGAGGGCAGTATTACGCTTAGCAGCATCTACACTGCTGGAATTCAAATAGAGAAGAAGATGAAGAGAGCTAGTTCAAGATGAGCATTTCTGGTTAAAACTTTTTTTTCAGAAAATGAGCGATGGTTTCACTAGATAAGACCCTTATTTCTCATCTAGGATTGTTCTGAACAATTTGAAGCTGCAGTGAAACTAATTTTGACCTTCAACTGTTTGGTGCCCATTCAAGTCTACTATAAGGAGAATAATCCTGGAATGTTTTCATCAAAAACTTTAATTTCTTTTCAACTGAAGAAAGAAAGACATGGACATCTTGGATGACATGGGGGTGAGTAAATGAAGAGTTCAGATGCAAAAGCCTCTAAGTGCCATTTGAAATTTTGTTCTAAAATTAGCATTTTTATTAAGCTTGTATGTTTATGTTCAGTTTATTGATTTTAATGGCGATGAAAATGACCTATTAATTGACATTAAAGTGAAATTACTGAATCTAAACATATGAGCTTGATAAAAATGCTCATTTTAGAACAAAATTTCAAATGGCACTTAGAGGCTTTTCCATCTGAACTCTTCAAATTATCAGGAAAAGTTTATTTAAAAGTGAACTAATCCTTTAATGGGCTGCATTTCAGTCACCATTTCATAGTGTCTGACAAAAAAAAAGAAAAATATATGAAAGAATTTGATGAAATAATTTAATTGGGAATTTGGCTGTATTAAAATATATTATGTGAGCACAAAGAGGTAGCAGCAGAGAAGCAAACAAATGTAAAGGGCTGACACTTGGCAGAATGCGAATGCAACTTAATGACATAATGAATATTCTAATTGCCGTATGACATCATCTATTGACATTTGACATTGACGAGATGATACATGGCACTGGCTGATCTTGATTGAAATTGGCTGAAATTGATTGATCTTGGTCCATTGGAACGCTCAGCTCCGGCTCGAAGGACCATGTAAATGACTCTTGTAAATGACACTGTTGAATCACAGGGGGAGCATCACAATGGGGCATCAGTAAAAACACCTTGAGGCAATATCCATTTTAAAAGTTTATTTTCACCAATTTCATGGGTGCATCAGACTGGTTTATTTGTACACAGCACCATGTGACAATTTCTGAGCAGCAAAGACAAGGAAAGGAAGTAAACCACTCTACTGAAGCAAGCCTTCTTAAAGGTCACTAATTGAAGTCACAACAGGCTGCAGCTGTTGAAAGTGGACGGGGCTTAAAAGTGGACAGCAGTCTCTTAGGGATTTTTAACATGGTCCGCCTGACTGTGTATCTGTAGATTATCTGACTGTTGTGTGTCTGTAGGTTGTCTGGCTGTATGGTGACAGAGGAAGGCTGTGGTTATGTGTCTTCAGCTCTGAGTTCAAACCCCTCACACCTGAGAGAGCTGGATCTGAGCTACAATCACCCAGGACAATCAGGAGTGCAGCTGCTCAACCACAAACTGGAGGATCCAAACTATAAACTGCAGATACTCAAGTATGTCAAACACTAATAATGACAAACTGAACGTGTGTGTGAATGATGCAGATCTACGTTAATATGTGTTTGTGTGTTTATAGTGTGGATCATGGAGGAGAGGTCATGATGACAGCAGGACCACGAAAGTGTAGGTCTACAAACAGTCACACTCTCTCTCTCTCTCTCTCACTCTCACACACACCAGGGTTTTTCCTGGGTCAAAAATGGTCTTCGGTGGTGACAGACACGGTCATCCATACAAACCGTAAAAAAAGTGCCCTAACCACGTGATCTGCGAGCCCAATACTGACAATAAAGTACCAGTCTCTCTCACTGTAATTCCTTCTTGCCCTCTTTGCAAAAATCTGTGGTTTCATAGCTTTGTTAAAAGAAGATGCTTCTTTGCTAGACCTGAAAATTATTTTGGTAGGCTATGTATAATAATAATAATTAATAATCAGCAATAAAAAATAGATTTAAACAGTTACATTAACTAATAATGTAATTGAATTCACCAAGCTAACAACTTGCTTTGTTCTGGTTTCACCTTACAGTCTAAACTAACTGATTTTATAGGTAGGCCTAATTTACTACACATTGTCATTTAAATAACCTGAAAATACTGTCGATTATTAAGGCTAATTTTACTAACTACTCTTGGGGTACTAACTAAATAGGGTAAGCACACTCACCTCATTTCAGAGTTGTTCAAGTAAATTATTCATTATAGGCTGTGTGGGCAGATCAGTTGTTTTCATGATTCACTAAAATGAATCTGTTCAAATGAGTCATTCGGTCGCGAATCGAACATTAGTGGACGTTGATGCATTGCGTGGGAATCGCGACTGTTATTAGGACATCGCAAAAGATTTGTCTACACAGAAAAACACTTCATCACTGGATAGGATTTTCTTTTTGTTTACTGAAAGTGTGGTTTATGTCAGCTGCATGTGTCTGTCAGAGAAGATGAGGTGACATTTTTTTAGCACTATTCACACCCAGTGGTTATTCAGGAAAAACATTCTCCAAATACGCCTCGTGAAACATTGATTCTGTCTTCCGAACTTTTAGCATTTTGTCAGTTGATTTAGATTATTATGTGTGAGGTAGAGAGAGTGCAAAGAAAGTGCCTACTTTGAAGACAGAGAGAGTTCACGCGCACAAGGGAGGAGCTCTGCTCATTCTGTCAGTCAGCGCAGCAATAATCTGCATCGCTAATAAACAACTCTCAATAACTGATTAAATAAAGCTTTGGCGGAACAAAAAATTGTTTCAATGTAGGAAAAACCCTGCACACACACACACTTACACACACACACACACACACACTGAGATGGCGTCACACGTGAGTGTGTAGGCGTCATCTCTGTCACTCCGTCACAGCATCAGGTGTGTCATGAATGCTAAAGAGTCTGTGGAAGATGTGATGTTGAAGGTGGCTGAACGTGTGGGACATGAGAATATAGTTTCTGAATCCTGAATGAAAAAAGCAGTGGTGGTTTTTCTCAAGGATGAACAACCAGATGAACAATTAGCGACAAGTATTTGAAACGTGCTGTCATTTAGGCAACAAGTATTTATGTTTTAAACTCACGGATTCTTAATGTTAATTCTTAATTCCTACTGAGAGTGTAAAGAAAGGAAAGACAAGGAGTTGACTTTTGAGAATGAGCGAATGGTTGAAGGTAGGGCTGTAATGATTCCTTGATTAAATTCGAATACTCGATTATTAAAAAATACTCGATTTCAATTTGCCTGTGTCGAGTAACCAGTAAAATACCGGAAGTGGCGCTTGCCACAGAATCCATGAAATGCATTATTAGACCGTTTCTGCACGATATTAAACCTGTTTAAAAATCATAATAAAGCATAATGCTACTGGAATTTACAAAGGCTGTGAATGAATTAAATGTATGTGCTGCAGGTTTAATATATATGCGCTGTAATTTACATGCGTGTAGGTCATCTATGTGTGTCTCAGAGCTTCACGTGAACTGTTATCATTTACGTGAGTGTTCAATTCAAACTAGATCGCGCTGTAAAGTGCAAAAACAATCGTCAGGCGGCTGGCGCCCTCTGCAGGCATTTGTTATACTAAAGAACATTATACAATTCAATACATTATGTATTTTAACAGTTTTGTTCAATAAAACCATACAATTAATTGCTTTTGATACTTTACATGAATCAATTATTATTGTGTTATTGCTGTTATATATTTATTTTAAGCCATATGTGTAAGTGAATGTGTTTTGTTGTGTAAGCACCTTTATAAAGATCACGTTAGTAGTTGAGCTATATGTGTGCATATATGTACAACACGTGAATTCATCCACTTCTTTCAAAATACACAGATGGATGTAAGTGTCCGGTGAATTGGGAGAAGAGCAGGGTAAACTTTATAGTTGCTTGCTTTACACCAGGTTCTAACCAGACGCGACGCCGCAACAAGTGATAAAAGGTATCTTTTCCATGTTAATCAGAGTTTTTGTCCTAACCAGCCACGACGGCGGCACGTGAATATTGTATTTTAGAAACGGTTTCTATTTCTCCACCACGTCGCAGCTGGAACAGCAACACAAAGTATGAGAATGATAATATCGGGTACTGTTTATGTGCTTTATTTAATGTTAAAAGTGTCTAATGTGAGTTTGAATATCATTCTGTGTTCCCAGCTTTTTAGCTGTAATGAAAACAACACTGGCTAATTCACCTCAGATCTTGAAAATAAATAAATGGGCACAAGAACATTCAAACTGTCAACTCAATGCGAACAAACAAGGGTATTTTATGACAAAGATTGGATCAGTAACTCCGTTTGTACTTTAAATAATGTTTAAATGGTGTAATATTTATGAATTTTACTATGTACTTGCCCATTTTATTGTGTCTGCTGTGCTCTTGCCATGAGAGCCCGCCCACACTCTCCTCTGATTGGCTGTGGTTTTGATTGAATTTATCACTTCTCATTGTCACGTCGCATCTAGTGTGGACAATCAAATTGCTCGTCACTGGAATATTATCTCATCGCATCTGGTTAGGACACGGTGATACTCACAGTATGTAATATGTATCTGATATGAATATAATGCGTCGTCTAATTTTAATGGACAGGATTATTATTGCAGCTTCCATAGACATCAGTGTATATTTTACAAACTCTAAATGTATTTTCACTAGTACTTATGTGTATTTAAATATATGAAACCTCGAATTACTCGAGTAATCATTAGAATAATTGAACAATTACTCGATTACCAAAATAATGGTTAGCTACAGCCCTAAATCTGTGTCCGAAACCGCTCCCTATCCACTATATAGTCTACTATATCGGGTGTCGGCCATTTTGTAGTTGTGTCCAAATTCTGAGTGAACGACTTCATTCCCTACATTCGTTCACTACTTTATACCCACAATTCTCTCTGATTTCGAGTGTATATTCAATGTACACTTGCTGAAGCACTATTTCGCAAAATCCAATGCGGAGAGGGTTGAGAGCTCGTGTGAAAGAGCGAAAATGCGAGCAAATGTAATCCAGAGATTACTTTACAGCTTGCTTTAAAATTAATTTAATTTCTATTATTTTTTTTATTTTTTTTACCTCTTAAATTAATCATTACTTGAATAAAACCTTCTAAAATATAGGGAGACATTATTACATAGGCCTAGATGAATTTTAAATAGGCTATTATTTTTATTATTAAAATATGTAGACATTAAATCAGTTTAATGTGTTTTACTAACAGCAAGGTAACAACAATCATTTGTGGCACTGTTGTTAACTCATTAAATAATATTTTTGGTGGATGATTTTTTTAAAAAAAAATCGTTAATCATCTGTAGGTAGCGTATTCAAATCATAACGGTCGCCTGAGGGCGCTCAAAGACCACGTCATCTGTGAGCGTGAGAGTTTCTAACAAACTAAAAAACTTTATTAAAAATGATAAATATGTGAAATTATGTACACTTGTTAGCCTAATGTGTTTTAAAGTAAAGTATTTTTATAGTATTTAATGATTATGAAAACATAAGCATGACAAACCAATTATATAATCGATTAAACTACAAAGCTGGCACGGAGGCATGTATGATTACCAAATAGTCATTATGATTGTTATTAACATTATTTTATAATGTAAGTAACATGTAGGATAAAATAGTTTTATCGTGTCAAGCCGTTTCTGTGACAGCTCCAGCTCTCCGACGCACAGTGTATACGTCAGCGTCTGAATTCACTCACTTCATTTCGTTCACTCAATGAAGATATAGTGCACTCAAATGCCATACACTAGCTGTGTCCCAATTCAGGGGCCGCGCACTTCGAAGTGCATGAAAGGGGTGGGGTTTTGGAGTGGAGGGTTGCCAGGTCTGCGCAACAAAACCATCCCAAAAGTAGCGTAATCACAGCACAAGTAGGGATGTCCCGATCACGTTTTTTTGCCCTCGAGTCCAAGTCCGAGTCATTTGATTTTGAGTATCTACCGATACCGAGTCCCGATCCGATACTTCTATAATACATAAAAAAGAATAAAGAAGAGCGAAAAAACAGATCCAGGATCCAGGAACAGTGCTTTTCAGGTTTTTCAGGTATCTTACAGTAGTTTTCACGTACAGAAAATGGATAAAGTAATCAAATATAAAATATCACTGCATATTATCTTTACTGTATAAAATAAATAAAGATTAATCATTATTGAAGTTACAAAAACTATTCAGTCAAGAGCAGTGAGTGATTTCTTTGTTATTTGTTGTTTGATTTAACATTAAAAACAGGCAGCAGGAATGGTTTTTTTCCCCCTATAAGACATGCACGATCCAGTACATATACTGTTACACATGCGCTGTCTTTCTCGACTAATATACGTTCACTTAAGACATAACCGACAATGTTTGCTAGGATACTCGCTAAGATGGGCATGTTGACAGAATTTTTATATGAATTTGTCCGCTGAAGTGCAAGACTTGAAAGAGAACTCAGTATTTGCGCGCTGACTGAAATAAGCGTGTGCGCGCTTCGGATGAGCGCACACAATTCTTCTCACAGCGCGCGAGCTCTCTTTCGCGTCTTGTTCTTGAAGGTTTAAATCAGCAAGGCTTAAATGAGTTTAGTTTAAACACAGAAAGCAACGTGTGCTGTTCAGGTCTCACCTGCGCTCGCGCGCTATCAACACCCGGGTGATGACGGCGACTGGACATTGAGCATACGGCACTCGCATTGAACAGTTTACAAAGAGTGACTGTTTTGTCCACGCTTTCTGATTATCGTTGTTGTAACGTTTTGCGCATCCATCGACTGAAACATACATTATCTGAACTCTGTCTGTCTGTTTTCCACGTTGCTATTTTAAACAAACCATATTAACCAATAGATGCGTCGTCATTCGAGATGGACCGCGGTGCAAGTGCGTACCGAACCGTAAGTGGAGAACCGTTGCACCCCTAATACATATCCGAGTCCTGATCGGGAGGTAACGTCCGATTCCGATCGAGTCTGAAACCACGTGATCGGGCCCGATTTCCGATCACGTGATCGGATCTGTACATCCCTAAGCACAAGTGTAAAAGTATCCCAATCCCAGACATGGCAACAATGAGCTGAGCATCGTTACATGGCTAGCAACTGTGTGACAGACAGCTGACAGTTGATGTTTGTGTGTGCATTTTAAAGTTTATGACTTTCTATTGGGTTTTGACATGCTTCACTGCCGGCGACGACGGTACACTGGACCAAAATATGTATGGTTAAACTATGTAATGTTAGTTTTATATAGTTAGCAATAGTTAACCTTGTTTGTTTTTTTTATGTTCAATTATGTTAAATTTATGTTAACTGTGAAAATATATACATTCATATTTATACATTTACTCTGTATTTAAGTCTGAATTTAAAGTACAGTACTTTAGGATTTTATTCAACTGCACTCCATCTTAGAGACAAATATTGTATTTATGAAAAACAGATATTACAGTTTGATTTAGATATTGGTGAACACGGGGCATTGCTTACATTTATGTGAATTCACACAGAACTCCTGTCGTCACTGGCGCGCAATGAACTGTGGGATAGTGTAGTCCGCAAAGTGTCTTGAAATCGGCGCTTCATTCCACTGGGAGACGGAGAGGGTGCACTTGAAGTCGCTCTCGAATTACGTCATCCCTCCTCGCGCCGCGGTGAATCGCACTTCAAAAGGCTGCTTTCCCCCCACTTTTCTCAAGAACATAATACAGTGCATAAAATGGGCACATTAAAATGTGTCGATATCAATATTATTTAAATGTCACTTTGTCAATGAAACAGCCTAATTTCTGTACAGCTTAGTGATGTAAGTTAAAAATGAAATGCATAAGTTGTATACATTATATTTGTAAAGTAATTTATTTGTAAATGAGCCAGAGTAATTTCTGTTACTATAATTTCTGTTCGATAATTTTTTTTACGCATGTTCACATCTGTAAATAAAAGAATTGTTCTGTTCATTGTTTACTTCTTTTATGCAACTTATAATTTTACATGAAACATTATACATACAACATATACAATCATTTTTTCATCATGTAAATTAAATATTTTTACATTAAAATACATTGTTCTATACATTACATAAAGTACCTTTACAACTGTTTACAACAGAACTTAGGTTGAACATCATAAACAACAACTGAGATGGAGTGCAGTTGAATAAAATCCTAAAGTACTGTACTTTAAATTCAGACTTAAATACAGAGTAAATGTATAAATATGAATGTATATATTTTCACAGTTAACATAAATTTAACATAATATAACATAAAAAAACAAACAAGGTTAACTAGTTGCTAACGATATAAAACTAACATTACATAGTTTAACCATACATATTTTGGTCCAGTGTCCCGTCGTCGCCGGCAGTGAAGCATGTCAAAACCCAATAGAAAGTCATAAAACTTTAAAATGCACACACAAACATCAACTGTCTCTGTCTGTCACACAGCCGCTAGCCATGTAACGACGCTCAGCTCATTGTTGCCATGTCTGGGATTGGGATACTTTTACACTTGTGCTGTGATTACACTACTTTTGGGATGGTTTTGTTGCACAGACCTGGCAACCCTCCACTCCAAAACCCCACCCCTTTCATGCACTTCGAAGTGCGCGGCCCCTGAATTGGGACACAGCACATCATGGCTGCGTAGAAGAAGGATCCGGGTACTGAAATGGCCAGCCTGCAGTCCAGATCTTTCACCCATAGAAAACATTTAGCGCATTATAAAGAGGAAGATGCGACAAAGAGGATCTAAGACAGTTGAGCAACTAGAAGCCTGTATTAGACAAGAATGGGACAACATTCCTATTCCTAAGTTTGAGCAACTTGTCTCCTCAGTCCCCAGACGTTTGCAGACTGTTATAAAAAGAAGAGGGGATGCCACACAGTGCTAAACATGGCCTTGTCCCAACTTTTTTGAGATGTGTTGATGCCATGAAATTTAAAATCAACTTATTTTTCCCTTAAAATGATACATTTTCTCAGTTTAAACTAGGGGTGTAACGATATATCGCAGTACGATATTTCGCGATGCAAAAATGTTACGATATGTATCATAGAGTGATGGCGATACTTTTACGATATGACGGCAGTCTAATCTTATTGGTTGAGCTGCTGACGTGACCTACTCTGCAACAGCAGCATCGCGTGTGCTTTCATCGCAGTTGCAGAAATCCGACAGAAGTCTGACGTCTGGCAGCATTTTGGTTTTCCAGTCAAACGACAGGACGACTGGAAAGGGAAATGGAAAGTTTCATGCTTCAGACTTTAACAGCGGCTATAGAAGAGTGGGAACTTGAAAGGGCTCCTCGTAGTACTGCTCTTGTTATTGACAATGAGCACAACATGGAGGTGGCAGTGAGAGAAGCCACATATTAAGGGTGTGTCTCAATCAGCTCTCCAGTTCAGTAAGTGTTTTGCGAATCTTGCAAGCAGGTTTAAACATTTCTCGCATCAGCCTCTTACTTGGTCGTGTGAGAAAAATTGTGGCTTTCTTTAACCGCAGTGCCACAGCAACAGCTGTGCTGTGATCGAAAGATGCTTGTGATGCTTTGCTTCAAGAAGTTCTGTGGGGACATTCACATATTGCGTCTTTTCCGCGTGCAAGTCAGTTATTTCAAATGTAGCCACGTGGCAGGCGAGATCATAATGGAAGCAACGCAGTCGCGACGTGCATGCGGTGCGTTTTCCAGGCACATCGAGATGAAAAATTCTTTTCAGAATGCCGCAAGTGTGCCAAGGTCATGTGACAAGATCCAGCCGATCAACTATGGCCTTGACGTAACAAAACATCAAAATCTCAGTTGAACAGCTGATCAGAGCTGCACAGGGTGATTTTTATATCTTATCTCCATAAATATATCTAGTAGTAAAGCTAATGCAAGGGCTAGAAATCATTTTATCCTCTGCTGAAACTTCCTGATCCTCTTGGAGAGTGCAGTTCATGGATGCATAAAACGACCGACGCCACGAGAAGGAGAAGCGGTGCGTCCGCGCCTTCCACGCGTTTTTAAATGTGATATGAGAACGACCCTTAGGATTCTTAATTCTAAGTTCATGTTAATTTTAACATTTTTTTCAGTGACAGACAGACCTATTCAGCTGTTAATTTGAATACAGAAGGTTTTTATCAAACCTTGAAATGTGATCTTGTATGTACAACAAAGTTATTGATATTTGTAATAGTTTTTTAAATAAATCTGTTATTTGAATTTGTTTCATTTATTCAAAATATTGTGATACGTATCGTATCGTGAACCCAGTATCGAGATACATACCGTATTGTGACCTGAGCGTACTGTTACACCCCTAGTTTAAGCATTTGATAGTAAAGTTTTCACACTATTCTTCTGGCAGGATCATTTTATTTATCAGAATATCTCAGCATTCACTGATGCGTCCTGGACGCTCTCGCTCAACATTATATGTTTGGTCTTAAACTCAACTGCGCTCAGGTTTCGCTGCAGGACAGCAATTGTGAGTGAATTTTCTGTCATGTTTGCAGGACTGTGAAATGAAGAGTGAACAAAGTAACGTATCTTTAGCAACAGTGTGAAGGTGAACAGCTCATAACAGGCACAATACCGGTGTAAACACAGATATCTATTGGTACGGTACGCGTCACATGACTAAACATGCGTCAGTGTCTTCAAATACCTCAGTTTTCACAGTCACACTACAGCACGAAAACAGCTTTATCAAAATTTTCCACTCGTGAGAGCGTCTTCAAAAAGCTCAGTTTTCACAGGAGAAAAAGATGTGTTTCAAACAAAAACATATTAGTGTGGACAAGACCTATGGCTTCAAATCAAAGATATCTGTCCAGAGCAGAGACATGACAAGAAGAATGTAGATTATTTTGTAATGTTTTAAATTCCTATCTTATTTAGTCAATGAATTAATTAAAAATCAACATTAGTCCATGTTTTTCATTAGAAATGCCCCATGATGAAATGTAATGTTAGTTCAGTACACATCAATAATCAAACGTTCTTATACATGTTTCAGTGGCAGCTGGTCAATAGAGTCAATATACTAAATACAGACTAACTTCATTGTGAAGAAAAATAACAAATGAAAAATATATAATCATAATTCATGACAAAATACTATAATAAACTAGTTTAGTGGATAATTCAGCAGCAACAGTTCCTCTAGAATAATCATGATAGCCCTGTCACAGACACCAGCTGGAGTGCCTTTGATCGCCACCAGAGGGCACTCCACTCCAGACTACTGTCAGACTCCATTCCCTATAAACCTTTGCCCGGATCATCAGCCATGATTACATACAGCTGTTGCTCATTAGCCTCATTAGCTCTGCCTATAAAAGCCTGGTTCTCACTATCATTCTCTGAGAGGTTTTGTGAGTGTTGACTGTATTTCTCAGTGTTTCTGTGTTCATCTGATTGTTGGTTCTGACCCTGTTTCCTGTGTTCTGGATCTGTCCCTGTCTCCCACGTTCTGGACCTGTCTCTGCTTCCCGCGTTCTGGATCTGTCTCTGTTTCCCGCGTTCTGGATCTGTCTCTGTTTCCCGCTTTCTGGATCTGTGTCTGTTTCCCGCGTTCTGGATCTGTCCCTGTTTCCCGTGTTTAAACTGAGAAAATGTATAATTTTAAGGGGAAAATAAGTTGATTTTAAATTTCATGGCATCAACACATCTCAAAAAAGTTGGGACAAGGCCATGTTTATCACTGTGTGGCATCCCCTCTTCTTCTTATAACAGTCTGCAAACGTCTGGGGACTGAGGAGACAAGTTGCTTAAGTTTAGGAATAGGAATGGTGTCCCATTCTTGTCTAATACAGGCTTCTAGTTGCTCAACTGTCTTAGAATCAGAATCAGAAAGAGCTTTATTGCCAGGTATGTTGTTTACACATACTAGGAATTTGTTTTAGTGACAGAAGCTCCACAGTGCAACAGAGTAACAGCGACAAGACAAGACACATAATAAAAAGAATAAAATAATAATATACAAATTTACAAGATAGACAAAGTGCAAAAAAAAGCAAAAGACAATATATATTATAGACAAGTGTATGTACAATTATGTGTGCAAATTGAGATATAAATAAGTGTTTTAAGTAAATAAAGTGTAATAGTGTTGTGTGTTCTGTGTTTGTCAAGTGTTCATGAGATGGATTGCTTGAGGGAAGAAACTGTTCCTGTGTCTGGTCGTTCTGGTGCTCAGGGCTCTGTAGCGTCGACCGGATGGCAACAGTTCAAAGAGGGAGTGTGCTGGATGTGAGGGGTCCAGAGTGATCTTCTTTGCCCTTTTTCTCACTCTGGATAAGTACAGTTCTTGGAGAGTGGGGAGGGTTGTGCCAATGATTTGCTCCGCAGACTGGACTTCCCTCTGTAGTCTTCTGAGGTCAGATTTGGTAGCTGAGCTGAACCAGACGGTAATTGAAATGCAGAGGATGGATTCAATGATGGCAGAGTAAAACTGTTTCAGCAGCTCCTGTGGTAGGTTGAACTTCCTCAGCTGGCGAAGGAAGTACAACCTCTGCTGGGCCTTTTTCACAATGGACTCAATGTGGTTGTCCCACTTCAGGTCCTGGGAGATGGTGGTGCCCAGGAACCTGAATGACTCCACTGCTGCCACAGTGCTGTTCATGATGGTGAGTGGGGGAAGAGCAGGGGGGTTTCTCCTGAAGTCCACGGTCATCTCCACTGTCTTGAGCGTGTTGAGCTCCAGGTTGTTAAGACTGCACCAGACAGCCAGCTGTTCAACCTCCAGTCTGTAAGCAGACTCGTCACCGTCCCGGATGAGGCCGATCAGTGTGGTGTCATCCGCAAACTTCATGAGCTTGACAGAGGGGTGAGCTTGACATGGTGTGATTTCCATTACAGTAGCATTCCTGTATGTGATGCAGTGCCGTCTAAGGGCCCGAAGATCACGGGCATCCAGTATGGTTTTCCGGCCTTGATCCTTACGCACAGAGATTGTTCCAGATTCTCTGAATCTTTGGATGATATTATGCACTGTAGATGATGATAACTTCAAACTCTTTGCAATTTTTCTCTGAGAAACTCCTTTCTGATATTGCTCCACTATTTTTCGCTGCAGCATTGGGGGAATTGGTGATTCTCTGCCCAACTTGACTTCTGAGAAACACTGGCACTATGAGAGACTCTTTTTTTTATACCCAATCATGTTGCCAATTGACAAAATTGGTCCTCCAGCTGTTCCTTATATGTACATTTAACTTTTCCGGCCTCTTATAGAGTACCTCAGGGATGACTCATTTTTGTAGGCAAAACCCGGAAGCAAGTTAGCATTTTAGGACTTCTGGTTCCAATGCCGTAAAGTCTATGGGTTTTTTGAATGGGTTTTTGCTAAATCGCCTGAAATAAGGTCTGTGGTTAACAAAGCCTCTAAATGCTTTCACGTTTTAATCTATGACATAAAACACACCAGTTATAACCCTCTTGTGATTTTTTAAAAACTTTTACTGTGTCTTAAAATCGCGGTTGCTAACAAATTGCTAAAAGAGACTACTTCCTTTGGCGGGGACTTTAGACGTCATCATGACAAACGGGACATTTGGACATCATTTCTCATGAAAAAGTGGATAAGTATTCATACACAGTGCAGATCATAATCAGCGAGCATGTTTTAAATAAAGTTGTTTTCTAAATAAAGTTTGAGGAAGCTTGGTGGTGGTGACTTTGATCCGCGACATGGTGTGCTGTAGTCCGTTTATAGCCTACTGTTAGCCTTTTATATCTGATGACTTTATTTAGGCTTCAAAATCTATAAATGTCTATAAATTATCTTGATAGACAACACGTGTAAGTGTCATAAACCTTTGTTAAACACAGAGCTTATTTTTTGCGATTTTCCAAAAGTCTATGGGAAAAATGCATAGGCCTTCAATCGAGGGAACCTGTGCGCCGCTAACTTCCGTGTTGGCCTACAAAAACACGTCATCCCTGAGGTACTCTATTGCTACCTGTCCCAACTTTTTTGGAATGTGTAGCTCTCATGAAATCAAAAATGAGCCAATATTTGGCATGTAATTTCAAAATGTCTCACTTTCAACATTTGATATGTTATCTATATTCTATTGTGAATAAAATATAAGTTTATGAGATTTGTAAATTATTGCATTCCTTTTTTATTCACAAATTGTACAGTGTCCCAACTTTTTTGGAATCGGGTTTGTAATTGTAATTTTATTTTAATAGCTTTTTAAATGTAATTATTTGAAAATGAAAGCATTAAATAAGTTTTTATTATTGCTGTTAATAATTATTATGTTAATGCATTAAAACATTAGCATGTAGTCTTCACATATTGTTCAGTAAAGTGAACATTGATCAAGATCAAATGAAAAGTTAGTAATGAAATGAAAAAGAAAGAAACAGAACAAGTGTCAGGCCTGTTTTAAACTTGAAGTCTTAATGCTCAGATCTGTTCATATCAGATTGTTTTTGTCCGTCTGTTGCTCTGCTTATTATCACAATGTCAATCATCACAGTTTCAGATTCAGTTCAATACGGCTGTAACTCCTGAAACTGTGTGAACTTAGCAGCATGAACAATAAAACTGTCACTCAAATTCTGAATGTGTTTCTTTATAATCAATGAATGTGATTTGACTTCAATTCAGCCGCAGCACAAACTGACTGAGTGAAAACTGCTGTTACGATCATCAAATCTGTCTCTATCTCTTATTAACATCATGTTCACACTGTTGGTTATAGAGAAACCATTGGAGAGTGCAGAGCTCAAGCTGAACAAACTCTGGAGGATTGAGATTCTGACTAAATGCATCTGATTGGCCGTTGTGTTCACATGATCAATAAACGTGTCTGTGATTGGCTACAATGATCAACACTGCAGAAACACACAGTAAATAGAATCCGTTGAGGCTCTTCACACACACACACAAACACACACAGGAATGAACCGAGCCGCTACTGCAGAAAGCCTGCTATCATTACGCCTTCACATTTAAGTGTCGCTTTGGTACTTTTGACAACACTAGTCTGCTCTGTTTCAGGCCTGACAGCTTTTTCACACAGTTTTGTTTAGGGCTCTAGAAGTCTGGGACCGGCACTGCTAGTGAAGTCTGAATCTCTAGTCTCTGTTCAACAGCTTTCACTGTATTAGTGAGGACATTTGTGAATCTGGAGGACATTCTGTCAAAGCTGTAAACACACACACACATCTTCACTGTTTTTGTTCTTGATGTTTCTCTCTTCTTGTGTTCAGATGCCTGTGATCTCACACTGGATCCAAACACAGCAGACACTCGACTCGTTCTGTCCGATGGGAACAGGAAGGTGACGCGCTTGTCAGAGCGTCAGCCGTATCCTGATCATCCAGAGAGATTTGATGAGTATCCTCATGTTCTGTGTAGAGAGAGACTGACTGGACGCTGTTACTGGGAGGCTGAATGGAGCGGAGATACTGATATATCAGTGACATATGAAGGAATCAGCAGGGAAGGACAGAGTTATGACTTCATGTTTGGAAGGAATGTCAAATCCTGGTGTCTGCACTGCTCTGATAGAGGATTCTCTGTCCGTTACAATAATAACAAAACTGTTATACCTGCTGTCCGTTCATCCTGTAAGAGAGCAGGAGTGTATGTGGACGTGTCGGCCGGCACTTTGTCCTTCTACAGCGTTTCTGACACACACACACTCACACGCTTACACACATTCAACACCACATTCACTGAACCCCTCTGTGCTGGATTTGGTGTTTATTATTATTCCTTCTCAGTGTCTCTGTGTGATATTAAAGGATAGAGAGACACTCTGTAAATCCTCTTTCTGATCTTCACACACACTCATCAAATCTCACTTCATCACATTTGTATTAATTCATTTTTAATTCATGTTTTTCATTGTCATCTAGAAGTTACACATCTAGATCAGACACACACACTATTCTGAATCTGTAATAAACAGAGTAATAAAGTTGCTTTAATCTTCATATTGTAAATTGTTCATCAGATTGAATAAAAGTACATTTGAGACTCATTTAATCCTGAACTGGTTTGTGAATGACTGATGTGAACTGATGACAGTATGAATGATCATGAATGTGATTCAGATCAGCAGAATGAAAAAATCCCGTCGTCTCCTGATAGTGTGCTTTATTTCTCTGTCTTCACTACAAACACTCACAGTATCGCTGCTGAACACCGTTGGTAATTCAGTCTTTCTGGAGCTTCAGAGCTTCAATCTGCTGCCTTGATCACTAGAAAATCTCCATCAGCATCTCTTCTTCTGAAATGAAGCTCTTTTATGCTTTATTAGGTCTCCAAGAGCTTTATATGACAGGAGCAACACACCAACCTCTGAGCCACAGCTCTCACTGAAATATCTCCAGAAATCCACATCCACTTTTCATCTGCTCACAAGTGTATATAAAGTGTGTGTATGTATGTATATATATATATATATATATATATAGTAAAGGAACCAGTCCCCAGACAGAGTCTTTAAAACACCCTTTAAAACAAGTTTGGACACCCCTGTCATAAACCATGTCTAAGGTCTGAAGAGACTCATGTGAAATCATACAGGAGAGAAGCAGTCGGTTGAGTTTGTGGCAAAAGCTTTTACAGTGCTTGAGTATTATTGTCTTTTACTGCATATGATAATTCATACTCAGGAAGTAGAACTGAAATTAAATTCATTACAAGATGATTAGTGAAAACATTTCAAATGTGTTACAATACCACTGGTGTATAAAGCACACGACGAGGAGATAAGAGTCAAATAAGTCTTTTACTTGAAAATCCAACAGGAGAATACAGGAACACACACCGTAATAGACACGAACGACACCTCACAACATACTGAACGGAAACAGGAACTTAAATACACTGATTGATTAACTCAAATGACGAACAGCTGTGATGAATGTAATTAGTCTCCATGGATACTGATTGTGGCGGGAGACTAGAACAAAGGAACGCGTGACAAATGAAAACAAACAAAATGAAAGTCCATGTGACTGTGACAAAATGCACCTGCAGACTATTTTTTCCAGACAGGAATTTTGTAATTGAGGATTTTTTAAAAATACTATGCAAAAATCTTGTCTTGTTCTCATGAATCCAGTCTAGTGTCTCGTCCCATCGCGTAAACTAACTGTTTGTCACATTCCAGAACTATCAATCATTTTAAAGATTCTTGTGTTAAAAGAGTTCAGGTTATCAGGCCTGTGGGTGTGCAGAGCTGTCTTAACAGTGTGTAGTTATGTGAACGTGTAGTTATGATCCTTTGATAACATTTGAAGAATGTAATAGGAATTAGGAAGTAGATGCTCACTGACAGTCACACAACGGGTAAAAACAGTTTCCAGAAGTCACACTATATCGAGGTGAATTATGTAGGTTATAAATGGATAATCTGTTCTTCATAAAAGCACACTAAAATTAAAATGCTGAAGATGTCTGATGTACTCACATTATTTGTCATCTACACAACAAAACTGTTTCTCTTCTTGATTTCTCTGTGCATCTTTTTTTTTTTTTTTTAATTCAGTGGTTCGGGGCGAATACGTGCACTGTTACACCCCTAGTAGATGTCATATTAGTCAGTTTTTTATTTTAAACACTTTTACTATTTCAAGCATTAAGCTTTTTTGTTTGTTAGTTTGTTTGTTTGGACAAACTATGAGTCAGAGATTGGCGTAGCAGTGGGGTGGAGCAGAGGACTCTTGATAAATGCAGTGGTACTCGCTTTCCTTTCCATTAGAAAGCTGACAGTCGAGGAAACAGCAGTCAGATCACAAATAAAAATAATAATTATGAAGTTTAACATCGCTTTGAGTGTTGCTGGAATCATACTTTACTACATAGCAGGTAAGATCTTACAAAAGTGTAACATAACGAAGATGTACATTTTAACAGGGTTTGTTTATTTTAATAACTGACAAAACATTGAATTCCTGACTCTGTAGACACACTTGACAATTTATGTTTCTTATGATTATAAAAAACCTTTGGACCTGAAGACTTTGGTTAAATGCTTGAAATTAGTTCTAGATGAACACAAGTTCTGCATTTGTAAGAATTTCTTTACAAATGCATAATTTATGTATTTTAATGAATGGGTTTAATTCATGTAAATTCCAGGATCTCAAGAATCAGATGCAGTTGAGTGACTTTGAAGAATCTAAAAGATACTCACTACATAATTGTAGTGATTGGTCACTACATAAACCCCATAGTATTATTTTAGATATAGATTTGATGACTTTAATATTATTCTAAATTGTGAAAAATAACAGTAATAATAATAAAAAAGAAATGAATAGTGTCTAAACTTTTATGAAGCAAAATACTTATAATAAACTGTAAAATACTGATAAATACTGTACATATACTGTACAAACCCAATTCCAAAAAAGTTGGGACACTGTACAAATTGTGAATAAAAACAGAATGCAATGATGTGGAAGTTTCAAATTTCAATATCTTATTCAGAATACAACATAGATGACATATCAAATGTTTAAACTGAGAAAATGTATCATTTTAAGGGAAAAATAAGTTGATTTTAAATTTCATGGCATCAACACATCTCAAAAAAGTTGGGACAAGGCCATGTTTACCACTCTGTGGCATCCCCTCTTCTTTTGAGATGGTCCTCACTGCAGAACACAAGATCCAAGGGAAAGGGTTGGATCTAGATCCAACTCCTCCCACTTTCCATAGCCCTAAACCTACCCGACTCCGTCCCTTGGATCTCGAGTGTTCTGCAGTGAGGGGCTACTGCTTCTTTTTATAACAGTATGCAAACATCTGGGGATTGAGGAGACAAGTTGATCAAGTTTAGGAATAGGAATGTTGTCCCATTCTTGTCTAATATAGGCTTCTAGTTGCTCAACTGTCTTTAGGTCTTCTTTGTCGCATCTTCCTCTTTATGATGCGCCAAATGTTTTCTATGGGTGAAATATCTGGACTACAGGCTGGCCATTTCAGTACCCGGATCCTTCTTCTACACAGCCATGATGTTGTAATTGATGCAGTATGTGGTCTGGCATTGTCATGTTGGAAAATGCAAGGTCTTCCCTGAAAGAGATGACGTCTGGATGGGAGCATATGTTGTTCTAGAACTTGTATATACCTTTCAGCATTGATGGTGCCTTTCCAGATGTGTAAGCTGCCCATGCCGCACGCACTCATGCAGCCCCATACCATCAGAGATGCAGGCTTCTGAACTGAGCGCTGATAACAACTTGGGTTGTCCTTGTCCTCTTTAGTCCGGATGACGTGGCGTCCCAGTTTTCCAAAAAGAACTTCAAATTTTGATTTGTCAGACCACAGAACAGTTTTCCACTTTGCCACAGTCCATTTTAAATGAGTCTTGGCCCAGAGAAAACGCCTGCGCTTCTGGATCATGTTTAGATATGGCTTCTTTTTTGACCTATAGAGTTTTAGCCGGCAACGGCGAATGGCACGGTGGATTGTGTTCACCGACAATGTTTTCTGGAAGTATTCCTGAGCCCATGTTGTGATTTCCATTACAGTAGCATTCCTGTATGTGATGCAGTGCCGTCTAAGGGCCCAAAGATCACGGGCATCCAGTATGGTTTTTCGGCCTTGACCTTTATGCACAGAGATTGTTCCAGATTCTCTGAATCTTTGGATGATATTATGCACTGTAGATGATGATAACTTCAAACTCTCTGCAATTTTTCTCAGAGAAACTCCTTTCTGATATTGCTTCACTATTTTTCGCTGCAGCATTGGGGGAATTGGTGATCCTCTGCCCATCTTGACTTCTGAGAGACACTGCCACTCTGAGAGGCTCTTTTTATACCCAATCATGTTGCCAATTGATCTAATAAGTTGCAAATTGGTCCTCCAGCTGTTCCTTATATGTACATTTAACTTTTCTGGCCTCTTATTGCTACCTGTTCCAACTTTTTTGGAATGTGTAGCTCTCATGAAATCCAAAATGAGCCAATATTTGGCATGACATTTCAAAATGTCTCACTTTCAGCATTTGATATGTTATCTATATTCTATTGTGAATAAAATATAAGTTTATGAGATTTGTAAATTATTGCATTCTTTTTTATTCACAATTTGTACAGTGTCCCAACTTTTTTGGAATCGGGTTTGTAATACAACTTCCTAATTTTGGTATAGGGTTAGAAGAGGTAACATTGAGATTGTGACCATATGTGCTGTAATGATGCTGGCAAGAGACAATATGCTATACAAAAGTGCCAGTAAAGGAAGTTTTTTTTTTTTTTTTTTTTTTACAATTAATGAAAACAAGATATAACAATACTAATAATAAAAGGAAAAAAAGGAAAAATATAGGCTATACTAATGTATGTATGCAATACAACAAAATAATGAAGAGACGGCGCCTATGAAGAGACAGCGCCAACTCCTGTGAGGACTTCCTGTGAGGACTTCAGAAGACGCAATCATCTGGATCTACATGCACATTACACAATTTCTATATCCTAATTATTGTTAATGTAATTAATTTTTTCAGGAGCTCATTGCTTCTACGTTCAGTTAAACTGCTAACAGTGATTGTAAATTAATTACCCAGACTAACTCAAGTTCAACATTTAACCCTGGATCTGTGAGGGAGGACTCAACATGCAGAATGAGTATTCACTGGGTTTATTAACAAAACAGCAGACAACTCAAGATATGGTGAGGAGGTGAACCCATTCAAACAGCAGGCAGGGATGAGGCAGAATGACAGCAGGTAGCAGTAATAGACTGGCAGAGCAAGACTGGAGGAAAACAGAGAGGACCAAGCAAGATCAAATGAGGAGGAAAGAATACTCAGGAACAAGGCAGATCAAGATAGGACTATAATTAAAGGAAGAACTCTAAGTGGCTTCTACAAATAACACCCTACAGACTTTAGCAAAAAAAAGTACTAGGTAGCAGTGATGTTCGATTCTTGAAAGTATCGTTCTTTTGAGCTGGTTCGCAGGAAGTAACCGGATGAGTCGCTTCACTAATCGAACTTAATCGAAATTTAGCTCCGAGTTGATGATGCAAGATGCACAGCCGAAGTAGCATGTCCGACTCAAAAAGAATTAAAGGAGTCGGTCCAACTGAATGTCGAAGTTTGCTGAGGATTACCAAGGAGTCTGATGGAAGGAGTTGATGATACTATGAGGCACGTACTGGAAATATGCTTATTATGACTACTGTGATTAAATATTATTATATTAGCTGCAAAAACATTCCTAAGAAAATTGATAGAGTGAGAGAGAGAAAGAAAACTCAGAGGCACACAACTACCGGGACGTAACACTTGTTATATGTTGTAAAATGCTTGATCAAACTACTCGCACATTGTTTGAAAAACGCACACAAAGACAAGCACACTATCTTATATTCAGTAAATCTCAATAAATACAGATTATGCAAGTTGTTTAAATATAGCTACATTCTGGGGTTTGGGTCCTCATTCATGCATCCAAATCACTTTTACATAATAATTTATGGCCATTTTATAGACTCAGAAATAACCCTGTAGAAATTCAGAAGTATCTAATTCACACACTTGTGAAACTGACCTAATTTAGGTTCGTTACTTAAATGATTCAAAGTCATATGAAATGAATAAAGGTATTTTTTGGCTAAAAACAATAAACACCATAGTTCAGGTGAAAGACTTTATCTTTCTTTCTTCATGTGCTCATGAAGAAAGAAAGCTCATATCTTCTTTCTCTCATCAGTGTGTGGTCGAGCCCCTCTCAACACCAGGATTGTTGGAGGGGAGAATGCGACAGCAGGGTCTTGGCCATGGCAAGTCAGCATTCATGTCATCGGCTTTGGCCATAACTGATCACTAAAGACTGGGTTTTATCTGCAGCTCACTGCTTCCAGAAGTATGAAGTTAAATAAAGCTCAAGATACATTTGTAGATTGATAATAGTGAGATTAAAGCAGACTTTCTCTGTTAACAGTTTTGGTGTGTCTGACACACTGATGTACTTCGGGCGACTGAACCAATCCGGCTCAAACCCTAATGAGACATCCAGGACAGCGAGTCGAATCATCAGACATGCTAACTATAACAGTTCTACTATTGACAGTGACATAGCATTGATCCAGCTCTCCTCTTCTGTGAATTTCTCTGATTACATTAAGCCGGTCTGTCTGGCGGTGGCTGGAAGTATATTTTCTGCAGGTACAAAGAGCTGGGTCACTGGATGGGGCAGGCTACAATATGGAGGTGAGGAAACATTCGCTTGGCAATTAACCAGATACAAACAATTTTGTCATCATTGCTTTGCACCAATGTTAGTTTTTGCTTAGGCACCTTTATTACATTGAGTTTGATGAACTTAAACCATTTAAGGTTACTGGTTTCCTCAAACCATTGAAATAGCTATATAGTTGTTACGATTTGTTACCTGAACTCAAACTGAATGTGTGGAATAAACTTAAAATCTTTAAACTGATTTTACTCTAATGATTGACTAAACCAACAGTACGCATATTTATTTATATTTGTTTACAGTATATTTTAAAACTTAAATGGTTTAAGGCTAACTGTGTCCTCAAATGGTTTGAGTTACTGTAACCTATCAGGTTTTACAGTGTGTAAACCTCAACAATTTACCTATAAATCTTTTTCAAAGCCATAAAATGTGTCCTCTGATCTGTCACAGGCCAGATTCCTGATACACTGAAGGAGGTGACGATACCCATTGTGAACAACACTGACTGTGATAAAGCTTATGAAGGGATCAACATAAGCATCACAAGCAATATGATTTGTGCTGGATTGTTAAATCAGGGAGGAAAAGGTTCATGTCAGGTAAGACACCAGTTTTTCATTTTAACACTTTTTAATCCAAATTAATTTACAAAACACTACCAATTTTGGTCACCTGAAAACTTTACACTGCCAACCTAGTTGTTATGTAAGCCCAGAGTTTACTCCTCTGATCATGAACTCGTACACTATGACTGCTTTTCATACCACACCTGTGGCCGGTTGCATAAACTACTGTTCATAACTTTTCTGTTAAGTCAGTTACTTGAAAACATCGGTCTAATTTGAATACAAAAAGTAAGACTGATTACCACTTGCTTGATAGGGCAAGCTCACACTACAGGACTACAAGATGACTATACACTCGCCAAGGTGCTCACACAACACAAAGTTTTCTTTCTCATCTTGTATTAGCAGCACTCATATTACACAACACAACACTGTCAAGATGCACAAACTACAAGATCTACAAGATCAAGAATGAAAAAAAATTTCTCACATTAATTCATGTGAGAATTTAGAGAGATGCTCATGCCCGTTGTGAAAGTCATATGTGCAGGAAAAAAGACAAATGCTCAGATCAGGCTCAGATCACATCACTGACCTGCTCATACTGAACAAGCATTGCCTAACGCAGTGACCACCAATTTGTCGATCTGGGCTTTTTGTCACAGAACTTGGAAATCTGTCTGCGACAGCAAAATCAAGCTAAAAGTCGTGTAGTGTGAGCTTGCCTTAAGTCAAACTAGTTCTTAAGACAGTCTCTAAATTATATCAACATGTCTTAACTATTGCATGCTTATATCTATAACAGTTGTTCACTGTATATCGTCAGATATATAAATGCTGAATGTTTGTGAATACAGGGAGACTCTGGAGGTCCAATGGTCAGTAAGAAAGACTCTCTGTGGATTCAGTCTGGCATTGTGAGTTTTAGTAAAGGATGTGCTCAACCCAAATATCCGGGTGTGTACGCCAGAGTTTCTCAGTACCAGAACTGGATCAAGTCTTACATGAGCAGCAACCCAACTTCAGAAGTGTAACCGACCTCCTCCTATTTTGCCTTTCTCTCACATTCTCCATTATTCACCTTCTCCCTCTTTCTCTCTTCCTAAAGATTGATTGAACAGAAACTCTCAGGGCCCTATAATACACCCGGTGCAATGCGACACAAGGCGCAGCGCAAGTGTGTTTGCTAGTTTGCGTTCAGCGCCACGTCCTTAAATTAGTAAATGCATTTGCGCCAGTTAGTGCACCCATGACCGTGCTGGTCTAAAAAAGAGGTGTGTTCAGGCGCATTGCTATTTTAAGGAGCTGAAAATAGACTACGCCATAGACCAACTCAAACCTGGTCTAAAGTCTAAAGTCAAAAGCGCAATATTTTTTTGTTAGAGCGCGTTGGTAGAAACTGCGCCTCTGGGCGCGTCCACAGTGCGCGTTGACTTTGCTTATTACACACAGGGATGCGCATCACACAAACATGCCAAATATTAAAAACAAAAGGATTACAGTGTAAAAGAATATTATTGTGTAGGCTACATAAATATAAAAATGTAATGATGAATAGTCATTGCGTGTATTAGAATTAGGCTACCTATTTTCAATTCAGCCTATTACTACTTATAATGATGAACGAAATTGGCTAATTAATTGAACAATCGCGCCAATGCACACACATATATATTAACTGACTCATCGCCAACAAATTCCGCCATGTAAATAGCAATCCGCCATGGCGCGAGCGCATCTCGCTCCTAAAGGGAACGGGAGATGACACTCTGATTGGTTTATTGAACGTTACGCCCATTACTCATTAAGAGAATAGGGACAACCCATTTCAAAAATGCGCCCCGGCGCACGGACCGTTTTTTCCGTCGTTAAAATAGCAAAAGTGGATTTGGACACGCCCTGAATGCACCTGCGCCGTGCGCTTTACACTTTGCGTTTAGATCGTTAAAATAGGGCCCTCAGGGTTCTTTGATGAAATGATGAAATGTACTGTGTATGCTCTCATAATATGAAAAATGTGAGAAATTAGCAGTTTAATTGTTATTGTTTTTACTGTCTGAGATTCAGGTTGTTTGCATAAACAGTAAAGATAGACAGATATTGATTTTAGGCGCTCTGAACCATGCCTGAGCACGTTTGACTAGTGTGATTGCTCCAAACTGTGCCCTGACACGGTTCGTTTAGCCGGCCCTGGTCTCTTCTTGTGGGTTGCCACCATCGATAATACCCATTCAGTGGGCTCCGAGACTAAGAACTCCCATATGGACCATTCTTTGTAATTCTGCTTCAACCCTACCCTGCATGGCTGCTGGGATTTTGTGTGCAGGCTTTACAGCTGTTGGTCTCCAGTTTCATTGAATATGTTACCAGAAGCTTTCCAATCTCGTCCTTGAAAAGGTCTGGATATTCAGAATAAATTTGGCTTGCAAAGCTTGAAACTTAATCTTTTGTGATGAATTTCTTTATTGAACAAAACCAGTTTCATTTGTAAACATTCTGGTAGACCTATCAATGGTTGTACATTTCTTTTTACCACATAGAATGAGAGGTTATATGCTCTTTCTGATGAGTGGCAGGTGAAAGTAGCAAAGCCTGCTGTGGGTATCTCCTCACCTCCATAGGCTATGAGCCTGGTGTTCTTCGATAAGTTTAATTCCACTCCACTTTTTATTTTCGTGAACAAAGCTTCAGAAATGTTGCCATCAAACACTAATGGTTCAGGTCTTCGGAAGCCTTCTGCCATTTCTAACAAGGTAAGCGGAACTTTCTCCTTTCAAGTGTTTTTGATGAAACTTGACTTTCTTTAAAGGCCTTTCTCCTTTCCACGAACCATCTTCTGACACCATGATGAACGATGGACACATAATCAGTTATGAATGACGTTAATACTTTACTGGAGAACTGTATGTAGTTTCAGACAGTCAACTATTGTACACATTCGGGGCTGATACTGACGTCATAACTAAGGATACCTGTGAAGTAAATGCGATTAAGGTATAGCTAAGAACATATACTCAGCAAAAAAAGAAACGTCCCTTTTTCAGGACTGTGCATTTCAACAATAATGTTGTAAAAATCCAAATAACTTTACAGATCTTCATTGTAAAGGGTTTAAACAATGTTTTCCATGCATGTTCAATTAACCATAATAAATTAATTAACATGCACCTCTGGAATGGTCGTTAAGACCTTAACAGCTTACAAAAAGTAGGCATTTAAGGTCACAGTTCTAAAAACGCAGGACACTAAAGAGACTTGTCTACCGACTGTGAAAAACACCCAAAGAAAGATGCCCAGGGTCCCTGCTCATCTGCGTGAACGTGCGTTAGGCATGCTGCAGGGAGGCATGAGGACTGCTGATGTGGCTATAGGGCAATAAATTGCCATGTCCGCACTGTGAGACGCCTGAGACAGCGCTACAGGGAGACAGGAAGGACAGCTGATCATCCTCTTTTAGTGTTCATACAAATATTTACACATTAAGTTTACTGAAAGTAAAAACAGTTGAAAGTCAGAGGACGTTTCTTTTTTTGCTGAGTATATAATCAATGTTCTACAATTAGAAAAAAGAAAGAAAGATATATTTGAAGAAAGAAATATTATAAGAAAGAAAGACAAAGATAGATAGATAGATAGATAGATAGATAGATAGATAGATAGATAGATATGGACAGCAGATGCACAAAGTTCCATGGCTAGGATGTAGCTCGGAGAGCATTTGCTAATTGAGAAAATGTCAAGACGTCGACATCTGATCGCGAATGCTCTCCGGCCGATGTGTGGGCGGTGCAAAGCTGTAAATCCCAGCCACTCTGCATGGCCTTTCTAGGACCTTTATAATTTATTTATGTCAAACCTGCCCAAAGTCATGTCTTCAAATTACACACCATGGGTCTCATTCATGAAACATTCGTAAATATACGAGTAAATATTTGTGTGATTTGAGTGATTTGCGTGTAAAGAGATATTCCCGAAAACTCTTCTCTTGATTCACAAATACTTCATAAACGTCAGATGTGATAGTGAAATGTGTGTGTTAATGAATTCCAATCAGTCGTAAATGGGACGCGCGTGCACGCTCATTCTCAATTATCATAAATCCCGCCCATTTAATCCGACTGACAACTATATATGGGCATCATATTATGACACCAAACAAAGGATTTTAACATGTCTTCTCAAAAGCGAATGAAAAAGAAAAGATGCAGAAATTGAAGTTTTATTATCAGAAGTTCATTCAAAACGCCACATTTTATTTTCAAGCGTACATAGTGGCGTATCCGGTCCTAAAAAAAAGGAAGCTTGGCAGCATATTACAGATGCTGTTAATGGAGTTTCATCTGTTAATCGAACAGTCCCAGAAGTGAAAAGAAAATGGTTCGACATGAAGCTTGACTGCAAAAAACAAATTAGTTCACTTCGAAAAAAATCGTATTCAAACTGGAGGAGGACCACCATCATCATCGAGCATATCTACATTATACATTACAATTTTTTCAAAATGCTGTGTAAATATGTACCTGATTAAGGTGAATTAAAATGCAGCCTTATTAATGAGCAAAACGTTCAGATGTTAAACGCACTATTTATGCGTGGCTGGGAGCAGGTGTAGATTTCTTTCGTACCAACTAACATTTGGAAAATATGAACATTTTAATGAATCCAAAAATGTATGCCAGAACCACTTTACACACGATTTACACAAAAATTCGTTCTGCTCGTGTTTCATGAATGAGACCCCATATGCACTGCTTTCATTGACGCTTTCTTGGAGATCGCGCTGCCCCCTTTGTTACAGAACACATCCAATTTTCATCCCTCAAAATGGCCATATTTGAGAAAACTCGAACAGTTTGCATCTCTAGATATAGATGTAGGTCATTTAACATTTCTATCGTAAAACAGTTGGCTGATATTAAATGATTAGCAACTTCATCTCACCTCGCTCTCTTCAACGCTAAACTGGTGGAATACATGCTCTGCTACAGTGAACGGTAAGCCCGCCTGCTTTGATTTGATTGGCCATCTCAGTCATTTTGACACTGATGAGCGCTGTTAGACCACTGAGGCAGACCAGCAAAAAAACAAAAGTACCTTGTAAACCGTTTGTCATCCTAATATCAAACACAGACGTACATAATTGAGTGAAAAAATATCTTAATTGGTTGTGGATAACTGTCTCTTATATAATGAACAGACACGATTTAACTATAATAACACTATAAATAGAACTCCAGGAAAAGAAGGATCAAAAAGGAACAGCAACAACAGTAGAGACTGATTCTTTCTGGCAGCCTGTAATAAAGTGAAAAACATGGTGAAAAAACAGTTAGGACTTCACTTTAAGAAACTAATATGTCAACAAATACATTTTAACTGCTTCCTTTAGCCAGATCAAGTGCTTTAGTCTTTTGACATCTGCATCGTATGCTGTGGAGCTGTAACGGAGCGGGACTCAGACAGAGATCCATTTGCAAGCTTTATTAAGAATATCGTAGTCGTACAGGCAGGGTCACTCAGGATCAGACAGGAACAGCAAGGAACAGGCAGAGTCGTAATCAGGGAACAGGCAATGGTCAGGACAGGCAGATATAATTCACAGGACGTTAGACAAGGCAGGGGTCAGGACAGGCAGCAACGGGTCAATATCAGGGAACAGACAATAACGGCAACAGACAGACAGACAGGAATATAAACGCTCAGAAATGATACCAGGGTAATCAAGACTTCGCGGTGAGGTGGTGTGTGTGAGTCCTTTATAGTCAGATAATGTGCTTCAGGTGTATGTGGCTGATGATGATTGGAGTGGAGTGTGAGCATGTGACTGGCAGGGAGGATGATGGGAAATGTAGTCCGGGAACTGACAGGATTTGTGACAGGAGCGGTATATGCAGCATGGCAAGCCGCAGTCATCCATGAACTGTCACAATATGTTTTGCCAGTTTAATGACCTGAACAAAAAACAAACTGGTCTGACCTAAGCATTATGCTGCTCAGTGTCTAGTCCTTCCCCTCTGAGAAATTGTGAAACTGCCTGTAGAAAGGCCCTAACCTGGCCCTGAGGCATAAATGAGTCAAAACCCGCTCAGGCTTAAATGCAGGGCTCTAGCCTGTAGCCCCCAGGTCTGTCTGCTTTGGACAGCAGACCTGGGCTGATAATTTAATAATGGCACACTAGTGTACTGCGGCACAGAGGTTGGGAAACACTGAGTTAGACACTGAGTCCTGAGGAAGTTCCTTGAATGTAAAACTACAGGACTTTTGGCTGGATTTTGCCGTTGCAGACAGATTTTCAAGGTCTGTGAAATATTGGATAAGGCAATATACCGTATTTGTAGCAGAAAATATCGGTTTCTTGAGGAAATACCACTAATCTTAGATCACATCTTAGAATCAACTATCCTGTGGCATTCGCAGGACTTGGAAGCAGCACACCTACTGTAACGTTAAGCCTACAACCTCAGGCCAGTGACAGTTGGGAGTCTCCGAGGCCTTTGCAAGAGGAGATTGGCATACTCGTATGTTTTGTCCAGTTATTTACGGGATGGTGCAATTTTGTTTCATATGAAAAATTAACATAATAAACATTAACAATAATTACATGAAATATTTCTATAACTTTGTTGTCTTTTTGATATATTTTGTAGGGCTGTAGCAGTTAAAGAATTTCCCTTGCAGTATTTTTGCTCATGCTCATGCATGGGATATGCGGTTTTACCGCATAATATATATGGACAGACGCAAGTAATCGCATGCACTCAATCTCTCTCACATTCACTGTCTGTTTAGGCTTGTTTAGTACCAATCATCAGAGCCTCTGTACAAATCACCATGGTACACATTATGCTATCATTATTAAGTTATTTAATATTTCATACATATGCATGAAGTGTAAAACGAGAAGGACATAACCATTCAAAAAATTAAAAAATATGCAAATATTGCGGTTGCTGCAGTTTTTGCAGTCCTCTGCGGTTGGCTTGTCAATGGCGCGGTATTACGATATTGCAGTATTTGCTGGGTCACATGACCATAAATGATAAGATTACTTCCTCTCAGTGACCATTGCATGTACCCTTCACTAATAGGCCCTTAGTAAAGGGATTCAGTTGTTCACTTTCGTTTGAAACACTAATGGTGTCCTTTTCTCAGAGTGCCCTTCAATGGCTCAAAAATGCCATTTGGAATTTTCCCTTGAATATGCGCCTAATAGTGAACATTTATTGAGGTTAACGTTAGAGCGAGAGAATATGCCAGACAGATAGTCCTCTTTATGTTAAATTATTGCGACGCATCTGCACATAGGTAATTCTTTAGGTTTTAAGCTTTGGATATTTTTGGCAAAATGAAACGTTGGTTAACAACGCAGGAAGGCCAGCGGAGGAGAGCGGAGATGCACCATCGTCATGTCTTTGCAGTATGATGCAGGAGCAGCACATGCTATTGTGCTTTCACAGATGCCAGGTTTGCAGTGCTCAACTGATCTGAGGCTGTTTATCACAAACACAACATTTACTTATTTTTATTTTAAATCCAAAAGTTGTTACTGAACATGTCTTGTCAGCATTGTGATTCTCTTTGTATACACTATATTTCATAGATGTCACGTTTAAATGTTTTATTAAATTCATTACTTTATATTTATGTAAACAGGGTTCCCACTCTAAGCCAAATGTCAAATTCCCTGACTTTTCCTTGACTTTCACAAACTAAAAAGCTGAATTTCCATGACCTATAATGAATGGAGCACTGAGCAGACAAAAAAAACAGCCACAAACAGTGTTTTTCAAACTTTATTTACTTATTCACAGTTGTTTTATTACAAAACTAACTTAAACACATTCACGCTACTTTTTGTTTTCTTTTATTTGTTAAATGGACTGATATTTTTCTGAACTATTTCTACAGAAATTAATTGTTTTCAGGGGTTAAACAAGGATTTTCTGTTTGTGATCAAGTTCATTCTTCACATTTAATTTTTGCAGACCGTGTTAGACTGGGGTGAGTTTCCCGAAAACATCGTTGGTGAACCATGGTCGTAAGTCCCATTGGACTCTATTGGTAATGACGGAACTTGCGACCATAGTTTGCTTTGGGAAACGCACCCGTTTGACTGAGCAATCAATGTAAGATTGCCTACACTTTCTGCCTTTAATGCAAGGTCATCAGCAGATTGCTCCATAGCTGAGGCATCCTCCTGGAGGCGTGCTCTCTTTTTCTTCAGCTCATCAATCTCATCAAAGAGAGTTTTCCTTTTCATGTTTAGTTTTTCTGCTCCTTTAAGTCTTTTCTGTTCCTCAAGATGAAAGATGTATTGTCTTGACAAGGATGCAGACTGAAGGCCTTATTTACCACAAAGTTATCAATTCCCCCTACTGACCTCAAATGATTCACACTTTCCTTCATGTTTCCAACCTCAATTTGTTTATTGACTGAAAAACCTCGCTCCACAGTTGCATTTCCATGCGAGAGCTTTAGGAGGAGAGACACAATATTCCACAGTGTTTCGTACACCTTTTCTCTTGCCTTTTTATAAAATAGGGTATCTACCTGACCTGTGTCATATCAGGCTTGATAAAATGATCCATAATTGACCTGATAACATTAGCAAAGTCTGTTTGATATAGATTCAAGAAAGGTGCAACCTTTGCAGGCAACAGTGGGTCTCTGCACCTTTCTTTAACAGTAGTATAGGATTTAGTTCCAGGGTTAGGGAGTTTGCCTGCCTCTACTGCATTCACATATTTCTTTAAGTTCGTCAATATATTGATCATTCCATCTGTAATTGGGACATTCTCTACCCATCTTGTTTTACAGAATTTGGGTGGCATAAGAGGAAATGTTTGTCCGACAGCTTTAGCACAATCCTCTCTTCAGGCAGGGGAATCTTTCAGTAGGCAATAAGCATTACTTAAGAACTGGTCTACATTCCAATTTGAGGCATCTGCACCCTTTTCAAATACCCAATGCAAAATATGTAGGCCACAGCTACCCACAATTAGTAACAGAGTCTTTGTCCAAGTTCAGTTTGTATAAGGTCTTGGAATTTAAAATTAACATTAGGTCCATCCATTGAAAGCTGTACAAGACCTTTGTAATTCAACCCCTCTGTTGACTTGTGGAAGACCTCCACCATATCCTCTGCTGTGGCCCATGAATCCAGAAGTGAAGTAGCGTGTAACGACAGCATCATTGTCCTAAAATCTAAAATGAATGCCCATTTGTTTTGTTTGGGTCTTCTGATTAAAGCTTTCATCAAAAAGCAAAACACATCCATCCTTAAGAGACCTTATTCTGTCCATCAGAATTGACATATTCCTGGCATGTTTGCCTTAGTTAACAGGTGGTACAGGTGACTGCATTTGATTAAGTGATTGCCAGTTGACAAGCTCAAGGAAATAAAATGGCGCCGAAAAATAGCCTAACCACTACAATATAAAACGCGTGAAACATCATGACAAAAACAAAAAATAAGGTATAGAATACATTTTGATAAATGGAAACTAAAATTTAAAGCAACAAACAAAAATCCCTGATATTCCATGACTTGGACAAAAAAATATAAAATTTCCTGACTTTCAATGTGTGGAATAGAAATTTTAAAATTCCACAACCCGTGGGAACCCTGTATGAACTAATACTTTTGATTTATATATTATGTTGCTCACGCAAGTGGAAAAACATTTAAACATAAGCTTTATGTTTAAAGCCTACATGATTGGTAATGTGTTTGTAACTGTCCGTAATTTATTTATTTATTTGCCAAATGATGGTAATTTTCTTTAAATCTGCCAGTTACGGAGACTGTCTGTGGAACTATTTCCCAGTGGTGTAAAGTATTTGAGTAAATACAGTTAGTTACTGTACTTAAGTATCTTTTTGGATACTTTGTATCAAGATATTAGCAACTTTTACTCTTTACTTGACAAGTAAACAAGTAAATGTATGTTTTACTCCAATACTTACATTATATTTTGCATGGCACCTAATATTTCTGCAGCAGTTTCTGCTATAAAGAAGGCATTGTAGGTACTATATCTTGTATGTTTGCCTTTACTCACCCAAACTTGCCAACAAGGCTACTTTACATGAATACAAGTGCATTAGCAGTTAGTTGTGAATCGCAGGTGTTTGATTTAGGAGATGAGGCAGATAAGATATCTGTACTTTAATTCAAGTATTGTTTTCAGGTACTCTTTACACCTCTGCTCTTTCCAGAGTGACGACTTCTAAAAGATTTCTCTTTCGAGTGAATCCTCATGTGCTCCTTAAGGTTACCCATTAATCTGAAACACTTTCCACACTGATCACACATGAATGGCTTCTCTCCAGTGTGAATTTTCATGTGACAATGTAGTGACAATTTATGTGCGAAACTCTTTCCACACTGATCACATGTAAAAGGCTTCTCTCCAGTGTGAATATTCATGTGTTCCCTAAGGATTTGTTTCTGTGAAAAGCCATTCCCACACAGAGTGCAGGTGTAAGGCTTTTCTCCAGTGTGAGTTCTCATGTGGCGCTTAAGGCCTCCTTTATGACTGAAACTCTTTCCACACTCTTGACAGGTGTGAGGCTTTTCTCCAGTGTGAATTCTCATGTGGATGTCAAGGCTTTCTTTTCCAATGAAACTCTTTCCACACTGTTGGCAGGCGAATGGGCTCTCTCCAGTGTGAATTCTCATGTGGACTATAAGGTTTCCTTTATGACTGAAACTCTTTCCACACTCTTGACAGGTGTAAGGCTTTTCTCCAGTGTGAATTCTCATGTGGATTTCAAGTTTTTCTTTTCGACTGAAACTCTTTCCACACTGTTGACAGGTGTGACGTTTTTCTCCAGTGTGAATTCTCATGTGGGCTGCAAGGTTTCCTTTCTCACTGAAACTCTTTTCACACTGTTGGCAGGTGTAAGGCTTTTCTCCAGTGTGAACTCTCATGTGGGCTATAAGGTTTGCTTTTCCAGTGAAACTCTTTCTACACTGTTGGCAGGTGAATGGGTTCTCTTCAGTGTGAATTATCATGTGGACCTTAAGGTTTCTTTTATAATGGAAACTCTTTCCACACTCTTGACAGGTATAAGGCTTTTCTCCAGTGTGAATTCGCATGTGGTATTTAAGGCTTCCTTTTTGTATGAAACTCTTTCCACACTCTTGGCAGCTGTAAGGCTTTTCTCCTTTGTGAATTCTCAAGTGGATTTCAAGTTTTCCTTCTTCACTGAAACTCTTTCCACACTGTTCACAGGCGAATGGGCTCTCTACAGTGTGAATTCTCATGTGGACATTAAGGTTTCCTTTTTGACTGAAACTCTTTCCACATTGCCAGCAAGAAAAAGGTTTCTCTCCAGTGTGAATTCTCATGTGGACTTGAACTTTTATATGTCGATCAAAACTCTTTCCACACTGTTGGCAGGTGAAATATATTTTAGTTCCTGTCTTTTGAACTCTTTTTCGTGAGGAAGTCTTTTTAGCCAGCGTCGACCTTTCCCCAGTCATGAAATCATGTTTATCATAATGTTCTTTCTCTTCTTCCCTTTCATTAAGTTCATGGCTAGCCTCTCTCAGTGCCGTTAGGTCTAGGAGGAAAATAGACAAAACAATTTAGACATTTAAAGCATCAAAACCAACAACATGTATGATCTATACCAGGGGTGTCCAAACCTGCTCCTGGAGAGCTACCATCCTGCAGATTTCAGGTCCAACTCCAATCAAACACACCTGAACAAGCTAATCAGGATGTTCAGGGTTCTTTGATAATTACAGGTGTGTTGGAGCAGGGTTGGGACTGAAGTCTGCAGGACGGTAACTCTGCAGGAGCAGGGTTGGACACCCCTGATCTATACCCTACCCAATGGATCAGGGATGGGCAGCTTTGGTCCTGGAGGACCTGCAGAGTTAAGTTTTATCTCTAATTAAATACACGTGCCTGTAATTTTCAAGCAGTCCTCAAGAATACGGGTTAAATTTGGGGGTTGGGTTAAATTTTGCAGGTGTATTTGATCAAGGAGGTAAACTGCAGAATAGTGTCCCTCCAGGACCAGATTTGCCCATCCCGTCTATAGATCTTATACTCAATACACCAGTGGTTTTCAAACCTGGTCCACAGGGACCCACCACTGCACATTTTGTATGTCTCCTGTATTTTTTACATCTGGTGAAGATCATTCGCTTGTTAGAGGAGAGCTGACATTGATAGAGAAATTTGCAGACTACTATTCCTGTTCACTAATAAGGCGAGAACCAGACCTGTTATAAACCTAAATACACTTGAATTAATTAACTTAACTGAAAAGTGAACTATTCTATTAGTAATAGAAGATATTTGTCATTGTAATGCTGTCAGACATAGCACACACAAAAGTAGTAGCTGTTCTGTACTGCGGCACGGTTAGTGATCTCACTACAGCAATCACACTAGCCAAACAAACTAGACTTTGGGGGTCAAAAGTGCTCGGCACGTTTTCGATTGCCTAGTGCGAGTACCCCACTAATTTCTGTTTCAAGACACATTTTGAGAATAATTTATGACACAACACTTTCCCGCCATTGACAGAATTTTCCTGGTATATGGTAGGGGTGCTTTTACTTATCTGAATCAGTACAAAACCTCCAGATCAAAACACAGAAGAAGCAGCAGCAGCAGGAAGAAGTGATAAAAGCTTTGATCAAGTACATGCAAACTAATGCAATCATCTGTGTTATTTTTCTTGACATATTGCATGTTCAGCTATTCATACAACAAAATCTTCTGGGGTCATTAAAGTTTTGTAAAAATAATCAAAAATGCTGGTGATGGCTGGCAACTTAAAAAAAAAAATAACAATTAAAGAATTAATGCTTATGAGATGTGCTTTCCTCAGCACAAAACTTACATTTTACAGTTATACTGTTACTTGTAAATGTCCAATACTAGCAGAATCTGTCAAGTACTTTACATGTAACTCTCTAAGCTCTTAATTGCTTGAAATCTGCTATGGAGCCGACTTGTAGTCAGTTGTCAGTTTTTTATAAAAAAATAATAAAGAACTATTTTAAATGCTTGAATATGTGCCACACTTATTGCTGCCAGCTGGTGGCATCATGACCATGAACAATAATTAATCAGCTCCCATGATTACACATACAACCTCAGCATGATCTAAATCAGGGGTTTTCAGTAGGGATGCACCAATACCAGTATCAGTATCGGACCTGATACCAAGCTCATATACTTGTACACGTACTCGTAAAAATACCCACAATACCAAAGACTGATACCTCACGTGACCTAACTGACAGAATTTTCCAAGCACAGAGACACCGACGGCAGCAGCAGAAACAATGTCAGCCTTACGCCTGTTTCACACATAATCCGTCTGCAGTGCGTATGCGTTGCGTATTTTTTTACGCACCCATGTTAACGGATTAGAGCGTTCACACTGCACGCGGTTGCGGTCCGTCATTGCGTTCCAGGTGCGGTGCGTCTGCAGCAGTGCAGCGATCGTTTACGTACCGAGTGCAGCACAGCAGATTGTGTGTGGGCAAAATGAACATGGATTGACCTGAAATTGTAAAAAAAAAAAAAAAAAAAAAAAAAAAAAAAAAAAAAAGAAATTATGCACATTTAAACTACTTTGTAGCCTACATTTAGTACATTACATAAAGAATTTTTTATTATTTTTTTTTTTTAATGATTTAACGCCATGCCAGCAACAAGCTATATTCATGCCAAAATGAAACATTTCAATTTCACAGTTCAGTTGTATCATTTCAAAACAATTATTTTATTTAAAAAAAAAAATGAACAGTGTTTACTTGCATAATGCGATCAGATATGTTTTTCCCCATCGTTGGAGGGAAACTCGCATCCCAGCAGGCAATGACGTGACAGGCGGACCTAAACCAACCTATTCAAAAACAAGGTGACATGGATGACACTCGTCTCATCGTTGAGGTGGAAAAACATAAAATTCTGTATGACCCGCAGAATGTATTGTACAAAGATTTGAATGCGAAGGAAAAGGCATGGGAAGCAGTTTCGTCGACTGTTGGTGTCGACAGTAAATTTTCAAATCTTTGTGTCATGTTTACGTGTACTAAACTACTCCAGCAACTGTCAATATATAAGCGTAATGAATATAACATTACGCACTGCAAACGTGTGCTGTGTGAAAGCACAATGGCCGCTTCCTGCTTCAGCAACACATACACACTGCATACGGACCGCACACGCACTGCAGACGGATTATGTGTGAAACAGGCGTTAGAGGTGTAGAAATACTTCAGGATTAATGATGACGGAAGGGGGCGCTAGAGAGCAGCACATGAAGTAGGAACCGTTCTCACTTAGCTCCGTCACACTTGTTGAAATGAATCATTTAAAACTTCATTGCTCTTGCTTAAATTGATCACTCAACATAATTAACATGCTGATGATGAATAAATCTAAAAAGATTGTCAAAAAGGCTCGTCCTCGTCAGCCGACACAGTGGAGGGCACTCTAGCAAGTTTATCACAAGAGAATGCATCTCTGAAGTCCAAGGTAACAGATTTAGAGGCCAGATCTCATTGACAAATTATCAAGATAGCTGGTCTTTCTGAGAACATTGAGAAGGGCAACCCCACACAATTTGTCTCTGACCTTTTGCCTTCACTATCGGGAGAAGTCATATCAGTATTGTTGTAAAGAAAAGTGCAAGACAGTCCAGCAGAGGGTGCTAACAGATTGTATTATTGTACAACTGCCTGAATTACTCGTGTTCTCAGACGGAAGTTGTTTTTTAGTTTGTTGTGGAGCGGCAGGCAGAAAGAAACCTGGGGCCATATTCACAAAACATCTTAAGGCTAAAAGTAGCTCCTAACTTGCTGATTTAGGAGAAACTCTTAAAAAAAATGGGCGTGTCAGTCCTAATTTTAGGAGTCCTAGATTTTTGCTCTAAGAGTATTTCACAAAGCATTTTAGCACTAAAACTAGCTCCTAAATCTGTGAAGCGTTAGGAGTAGACCAGAGGACTCCTAAATCACTAAGACCAAATCACAAACAGTCCTAATCCACCCAAAGACTCTGTACACCATTGAGGCAATAGCGATAGAGCCTTAGGTGCTCAACTTTTTCTTCATAAATGCAATACATTTTGATTTATAGATTTGAATCTATGATGAGATTCAATTTATTTATCAATGATATTATCACTAACATGCAGACGGAAATGGTAAAAACATTTATAGGAGTGATAAAACGGCTTCTCAACACAGTCTATGTTTGAATTCGACCGATACGACTCTTGCTTTGGAATTTCAGAATGATCATAGCATAATTTCAGATGTGATGAGTCCGAAGATTATTCCAGTTATGAATTAATTATTCTGTCTTTTTTAATGCACTTTTTATTCCTAATAAATTTACTATAAGTTTCTTCTCTAAATATTTTTCCATCACATTTTATGTGCATTTTATTTCGTTGAACAAAGAGTATCCACCCCAATGAGTGTACGAGTTACATTTATTCACATCTTGTGCAGTATCTTAAAATGTGCAGACGTGCACGTGGATGGGTAGTTTGGGGTAGGCCGTATCGGGCCCCCAATCTGCCCGGGCCCATATCCACATGCATACCTTGCATGCCCAGACGCTACGCCACTGGCGGTGGCAGCATAAAGAAAGCATCTGATCATAGCAATGTGGATATGTTTGCAACAGCTCTGTTCAGTGTATCGAATCATGATTCAGATCGCATGTCAAACCATCAATGGCTGAAAACACGTGACTTTGGCGCTCCGAACAGCAGATTCGATACACTGATTCATTTGTGCTCTGAAGCTTCCTGAAGCAGTGTTTTGAAATCGGCCATCACTAAATAAGTCATTATCTTGTTGTTTTGGTGCACCAAAAATATTCTCGTGGCTTTATAATATTAATATTGAACCACTGTACTCACATGAACTGATTTAAATATGTTTTTAGTACATTAATGGATCTTGAGAGAGGAAATGTCATTGCTCCCTATGAAGGCCTCACAGAGTCATCGGATTTCAACTAAAATTTGTACACTGCTAATTTAATTTGTTAGTTTAATAAAAGACCTTTTGAACTTATTTCAGTTTGTATCAGAACTTTTGCAGAACATTAACAAAAACATGTAAACGACAACCATGATAATTTTGTCACAACATGTCATTTTCACACCATTTCATCTGCCAGCGCTTATTGATTTCCAACCTACACCTGAACCACAAATGACATGGTGAATATTTTCACTGGTTTCATCGGATATTATCAGTTCACTCGATTCTACTTCAAAATGTTTTACACACTTCCCCTGCTGACTTTTCTCCATATGACACACACATTAAATTATTATTTATAAAATAATTATTTTTTGCCTGATTTAATGTTCAGTTACTGCTGTTTATGTTCAGGTATGTTAAAATGTAAGTAAAGCACTTTTGAGCATTAAGATGCTCAACGATTTTTTTTCATTGTCTATTCAGAAGTAGATGTTGGGTTTAATGTTGCACAAAATATTCTCTATTTCTGTAGAGCTGGACATTTTAGGATCAATAAAACAATAAGAATAAAACCAACCTGTTTGTTCCTCAATATCTTCGATCTTCACGTCTTCAGTCTCATCTTTAATAATTATCTTAATATCTTCAGTCTCCTCTTTAATAAACGCCATCTGTAAGAAGAGAATAACAGAGTTAATGGTCTTCAATGACCTGTTAAAAAACACTCAAAACTAACGCTGCAAATTAATAAACACTTAATATTTAGGCATTTATTATCTACATTTGGTAATTTAATTAATTATATATTATATTTAAATGATTACACTGATGAAAACATGATTAGTTAGTTTGTTACTGTTTGTTGTTGTCATTCATGTTCACTGTGTCGTGATTCACTGAATCATTTCTCAAAGTGTTTGATTCAATTGACTCGGAGTTGAAAAGTTCAGTTTCTCCATCATGACTCTCCAGAGACTGAACTCGTGTTCATGATAAACTGATTTATGATATATATAGAGAGAGAAATGAGACGCAGGTTTACTGTTTCTCATCAGTGGATGAGCTTTACACACAAAACCCTTCATTAATGTTAGATAAAGAATCACAATGTTGCATTAAATAGTAAATAAACTCACTTCACATCGCTTTTAAAAAACTGTAACAACTATTGAACTGTTTCTATCATTTAAAACAGCTTAACTTTTTAAAACAAACCTTTCTTCAGCAGAATCACAGCAGATGCAGGAGCGCGGCGCCGTCTTATGACGTCATGTCGTCACTCCAAAATAAAAGTCCTGTTCACACGTTGCATTGTCTACAATCACAGAAGTGCATAGAAATCTAACTGTTTTACCAGATAATCTTTGTATTGAAATAAAAACTGTGACAAATAAGATAGAAAGAAACATGTTAAAAAGGTTGTATGAGTTCATTCATGTGTCAATCTAAACTGAAACACAATTTATCTCTCAAGAATCAGTAATCAAGTAAAATAAGCAAAATTTCATGTATAAATGTAGTTTATTCAATACCAAAAATATTGCTAAAAGGTTCAGTCCAATTAAAAATGAAATTTTCGCATATTTGTAATTAAATCAATAACAAGTAAAGTCTTCAATGTCAAGGGTCATTTGTGTGAGTTGCTGCCTATTTAGCAAATCAAATTGTGATGTGGATGCTCTTAAAAGAGACTTTCTGGTTCTCTGATGTCGAGTCTAGAGTGATCAAACACACAGTTGTATGTCAAACTTCACAGCATGCAGATTCCTGAAGGTCTGCCCCGTTTGCCACACACACACACACTTACACACACACACACAGGGGCGTAGGAACCACTTTGACATTGGGGGGGACATTTTGGCCATTATGAATCAACGTCCATCTCGCCACCATAATAGTAACATACAGTATGGTGACGTCACGTGGTACGACATATATGAAATAACAGCAAAATAAATAAACAAAATCATCTGTTTATCATCTGTTCATCTGTTTAATTTATCTATTTATTATTACACAAATATTGAAGTTGGGAAACATAAAAGTGTACAAGCCCCCCTGCAATTGCGGGCAGAAAGGAAAGGGGCACTTTACAAGGCAAATATTTGATTTGTAACCCCAAAAAAATACAAAAACACAACAGTCACATACGGCTTTGGATATAGGCACTTGGAACTAGAACTATCATTATTATCTATATCAATAACATTTTACTTTTCTATTAAAAAGTTTATAACAGTAAAACAAAGCTTATTATCTAAGATGACTATGAAGCTAATGAAATTGATGCTTAAGTCTAATATTCCCCTCTAATGCCAGTGCCCCACCTGCTCCCCATGCTCCTTCCCCCCAGACAATGTCCCACTTTAGTTTGGTATCAGTATTTTGTTCTCAAAGCTCCATAGAAACATCCTGAAGACTACAAACTCATAGGAAGATCTTTAAATCTGTCTGTCATTCTCTTGCTCTTCTAAAATCCTCCTGTTCTGCTCTTCAGGGGGTGAGGTAAATGGTGCCTTAGGCATGCCCTATTGCTTAGGCTAGAAAGCCAAAATGTTTTTTTCTCTTGTCATTCAAAGCAATAAATTGCTTGCAAATGGACTTTTTGTCCAACAAGTCCAGTTTATCCTGATGGATATGACAGACAGAAACATGGTTAAGTCTGTTTTGAGTCATTGTAGAGCGGAGCCAAGTCTTAAGCCTGCGGAGGGCACTAAAACTTCTCTCTGCCTCAGAGGAAGAAACAGGGACTACCAAAAGCAACCTGACCAGGGTTTCCACTTGCCCAAATAATCCACGTACCTTTTTTTTTTTTTTTAGATTTATGGCTTTTTAGTTTTAGAGTTTACTGTTTAAAATTCTGTTTCATAAAAATATATATATTTTCTATAAAATATTATTAATATATCATTTTTGTAAACATCAAGATCTATAACTTTTTTTTTTGGTTTCACTTTTTAAACTTAGTTTGGCTTCAACAAAAAATCTGCCAAGGGTCTTCTTTAAAATAAGACCAAACTTAAGTTTGGGCTCCCAATATTACAGGTTTTATGACAGTTTTTTTTTTTTTTTTTTTTACATTTTTGATATTTTTGTCCTCTACATTTTAAAACCTCACCTCACACCCTGCTGTGCCACCTGCCTCTCCTTTTGTCTCGTCCATGGCTGCATCATGGCTCTCCTAATAAATTAACAAATGTAGCCAATATGATATTGCAAACAAAGTAATAGTGGACTTATACATGGTCAGTTATGTTTATCGTGGGCTCTTCTGTATGTGAAAAATTTATAAAAGGCAAAAACTTTCATAGTCATCATTAATTCCTTTTAAGACCTCACCTCACAACCTCCACCTGTTACTTCATGTGCCACTCCTTCCTCACCTGCCTCTTTCCTGATAATACCAGCCTTCTCCTGATGACAAATTATATAATTTTTTAATGTAAATATAGGCTTGGTAAATGAAGGTTATGATGTCGCCCTGTCCTTGTGTAAAATGTGTTGTATTATAACTATTTACACTAACCTTACTCTTTGTAAAAAACTTCAGCAACGTTATTTCCTTTGGTTTTATTTTTTTCTGTGGTGGCATTATGCTGAAAAGAGATGACAGAACGTTTTACTTTTGCTAAGGTTAACACAGAGAAATCGATTGCCCGCTATATGGCTATCTACCTAACGTAACGTTAACCTCCTCTCGCAAAGCATAACATACGTGCCATACAAAATTCCACTGTTGATTTAATGTCATGCCTCGTATCCATAATTCAGTTTTAAAAAGCTTGTTAATTTAAACCGCTTGACTGAGACTAATTTACCTCATACAAAGTCGAGTCGTTCAAAGCTGGTGCGCACCAATAACGTATTTGAATGTTCGTAGTGTAATGTTGACTTCTCTCTACCAATCAGATGCTCCGAGTCCGACTATAGGTGAAAAGTGAAGAATATGAAGCTGGTGATTGGCGAATGGTGATTATTCAAACATGAATGAAATCACTCTGGGTTTGACTGACAAAACCGAATATCTTCTTCGTCGCGTATTCAAAATAAAAGTTCAAAATGTACAGTTTTTGTTCCTGCGGTGTATAGGCTAATTTTTGGGTGGGACACATGCAGCATTTTCCAATATTGAGGGGGACACGTCCCCCCCGTCCCCCCCGGTTCCTACGCCAGTGCACACACACACTCACTTACACACTAAAAAGACACTTCTAGATACGTCTAGATATTGTAGTCCATCTAGGTAGTGTTTCATATTAAATTACTCCTAATGACTTTGGTGGACATCTCAATATCACAGAATACATTGTATATTTGTTATATGTATCAGAGCAAAAATGGACACAAACTTACTAGTTGACTCCCCTCATGCAAATGAACTCGCTTTCAAACAAAGAAACCCTCCCACCTGAGAATCGCACTTTTCTCATTGGTCAAGCCAAAACTCAGAGGTGTGACTTCTTAAAAAACCTCACGCAGATCGTCTTCTCTCTTCTGGTTCTTCTTTGTTCCCGCTGACACTTACGGACTGCTCACGTGAGATCCCACCCGGCTCCAGGCCTCGTTCCCTTTAAGCCATGCGCAACTTCCTTGTCAACCGGCTCAATTAATGATACGAGGTGTCTTCATTTTCTAATTTTAATGAAGATATTGATTACAACTTCAGCATCATCGGACCAGACCATCAAGAATTTCTCCTGAGACTGCAGATCCGAACAGCACAGGCTGCACAGCACAGATTTAGTATTAAGATTGTGAAGCCCTTTATTAACAAAGGTGCTTTAGAGTGAGAAACTGATGGTTCTTCAAGCTGGTTAAATGACTCTTTTCATCGCTCCATTCTCCTGTTATGATACAGTTCAACTCATGTCCACTCTCTCATTTCCTGTGTAAGTGTGTTTGTGTGTGTCTGTGTGTGTTTAGTCTAGTATTTCGTCCTGAGTTAGCTAAATAACACTTGTGTGCACACTCTTGCGAGCTGATTCTGATCTGCTTATTAATCAATGACACTGATAACGGTTACGATCACAGCTACTGAAGACGGTTATTTCCTCTGTGGCCACGGGTAAATATCCTTTCTGAAGAGTTGATGGACAATCAGTACTGGCTGAACAGATTAATGATTGTAATATTAATTCAGCTAATCAAGTTCATTTGATTAACTGATTTAAATATTGATGATTAATTAAAATGAGTTGTGATTAATTATTCATGATTCCTTTTTGAGCTAATTTGCATAGATTATATGGTTTTATGTGGTTGTCAGGTTTGTTGTCTGATAAATTAGAGATAATCAATAAGGAAAAAAAGAAATACTCACCACATATCTATATTTCATATGTGTGTACATTTACTGAGAATTTAGAAAGTGTCAATTAAAATTTATACAGAAGCAATGGCCTGTTTTCAGAAGAATAACAAAGAAAAAACATCAGTGAATAAAATACTAGTGTAGCCTTTATAAATACAAGAAACACATTGTGTTGATTGTGAATCTGCCTGACAGCACTTTACCAATGACTGTGAATTATGAACTGACATCACATAAACTTAATGAGATCTAAGAAGAGTGTGTAAGTTACACTCTATAAATCCTCCTTTGTGTTGCTATTTTAGACTTAAAGCTTTAAAAATAAATGTAAAATTACTGTTCAATTGCTCAGCCCGGCCGTCCTATATCTGCTAATTGTGTCAGCAGCAATGGAAAAAACAATAAATAAAATGGCCAACAAAATGGATTTAAATTAAATCTAATTATTATTTCATATGCAAGTTTTAAGTGATAAATTAATTACTGTACTAACTAGATGAAGAGGCTAGTCTACCATTATTATCAAGGACAACCAATGGGGAAGTGACACAAGGAACATAAGAACCAATGACAGAACATAACTGTAAACCACATGACCAAAAACAACCAATGAGAACATGACACATGGACTAAGGAAGAACATGAGGATCAAGGGAAACAAGACACAAACAAGCAACATGAATCAACTACAAAATAAAAGACATGGAATCATAAATGTGAACACCAAAACCAAAACACCCGTGACACAAACAATACACTCAACAATGAAATTGACAAATTGAGTAAGTGTAATTCAAATACACAAAACATGAAATTAATTAAGCTCTGTTTTTTTCTGTAAGTAGAATAGGGAAGACGTAGGTCATACAGCATAAGCTTTTTGAAGAATACAGAAACTGGAAATACGTTCAAGGCAATATTTTGTGTTTATAAAGTATATACAGTTGCATTTTTTTTTTTAAATGGCAGATGGTTTCTCTAGATAAGACTCTTATTCCTCGTCTGGTATCATTTAAAGCTCTTTGAAGCTGCACTGAAACTGACATTTTGATTTTCCAGTATTTTGCCTATTCTGCAAGGGGTATGTAAACTTTTGAGCTCATCTGTACTTTCAGGTCACATGATTATGACGTCATGGGCTGAGATTGGATAAGTGTTTCAGACAGCGGTTTTTCTAGCACTCTGACGCAGCGTCTCGTTCCCTGTTCTCAGGAAATGTTTTTCTCTCTCAAATATTATTTTTTTATTAAACACATAAACATCCACACCAACACACCACACAATTATAGCTGCATCATTTATCTAATTGGGTCTGTAAAATGCAGAAGCAGAAAACAGGAATAAAGTGAGTATTTGCTTTAGGGAAAACACTTCATCTGTTCTCTTTGTAACAATCATTATTTTTGCTTGGTGCAATGCCAAAAAGCTGCTATGTGGCATTTCTACACCAAGTTCAAAAAACCTCGATCTGAAGTTTTATGTTCTGCCTGTACTGAAATCTGACTCCCGGACATATCAAACTCTTCCTCGTGTGAACACACCTCACATATTAATACGTGGTACAGTGAGTTTAAACACACTTCATTTGATGTGTCCATTTATAGACCAGACTGTTTTAAACAGTAAGCACCAAGAACAAACACAGAAGCTTTGTCTATACTTAAATAAATAGGCAGAAATTTAATTTGTTTGGATGAAGATGCAAAAAACATGGCAGATCGATTCCAACTAAACTGCAGAGGCTTCGACAGGGTTTATGAATAAGCTATCAGCTGCACACAAAAATTATTTAATCACATTTGTTTTTCATTAAGGTAGGCTTTTTAGCATTTATCATACATATTCCCATACAGTGTACATAATCATCTATAGGCGAGGCAAAAAAGTACTGTTTCTCCCCACGCCGTCTATTAGATGTCTTTAACTGCTATGTACTGACATTTAAACTAACACACTTATTGTGTACATACTATATGTTTTACATGCACAATATTTGTAAAATACCTGCAAATATTGTGTAATTTTAAATGTTGTTACAGAAATGTAATTACATTCATCATTCCTTTACCCCTTAGGCCTACCCACACCACCACACTAAGCACTTTTCAATGTCAGACTGTTTTTATGAATATGAGCGTTGACGTTGATTTTAGTTTGCACACTCTAAGATCAAATCTGTGCGTACACACACTTTATAAATGAGGCCCACAGTATCTTCTCAATTAACACCAATTATCTGGTATCTGCCAGACTGCCATTGCACAGAAAATGCACTTTATTAAACTCTTTACACAGCTATAAAAATAAACTTTAAATGGGGATGTGAATTCCCAGAGCAAACAATTGTTAGTGGAAAGTGGAGAAAGAACAAGAATAAGAAGAAGTGGTGGAGCAGGAAGAGGAGGAGAGAACTGACGCAGAGGAGAAAGAAGACATCATTCCATCAATCATTCACATCTTTGCTGTCAATAAGATTAGAGATGCTGAAATATTGAATTCTATTTCCATCATCGTGTTTTATTGTGAAACATCAGTTGAAGAGTGTGTGCTTGTGCTTCTCCACGATGAGGCTTCTTTCAGTCAGTTTGAGCACCTGCAGTTTGTGTGATTAATATTCATGTTATTCAGTATGATTGGTACATAATGTTTGATCACACAGAAATGCTGTAATTTGTCATACCTGAGTAAATTAATGTGATACCAGGATCTTGTCTATCAAAATAAAAAGATTAACTGAAACATATAATGCCATGACATTAATCTATTACTGGAATATGTTTGTACGAGTGGCTCACTCTCACCTCTACAGACGTGTTGATCTGATCTTGTAGTAGATGAATCCAGCAGCTGCTATGATGATTCCCAGCAGCAGTGTGGCAGATTCAATAGTGAATATCAGCTGGATATCCCACTCAAACTCAGGGGCTGGCGGGTCTGTGAGGGACACACGTCGTACCGTGGTCATTTACCAGCACTGACAACTGAAAGCTGTTACTGATGTTTACAGTGCAGTGTTTGACCGGAAGGGTCAGTTTATATCTAGTATGATGCTGTATTGGTGTGTCGTTTGCTAATGAAGGTGTGATCTGACGGGTGTTGTCTCTTACTCCAGTCATAGATCATGGGTTTGGTGAAGCTGGCGTGCTCCACCATACAGGAGATCTTCTCTCCAGATCCGGGAGTGTATTCCAGCTCCGAGTGAATCTGGTAGTACCAGTCTCCATCAGGCAGCTCCTCAGTGGAGGTCACTTCAGACGTCACCACCGCACCGTCCTTCAGCCAGGACACTTTGATGGGTTGAGGGTAGAAGTCGTACGCGCTGCACATGAGCAGAGCTGGATGTTTGCTGTCGCCCGGCATCACTGAACTGAGCTTCACCTTGGGCTGCACTGAACCAACAACAGCCACATCCTAAATCACATTGTACTGCGTGTATACTGTGATTACATGAAAGGTGCGATACACCATTTACAAATGATTTGATTTATTTTTAAATGTTTAAAAGAAGTGTTCTATGTGAGCCTTGTGTCACATACCTGTTTTATTATAGATAGCTGCTTCGTTAAGTTCAGCATTATGTTTGCAGAATACTTCCACTTGAGCCCTATATTGCTGTAAGATCGCTGGATCTTTGTTCAGCCTTTCTGCATTTTCCACTCCTAACTCTGTAAACCCCACAAACTGCCCCACAGTGCTGTTGAACTTCAAGAATGGATATTTATTGAAGTAAGAGCCTTCAATGAACTCCATGTCACTGAGATCAGGAGAGCTGTAGATGCACTGTGTCCACCGGTAATAATAATATCCATCAGCTGAAAAATAAAGTCTTTGTGAGGTTATTTCTACAATAATTCTGAAACATCCCATCATGGTCATGATATTGAAATACCTATAGAGTTTGTACATAGTCGCAGGAACACATTTTATCAGGGGGTGCTGGGGGCACATTTTATCAGGGGGTGCTGGGGGGTGCGTGAGATGAAATGCCTTTCCGAACCAGCAGGTGGCAGTATCTGAACAGCCAATTAGAATAATGATATGGCCCGACTGAGCTCCAACGTCGATTCAATATGTCAAATTGGCCGGAAAAAAGCCAACGAGGACCAACTTCAGCTGACGGTGCAGAACACACTGAGAAAACTTAAGGCTGATTTATACTTCTGCGTCGAGTGAACGGCGTAGCTACGGCGTAGGTTGTTTGTACCACGTGTAGCCTACGACGTAGCCTGACGTGCACCTCTTCAAAAATGTAACAGCGCGTCAATTCTACGCGGACTGCAAGCACTCTGATTGGTCTGCAAGAACCCCTCCCTTGGGCCAAAAAACTGACGCATTGCTCTCGGAGAAAAGCAAGCGTTTTCAACTTGCAACTGTTCCTGCCTTTACTCGTACTGTCCATGTATAATAGCGTGATCAGTCACAGGAAAGTCATCAGATTGGCTCAGTGTGACCAGGTTGATATTTTAAAATATATAATTGAGTGTTTACTACGTGCAAATTGTCTTTGAACTTCCATTTGTGTAGTAGCTCTGTATATTTCTAGTCAAGTCACCTTTTTCATCTGGTGTAGATTTACTTAATGTATTGTTAACAAAAGTTATCATGAGCATTGTAATGTTTAAAGCAGATGTCTTAATAAATGTCAGTAGACCGGGAAGGTTTTAAAACAAGTGGCTCATTCATAAATCCGTCTGGAAATACAAACTGGAAGACAAAAGAGAACGAGCGCAGCGCTTTAAGAGGTGGGGCTACATAAGGTCAGCGAATCAAGCGGTGATTGCATTTGGCCATTGGATCAGAACGCTGTCACTGATGCACATTCAACAACATATAAAAGTGAAATAATCTTTAGAGTAATTTTATGAACAAATTAAAAAAGTAGAATTTTTTCAAGCCATGTCATCTTAAATTCCAATACAGTGAAAGAGCTGTCGGTAGGGGGCGCTGCAGCACCCTGAGCTTGTACCTTCTTTCACTACCAGTAAACCATCATAACTAAGTGTTTAAGAAAATGTAGCTGTTAAATCTTACCAACACTGTTAAACACCAATATGTCCATCACTACGTCTATAATAATCATAATTTCTTCATTGTCTCTTAGTAAAGGCCATTTATCTCACCTGCTCCAGTGAATACAGACAGCATCAGAATGTGATGAAAGAGCTTTAACACAGACATTTTCACTATCTATCACAACTGAGAGCAGCAAATACACTGTTCATGTTAATGAGGTCAGTGTCTGAAACAGCTGTCCAATCAGCTGCTCCTTGATCATGTGTCAGGTGTTGCTAAGCAATATCCTGCTTTCTTTTTTAAAATCACAGCTCAAAAAAGTAAATAATGGTGCAATAACAGATTAAACAATGATCTTTTAACTTATGTAACTTATGTAAGGCAAGAAACCAAATCAACAACTAAGGAAATAACACAGCCTGCAGGGTCCCCAGTTATATCACATGGCAAACACTCGGCCAATAAGTGCACACTCGCACTCCATCGCCAATAAAACAAACTCCAAAGCAACAACAATCACCAAATCAAACCAGTTCAGCTTGTTCCATCCACTCTAGAGTAAAGCATGTAGTGAAATCAAATGAGTATTTACTGTAGTTCATCGGCTCACAATTGACAAAAACAACAAAAACAAAAGTCTCACAATAACTTTAATCAGTTTGCCAGACTCAGTTCAACATTGAGATGATTCTCATAAGCTACTGTTGCTCATAAGTAGTTACTTCAAATCAAACATAAAAAAGAAAGATTAAAATATATAACTCATTTCAAATATTTAATTAAAGGGTTAGCTCACCCAAAAGTGAAGTTTTTGTCAGTAATTACCTCATGTCGTTCCACACCTGTAAGACTTCATCTTCAGAACACAAATTAAGATATTTTTGATGAAATCAGAGTTTGTTTTATTTTTAATCTCCTATAGAAAGCAATGAAATTACCACATTCAGGGCCCAGAAACATAGTAAAAACATTGTTAAAATAGTTGTGACTACTGTCTGTGTCGTTTCTATATATTTTGATTTCATTTTCCCTGTTCTTCTTTTGCCTTTGTTTTCTGCTCATTGGTTTCTCACATACCAGTTTCTGTTCCAGTTATTCACTTCACTGTTTTTAGTTCCTCTGTTTTTAAAGGCCATCATGTGGTTTCTACTCCATATGTCTATTTCCAAAGAAACTGCTAAAATGACTGCTTTATATCACTGTAAAATATTCTTCTGTATGTCCATTTCTCCTCCTGCATCTGCATCCAACAGCTTTTTCCAGGGAAAGTTGCATATGCAAATCAATCAGTAAAACTGCCTTAGATATTTAAATATTTATTTGGAATATAAGAAAAAATGGGATTTAAGAATACTTCATTTTCAACCACATTTAATTTTCTTTATTAACTGCTAGAGCAGCAAAAGTAACAGCTAAGCATCTCAGTCCATGACAAAAGTACATTCTCAGTACATTTAGTATGACGGTAGCAAAAGTGTCTATTTTAATTATTAAGTCAAGCTTATGTTTTGTTCAGATTGCTTGATGAACTGTAAATGTAATGTATGAACAGTGCTACATAGAAATTAGCAAGCAAAAATTTCATGAGGTGATTTCATCCAAGGTTCAACCAGATCTTTACATTTATGTATCCGCCAATCTTCAACACCAGCAGAGGTGTCCATCATCTCAAATCACACACAAATGCACTGTATCACTGTATTCAAAATCCTTGAGAAACTGTTTTATTGGTAGGTCCATTGCATGAAATGTTTTTCTTTTTTTGCCATATCCGTGTTGTCAGTCGCAGCTCCTTTAATAAAGAAGAACATTCCCGTAGCCACTCCCAGCAGTGCCAGAGTGAATCCAGCTCCACAGAACAGCGCCGGACCCAGACTGGGCGGGCGAGCAGCCGTCTCTCGGACACCTGTTGATCATTGTGAGGTGTGTGAATGTTACATTGATGTTTCTTTGTAAAAACTGGTGAGTGATTGTCAGTGCTGTAATGCTGATGTCATTTGTCACAGAATGATGACTGTTCTTTTATACGTACATCATTCGTTATCATGGAGATAACAACTGAGAATAACACAATTGACCCTTCGTTGGGAGTTTGATTGACAAGCGATCTAACCAATCGAAACACAGAATCTGCCATTTTGTCCAACAAAGTAGTCAGGAGTTAGAAGATTAACTTCGGTGGACTTGAACTTGAAAAATTGTGTGTATTGACGTCTTTCCGCTTTTGAAACAACATTCCTTCTGATGTTCATTTATGTTTGTTTGATGCTATAAATGGATTAGTAGGAAGAGATGATCGGTTTATGAGCCTCTTGAGCTGAGGTGCTACAGCAATCTGTCACGACACAAAAAGTTTTTTTTTTTTTTTTGAATTTCTTAAAATAATTCAGTTTGAAAGCTGGGACTTTGTTTAATATCATCAATAACCTGCTCTGTCTTGTCTGTCCACATGTCCTCTTTGCTTCGCAATGTATTTTTCACTGTGTTTGGCGTGACTCTGGCTTGTCGGACAAAGCAACAATAACTAAGGGGGGCGGGTCTTTGCGAAGGGTCAATTCACTGTAGTTTGATTTGATTTCTCTTTGAGAGCGGCTCTTACCCCATATTTTGGTCTGTGGTCCCTGGAGGGCTCTGTGGTTCACCGTACAGCTGTAAATGTCTCTCTCTTCAGGAATGATCTTCAGAGAGGAGAATATGTGGAAGGATCCATCGTTCCTCGGGCGGTACTGGCTCAGACTCACTTACTTCTGTCACAATGACATTGTTCTTAGTCCATGAGACGCTGACAGGTGGAGGAAAGAACCCCCTCACATGACAGATGAGGGTGTTTTCAACACCCAGCTGAACATCATCCTTCGGATAGATGGAGGTCTCAGGAGGGTCTGTGCACATGGAAAACTGTGTTGAACTTTGCAGGATTCAAATAAAATTCAGTCATAGGAAAACAAATCAGATACAGTTGTGAGACAAAACTCACTCTTGATGACACTGAATGCAAAATATGGAGCTCATTTCATTTCTTTTTCCAAATATCAATGTTAAGAAAAATAGTACAGGAAGACGTAAAATCTCATGCAAACTGTAGTCATACTTGAAATTCACATCATACCCATTTCCTCTGCTGGGCTCTTGTAAGCTTTAATGCATACAGCTAAGTTTTGCTTGCATATTTCTTGTTCTGCAATGCTTTCTTGATAAAATCCTGCAAAGCTCATAGGATCTGCAAAATCAGGTAATGTAACTACTCCATTCATTTGAGTAAAGTCAGCATGCCACATCTCCTCTCCGTCAGTTCCATACATAGACTCTTTTTCTGTATCAGAACACCCATTAATGCTGAAAAAGTTGTGTGTATCTGAAATGAAAGAAACATCAAAAGATAAATGAGAAATACCCAGAGAAATAAAGGATGAATTGCATAGCAGATTTAACTATTAAAGGAATTTACACAAAACCTCATTTGTCACTGATTTAAAGCACCAGTAGTTTTTAAATGTGAAGATGATTTTAACATTCAATGTGTTAAATGACTACTTATAATCAACCATTGGTAGTCAACTAGTCATCGACTGCTTGAATGATCAGATAAACATATCACTGTGTAGTCATTCAACAACGTTACCAATCTGTGGAAGGATTTTAATATACAGAGCATGAACTTACACTGAGCATCAGCTGAGAGGAAAACAGCGAGGGTAAGACAGGCCAGATACAGATCCATCTTTGTCGATGACAGTGGAACAAACAGAGAAACAGACTTTAAAGACGATCAATGAGATGATTTATTTCCAGTTTCATAAGCACTACCTCCACTCAGTATTGGCGCTCACTGTGACACTGCAGTATCCAGATAAAAACAAGTAGTTTTTCCTGTTTCAGCTCAGGCTACAGTCATGTGACTCCTTCACTCAAAACTGTAGTTTAAGATTTGTGCTCTAGCCTGAATAGACTGACAGTCTACATGTGCAAATACAAACGTTTCCGATGAAAAATGTTTTTCTTACAAAAAAGGACTGAGAACCTTAATCAGTGTTTAATTGCAGCATTAAATTGTCCGATTTTTTTTTTTTAATTGCAGCGAGGAAAAAGATTGAGCAGCTGCAGGAAAGGTAGGAGATCAAAGCTGATCAGAACATGAGAATTCTTTATTTTAAGCTTCGAGCTAATGCATTAGTGTAATGGCCCTGTCAGGCGCTTTGACAGATGTGCGGCCTCAGCGCAAAACATTCATTCTACGTCTATATCCCTTTTGTTTTTCATAAGCATATTCAAGATCAACAAAAAGGCAATTACAATTGTAAGATTTACAAACAGTAAGTTAAAGACAAAGGAAAGACAGTGAACATAAATAAATGAATAAATAAATAAAATTCAAATAAAATGAAGGGGTGTAGGAAGTGTTTTTCTTTAAGTTATAAAACCAAAATCTTCCAGTAAGGGGTACAGATACAACAAAAAATGCTGTTCTTACTTAGAGTTTTTGTCTTGTTTCTAGTCAATATATCTTAAAGTTATTAAATCAAGAAGCATTTTCTTGACAAGTAAAACAAACAAAAAATTCAGAAAAAATGCCAGTGGTGTAAGCAAAATAATCTTATATCAAACCAAAAATAAGCGATATAATCTTGTTTTCAGTTTGGATTAAGATTATTTTGCTTACACCACTGGCAGAATATTTTGCTTGTTTTAAGGAAAAACTCACTTAATTTTGACTTATTTTTACTAAAAACAAGAAAATAGAGAGACTTCCGGTTGACGGCTGATCAGTATGGCGGATTAGTCTTTGAGCTCCTCAAAGTTGGGTTGTACTTTCCCCTGAAATTCAAATTGATTGCTTTGGAAATAGACAAATTTTGTCTGAAAATATGCCAGGGGGAAGACGAAGCACATGCGAACGCCGAAATAGAAGATGGCGACGGCGAGGCATCAACGCAGACCCTACACGAAACTATGCTAAGTGTTAGCAAACAGATAAGTGGCCTACGGACGGAGCTGAAATCGGATCTGGATGCATTCAAAGCAGACATGAAACAAGAGATGAATACTCTTAAACATGACATCCACCAACAACTAACAGTGACAAAGCTAGCGGTGCAGGAACAGAGTGAAAAACTCAAAGAAGCTCAGAATCGCATAGGAGGACTTGAGACCTGGTCAACGGCAGCTAACAACGCGCTCAAACGATTACTAAAGGAGCAAAAGAAGATGTCGGACAAGATTAACGACCTGGAATCAAGGGGGAGAAGGAATAATTTGAGAATTTACGGGTCCGCGAAGGAGAAGAGAGCAACTCCACCAAGACCTTCGTTGAAAACCTACTTCGAAGTGAAAAGTTGATCAGTGAGGGTACTGACCCGCAAATACAACAAGCTCATCGCTCCCTTGGTCCCAACCCCACCGCGGATGCCCCTCCACGATCCATCATCGTGAACTTTCTTGAATTTAAGATCAAGGAGACTGTACTGAAAAACGTGTGGCAGAAAAAGATACTCATATGAGATAAGCCCGTAACGTTTGACCATGACTACACCACGGCAGTGGTGCAACAGCGCCGAGCTTATAAACATATTAAGAGCGCGCTAAAGGCCAAAGGCATCCGATTTCAGTCACCTTTCACCAACCTTCGAATCCAATGGGACACGGGCCCACGGTTGTACCACACCCCGGCGGAGGCTCTACGTGAGATGAGAAATCAGGGAATCGAGGTGGAAGAACCCCAGGATCGCGGAGGTCTCGACACGGCTGTCCTACTGGATCAGCTGGAGAGAGCATCACCATGGCAACCCGCCCCTCGCCACGGAGACAAGGGAGCTATCAAACGCGTACGCAATCGACTACAGGAGTTTCAACGTTAACTAAATTTCGGCATGTCCTACAGGTGCTTTTCGCTTGTTAATAACCCACACATAAAACGTGCTGATTAGATCTACGGTTGTAGTTTACAAAATTGATGCTATCTTAGGCATTAGGAATAAATTTACCCTACTTTGAGGATGACAAGTTTGAGCTGGAATGAGTGAAACTCATTTTGCGTTATCACTAGTTCTGGGAGGGGGCCCTCGCTTCGTGTGAGGCTTTTCCCCCTCACTTAATGTTGGGATTACAACCCAGAGTGTACTTCTAGTACCTCATTTTGGAAGTCATTGTGTTCATTTTAAATATATTTCTGTGTGTTCATTAGTTCTTTTTTGTTGCTTTTTGTTTTGGAGGCTTTGGGAGGAGGAAGAGCTACATTTTATTTTACTATTATCTGATGATACAAAAACTTGAAATAATGTCACTGAATGTAAACGTCTTGGGAACGCAATCAAAAGAGCAAGGGTAATGACAAAAATAAAGAAAGAAAATAAGCACGTTATCTTTCTGCAGGAAACCCATTTGTCACCACAAGAGCACGAGAAACTAAAAAAATTTGGATACGAGAAAATATGCCACAGTTCTTATGTTCATAGTCACAAAAGAGGTGTAGCCATCCTCATCTCGAAGTTGTTGAAATTTGACATATATAAAAAAAATAAAAGACAAAGAGGGGCGCTATGTTATAGTGAAGGGCAAAGCTGAAAGCAGCAAATTGACTTTAGTTTGTATATATGCACCTCCAAATAGTGATAGACACTTTTTTAAAGACTTATTTGATGTGATCTCTCTAGAATCTGAGGGAATTTGTATTTGTGGTGGGGACCTCAATGTAATACTGAATTATAATCTCGACACTAGTCAAATCAGAAATAAAAAAGCAATTGGAAAATTTGTAAACACTACACCTAAAGAAACTGGACTTGTAGATGTATGGAGGCTATTACACCCCACACAAAGAGACTATACCCATTACTCTGTCCCGCACTCTGTACATACACGGATTGATTATTTTCTAATGCAAAAGGAAACATGTCACAGAGTGTTGGACTGTAAAATTGGAGTCGCTGATATTTCTGATCATAATGCAATTTTCTTAACTATCCAAATAGACTTCACACCCAAAAACTCTGTGTGGCGGCTCAATGTGGGTATTCTCAAAAATGAGAAAATTGTGAATGATATTAAGCAAGAAATTGATACATTTCTTAGAGAAAATGATAATGGGGAAGTTGATCCTTTAATTCTCTGGGATGCGTTGAAGGCTGTGCTGCAGGGAAAACTAATAGCTATAACTGCACAACTCAAGAGAGTTAGAAAAGAGAAGTATGAAAAATTGATGAATACTTTGAAAGAGTTAGAAAATAAATTTAAGCATAAAAGAGAATTAAATACACAAAAACAGATAACGGAAGTAAAAATACAAATAGAAGAATTACTTAATCAAGAAGTAGAGAAAAAGGAAAGATACATCAAGCAAAGTTATTATGAACTTGGTCCCAAGTCAGCAAAGTTACTTGCTCGTAGACTGCGGAAACAACATACGGATACTGCAATTCACAAAATTAAAAACCCAATATCACAGAAAATTGAAACTAAACCTGAGGAGATTTAAAAGATTTTTAGAGAATATTATCAAAAACTTTATTCACAAGATGAGATCGTGAACAAGTCGTACATAAGGAATTTCCTTTATTCATTAGATTTACCTAGCATTTGAAAGATACAGAACAAAACAATCACCAAAGAGATTTCACTAGAAGAACTAAATAAAGCACTGGGAAAAATGAAGACTAATAAAACTCTGGGTGGTGATGGGTTTCCTGCGGAATGGTACAGAAAATTTAGTGACAATCTGAACCCAATTTTATTAAGATCTTTTAACTGGACGATAAAGGAAGGCCACATTCCACCAACTTGGAAAGAAGCCATTGTGTCTTTGATTCCCAAGGAGGGGAAAGATAGAGATGATTGTGTTAATTACAGACCCATTTCCATTTTGAACGTGGACTATAAATTGTATACTTCAATTATTGCTAAAAGACTGGAATCATTTGTTACAGAATTGATTGATGAAGATCAGTGTGGGTTCATTCCAGCTAGACAAACACAGGATAATATTAGAAGAACTTTACACATACTCAGAAAAATCAACAGAGATAAATCAAGTGCAGCTCTTATAAGTTTGGATGCTGAAAAGGCATTTGACAGGGTGGGGTGGGAATTCCTGTACCAGATGCTTGAAAGATTTGGATTCAATCAAGACTCAATAAAAATTATAAGGGTAATTTATCAACAGCCTACCGCCAGAATCAAAGTGAATGGGTCTCTAACAGATCGTTTCTATTTGAGCAGAGGGACGAGGCAAGGCTGCTGTCTGAGCCCCATCCTCTTTGCTCTGTACATTGAACCACTGGCACAGGCTATTAGACAAGAGGAGGGAATAAAGGGTATCACTATGGGACAAATGGAGCACAAAATAGGATTATTTGCTGACGACGTTATGCTATACTTGCAGGACTTGGACACTTCTCTCCCTAAACTTTTGGAGGTAATTGAACAGTTTCATGTTTGCTCTGGTTATAAACTATGATATTATAAACTAATATCACAAAAACTCAAATTATTCACTTTAATTACTCTCCAGGAGAAGAAATTAAAAATAAATTAAATATAAATTGGAAAACAAAAGCACTGAAATATTTAGGTGTAATCATAACAAAAAACCCTGAGCTGCTATACAAAGCAAACTATAAGCAAACTTATATTGCACGATGGAAAGATATTGAGACTTTTGTACCAGATTATAATGTTCAAACCCTGTTGGGGGAGGAGGGCCTAGATGACACTCTAAGGAAGGGTCTGATTCCCATAGTTAAATTTTCTCTTGAGATATGGTTCTCTTTGATTAAGCAATTGAAACTTAAAAATGATCAAAAAATACTAAGATGGATAGCACTGGACAAGAGATTTAAGCCGGGTATTTATGACAGGACTTTTAAGGATTGGATGAATAGGGGCCTGACAGCTTTCTGCATAGCTATTAAACATAACAAGATAAAGAGTTTTCAGGAGCTAAAGGATAGTTTAGATCTAAATAACCATGACCTATTCAGATACTTCCAATTGAGAGATTACTACTGCAAAGAAATTAAGGGAATTTCTTCTGACGTGTTAAACCCTCTTATTGAAATAATGTGTGGCACTTATCAACAAAAGACTAATAAGATTGTCTAAACTCTATCGGAGTCTGATGGAGAACTTGAAAAAAACTACACTCTATGTAAAAACAAAATGGGAATCTGAATTAAAGATTGTCCTCACAGAGGAGGAATGGTATCAAACATGCCGTCTACTCCAGACCTCCACCAACTCCCAACAGTGGAGAGAATTTAATTGGAAGTGTTTTATAAGGTTTTTCATCACAGTAAACAACTTGGGATACCTCAAGACTGTTGGAGGGACTGTGGTAGTAGGGACACAAAACACGCTCACATCTCCTGGACATGTCCTAAAATCCAACCATTTTGGTCTATTGTTAACAATACACTACAGAAGGTGCTGGGATACATGATCCCAAAGGATTGTAAAGTTATGTTTCTTGGAAACATCACAGAAAGTGTTCTTTAAAAGTGGATCTTTATTTATCCAAGATTTTGTTATCTGCGGCCCAAAAGGCTATTACTAGATGTTGGCTTAAATCGAACATCCCAGATCAACAGCAATGGACAAATATAATTCAAAACATTTTTATAATGGAAAAATTAACCTACACTATAAGGTTAAGAGAATCATCATTTAAAGAAAAATGGAGAAAATGCCCTAGAGACTGCATAACTGTTCCTCCCAATACAACTGTACATTGTGTGTTAAGTTTGTGAGATTTTACGGACTGGGTTCTGGTAATCTTGCACAAAAGATGGTAGAAGTACTGTATATGTATGGTTTATTATTCAGTGTTTCCGAAGATCACAATTTGACGTATTTTTGTTCCAATTCTACTAGATACCTCCTCCTTGGCCTCATTTGATTTGGTTCAACTATCTTATTTTGTTGTTATTATAAAACTCCAATAAAGATGCAAGTTTAAAAAAAAAAAAAAAAGAACATAGGAACATTTTTTTTAACAGAAAATGAGTATGTATAAGAAAGTGAAACTAAGATTTTGAGTGTTTGTTAATGTGTTTGATGAAATGTAACGATGTTGTATGTGTATGAATGTTGTAGTGTGTGTAAAAGGCACATGCTTAAGTTAGCTGAAGGAAAATCCAATGACCGGTTTCCAAAGGAACCCGGCCATGGTTGTGCACTGTCCATTCGCATCAGGGAGCAAGACCACCGACGACCCCCCAGCATTCCCAAGCCCATGTCTTCAATATTAAAAATATAAAATAGTACCCATAGTAGGCTTTTACCTGTACCCCAGAAGAAAAATGAAAAGATAGAAAATAATACAAGTGCTCTGAAAGGCAAATGTACTTCACTCCATATTATTTGTTTATGTAGAACTCAGAAAGCCTTGTTTACCCCATGATATATACACAATATAGTTGTTTATATGTAAAATATTTATATATTTATGTGTATATTCCTTTTAATTTGTGATTTTAAATGAAATATCTGTGTGTAAAAATAAACCAAATGTTGGGGTAAAAATCTGGAGGGGTAGAAATATGTTGTGGGAATTTTTAGAAGGGCTATTTCCAAATTGGGTTAAAAAAGGCAGGTTTATAAGTAAAAGGGGTAGAAAGCAAAGGGGTAAAATAACATTGGGGTACTAACGGGTAGGTTTAGGAAATGGATGTGTAGGGGTTAGGTATATAAAAGTCTGTAAATAAAAATACTCCGGGATGAAACGGGTAGGTTTAGGGGTCAGAAGGTCAAACGGATATAAAAGATAGATAATTTAGCAGTCTGAGGGCCCTCAGACCTCATTTAGACCTCTGGGGTATTTAGTATCAAGTCTTTTAATCCAGATAGCCTCTGCCCTCAAACGATCCTTCAGTGACCAGGTGGTATTGGCCTGCAAACCGGTCGCTCTCAAAGATTGCACCCCGTGCAACAAAAAATGTTGCACCACATGTCTTCTCTTCTCAATTTTGTGAGTAATATTATGGACATGCTGATAAATTCTGACTCTTAATTCATTTTTAGTTTGGCCTACATATTGCCTTTTACATTTGGTGCAATAAATTAAATAGACACAGTTGCAGACTTCATGAGAGAGCATACTAGGGAGCCGAAATACTGTTTTTGAAAACCTACTGATGACCATGTGAGTGGGTTTGTAATATTTACAACGGCCCACCCTGCCCTTTGGAGGACTTTGGTAAATTTTGCTCTGAACCAATCTGTCCAACAAGTTATTATTTCTCCGATAAGCTGCTATAGGTCTGTGTCGTTTCAGAAAATTTGTAGGACCCAGAAATTTCTCAAAATTTGCTTTAATGTGGCGATTCAATTGTTGGCTTTGCAGTGAGAAATGTGCTACTAAGGGCAAAATTTTGTCCCTTGGAGCAATTTCAGTCTGTTGCACCACTTTGGGTTGATCAAAAGATTTTAGAATTTTTCTAAGAAATGTACGGGGGAGTATCCTCTCTGTCTGAGGGCATTAAACAAAATTTTCACAGCTGAGAAAAAGGAGGAATCTTGAGTACAGATTCTCTTAAATCTCAAGAGCTGTGATTTAATAATCCCCTTGAAGGTGTCCTTCGGATGGAAGCTGTGTTTGTGCAACAGAGAGTGTGTGTCCGTTTCTTTGAAATAGACTATAAAATCTAATTTACCAGTGGTGGAAAATTCTGGGCCCTTATACGACACGACATCCAAAAAGTTGACTTCCTGGGGGCCAACCGTGTATTTGATTTTAATAGAACTTTGATGTTGGTTCAAATGGTTGGTAAATTCAAAAAAGTCCTCCAAAAGGTGGGTCCAGATGCCCCAAATGTCATCCAAGAACCGGAAGTAAACGTGAGGTTTCTTAGGAGCTGTGGAAAGAGCTGTGTGTTCCCATTCTGCCATGAAAATGTTGGCATAAGAAGGAGCAAACTTTTTGCCCATGGCAGTGCCTTTAACTTGTAAATAGAATTTAGAATCGAATTCAAAATCATTTTTAGTTAAATTAATCTCTAATAATTTGAGTATGTATTCATCTGGCCTATTAAAGTCTGGGTATCTACGCATGCAATTTTCCACAGCTCTCAAGCCTGCCTCTGTTTCAATGTTTGTATATAGACTATCAATGTCTATAGTAAAAAGCAGAGCATTAGGAGGTATGATAATGTTTTTTACTTTATTAATAAAATCATAAGTATCTTTAAGATAACTGGGGTGGCGTGTAGATATGGGGTTTAAAAAAATTTCAATATACAGTATTCAGCAGTGAAATAAGTTTCACTATTGCAGTCTGAAACGATGGGACGGCCAGGCGGAATTTCCCCTGGTTTACTCCATTTCTCAGGTTCTTTGTGAATTTTTGGGAGTAAGTAAAACCGTCTCGGACGTGGACTGCTGTCCCCCATCAAATATTCCTTTTGTGCCCCCCTGATAATTTTCTTTTCCATCATTTCATTTAGAATTTCTTCTACTAATGCTCGCGTTTGTGGAAAAATTGGTTCTTGGAGAGCACAGTAATGGTCAGTAACCGCAAGTTGTCTCTCACCCTCCCAAATATATTTTTTTTTTATCAAGGATGACTGCGGCATTCCCCTTATCTGCCGGTCTCTATTATTCTGTAATTCAAATAAAGCTCTCTTTTCATCCTCTGTTAAATTTTCTGGATCTCTGAGGTAGAGGTCTACAAAGAAGACCCGAGACCCGAGGACCCGGGACCCGACCCGGGACCCATACGGGTTCGGGACTATATTTTAAATGGTCAGCCGGGTCCGGGTCGGGTCCTAATCTATTACTTCGGTTCCCGGGTCTGATTAACATTGTGTGTATACCCGAGCTGATTTGATTCGGAGATCACCCGGCCGTGTTGGGAGTCAGTCAGCGCTGTGCGTGTTTTGTAACTTGCAAAGTATGAGCCGGGAAATAAGGTGAAAAAACATGAGTGACCCCAGCCATCAGAAACAGAGCGGGCAGAGTTAATGCTAGCAAACGGTGATCATCGAGTTTTACTATTCCTATCGTGTGCAACAGTAATGCAAACAAACTTCAAATATCAATAACTGCTTGTAGCCTTGCACATTCGCATTTAAATAACATAGCCTATTTCAAATCATTAACAAAATATGAACTATCACACGAATGTCGAATCTGTGACGCTTAAAGCTTATGTTTCAGGTTGCTCCAGCTAACGCGCATGTCTCATGCGAGCGCACTGTCTTTCTCCTGTTTTTATAATAACATTACCCCGATGAGCAAACTGATGCCGGATCAACGTCGGAGATCAACGTCGTTTCGATGTCACGAGAAACATCGTTTCTACGTTGATTCTATGTCCGTTTGCTATCTGGGATATTATCCTTCATCCTAAAATGCAAGGCAAGTGTTGTATGACAATAATGAGAAGTTTCCACAAATCCCTTCACTCGATTGGGATGTTCTCTTTTATTCTGGACGGTAAGGGCAGTGACTGTAACATCGAGCGTATTTTGTAGTATTAAACACGTATTTATACCGATTTCATCAGGCTCTGAAAATTCTTCAAAAAGAACACAAAGAATGGCCTTCTCAGCTGCCATAGTTGCAACTCCTGCATCATCAGAAGAGGGTGTTCAACGCACCTCCGTTTCCGTTTAAAAAACGTTTTGCAACATTTTGTCAGGGCTGAACGTGGCCATGATGTTGGTTGCCGTATGGGCAAGAACTGTAGAAGTTTAGGATTCAGCATTATGGTGAGTTCCTGAACCTGTGAGATATGTTGATATTGAACAAATATGTCTTTATTATAGTTTTCAATCCTGCAGGTCATTAGACATGACATAGAATAACTCCAAGACATGGTGATGCCCAAAGAAAAGTCTGGATTACAAAGGTTAAGTGATTTAAGCATTTTAACTAAAGGTAACCTTAAAAATGATCCTAGCATAAAATATTTCAGGATTGTTGTAATGGATTTTATTTGGTAGTTAAACATTTACATTTGAACATTAAGGGTTTTATATCATAATGAATTTAATATTACATTCTGTCTAAGTTACAGTCTTAGGAGGCCATTGAAAAGATTATTTGTGCTGTAAGAGAGAGAGAGAGATAAGAGAAAGAGAGAATTGAATTGAATTTTTAAACCCTTTTATTTATACCAACAAAATATCTTTACAAAATAGAATTTAAAATAATTTTAAAAAGGTTTTTTTTTTAAACCATTTCAAGAAAAATCTAAGTGATTTAAACCAAAACATCTCCAAAGCACAACATTTTGTCAACAACAGAACACAACAAATCTTTATAGCACCAGATGAAAATGAATTCCTCAACATTATTTGTGGACATATAAAAATTAAAATCAACCTTCAATCTGGCTTTCAGCATTCTGATAAACAACATGCTTGCATCACAATCAAGAGACCCATCTACCTTATTTCTCCTACTAATATAAATGGCCATTTTTGCTTGGCCTAAAACAAAATTAAAAAGCTGACATCTCTGTCGGTATTTCTGACTATATCCAAGAATGAACGTCTCTTTAGTAAACACTTCATCAAACATTAAAAACAGTCGTTGTAACAGTGCAAAAAAATGACAAAGTCTACTACATTCTGAAAAACAATGAAACACTGTTTCCCTTTTCACACAGAAAGGACAATTTTCATTTACATTAGAATTAATAACAGAAATAAAAGCATTAACAGCCACAATTCCATGTAACACTCTCCATTGTAGATCCCCAACTTTTTTTGTCAGCGGTAATTTATATAGAGCTCTCCATACAGGCTTGACTTCCTTGTCAAGCCCAAAATGAGCTCTCCAGGGAGTATCCACTCTACCATTCAGTTTATCTTTGTTTAAAATCTTAACAAAAGACATATACATGGATTTACTTGTCATTGTGACCATGTTATTAGTAAGATTTCCGTTTAACTCTAACAAAGGACCCGTGCAGTTTTTAAAATCAGGAGTAAGAATTAAAGAAGGGAAAATATCATTACTGTTGGGTTGACAATATCCATTACAATATTCATTACACAAGGAGAGTTCAGTCTGTGCGAGTTCACTTTTCCAGTTATTAAGCAAGTGATTTACAGTCCTGATAGAACAGACCCCTATATGAGAGGCCAATTTTTCAGCGTTAGACAAATTTGGTCCCGTCAAATCAAAGACATGTTTCAAAGTAACAATTCTTGCTGAAATAAAATGCTGTGCCATAAAAGACCCAGTTAAGTTTTCTACATCAAATCGTGTCCCATACAGCACTGGTTCTTTCAACAACCAAAACAGTGAATCAAAACTTGTCCTTGATTTCTGAAACATCCCCCACACAGTAAACAGTCCTTGATAAAACTTAGGAAGATTACAGAGTTTATGAGTCTTCAGATCCATTAAAAACAAAGACTGAACTAGACCCAAATTTCCACCTTGGCTCAATATAGCATGGGCCACGGGTCTCCAGACAAGGTTTTCTGGTCCAACAAGCAGTCTCTGTATAAATTGAAGTCTGAAAGTAGCACCTCTACTAGCGAGATGAATTAGTCCATGACCTCCTTCTTCCTTTGGCAAAAACAAAAGACATTGTGGAACCCAATGCAAATGATCCCAAAAAAAGATTAACTAGAACTGCTTGTATTTTTGCCAGCAGCTGTGGTGGAGGATCTACACACATCAAGCGATGCCACAACATAGATGACACCAAATTATTAATCACTAATACACGTCCCTTAAAAGACATATGTGGTAAGATCCACTTCCATTTTTTAAGACGTCCTTCGATTTTTTCTAAAACATTGTCCCAATTTTTGCACACAACTGAATTGTCTCCTAAAAACACACCAAGATACTTAAAACCACCCTTAACCCAAGATAACCCATTTGGTAAAACAGTCTTTTTTTCTAACTCAACACCAAAAGCTATGGCTTCACTTTTCCCCCAGTTGATTTTTGCAGATGACAAAACACTGAAATCATTTATACATTCAACAAGAATATTAATGTCATCTTGATTCTTAACAAAAATAACCACATCATCAGCGTAAGCAGATAGTTTAAAAACTGAATTACAACCAGGAAAGGTTACCCCTGGGATAAGTCTTCTTAGTTTATGTAGGAAAGGTTCAATAGCTAATGAATAAAGCATTCCAGAGAGAGAACACCCCTGCCTAATTCCCCTCTGAACCATTAAAAGGAGCACTTAAACCCCCATTTATCTTTAACAAACTCTCAATATCCCTGTATAAAACCTGGATCATGGCTATAAAACTTGGATTAAAACCAAACACTTTCATCATTTGCCACAAATATTGATGCTCAACTCTGTCAAACGCCTTTTCTTGGTCTATTGAAATTAAACCAAGTTCACAACCCAAAGAGCTAGAGAGATCCAAAACATCGCGAATTAAAAAAATATTGTCAGATATCAACCTGTTTGGAATACAATAGGTCTGGTCTACATGTATAATTTGCTCCATTGCTTTTTTCAATCTCATGGCTAATACTTTAGATAGTAGCTTATAATCAGTCGACAGTAAAGCTACTGGTCACCAGTTCTTAATCTCTTGCAGGTCACCTTTCTTAGGAAGAAGAGTAAGAATTGCCCTCCTGCAGCTTAGTGGTAAGAAACCTTTTTCAAGGCTGTTCATTAGCACAAGTAACAAGTCTTTGCTGATTTCTTTCCAAAAAACTTTATAAAAATCCACGGGAATCCCATCAATGCCTGGAGCCTTGCCACTCTCTAGGCTCTGCAATGCTGTGTATAATTCAGCTTCAGAGACTGGACCAGCCAGCTCTATGTTAGTCTCCTCTGAAACCTGTGGTAAGCCCTCATAAAAGGACTGCGCCACTTCTAATACCTCTTGAGACTCTTTCTGAAACAATTTTTCATAAAAATCAACAGCACATTTCCGAATCTCTGCAGATTCATGTAAAAGTTGTCCAGTGTTGTCTCGCAAAGAATGCATAAGTCTCTTTTGCCCATTTTTTTGTTCTAGGGCGAAAAAAAAAATGTGAAGGAGCATCCATTTTAACTACGTTTCGAAATCGTGAACGAACCAGAGCTCCTTGAGCAGAAAAACCTAACAGGTTAGACAAAGCTATTTTTTTCTTTTTGAGAACTTTAAAATGTTCTTTTTCTCCTGTGGAGTCTGCCAACTCTTGCAACTCCAATATTTCACTCTCTAAATTTTTCATTGATCTGGTCATATCTTTTGTAACATTTAAAGTATATTGTAAACAAAGCTGTTTGATTTTACTCTTTCCTATGTCCCACCACTGCTGCAAAGAAACATATTCAGATTTTGTATTTTTAAAACCATCCCAAAAAAACTTAAAAGTATCTCTGAATACATTGTCATCAAGCAAAGCAACATTAAAATGCCAAAAAGCACTATTACATTTCACATCTTTGATAAAAATAGAACATTGAACAAGAGAATGATCAGAAATACCGACTGTATGTATTGAACAATTACTCAATACATTTGTTTGATTTTTAAAACAATAAAATCTATCCAATCTAGCTAGAGACAGATAATTATCCTTAACATGAGCCCAGGTGTATTGGCGCTGAGAAGGATAAAAAATCCTCCAAATATCACATAAACCATTTGATTCAATTAGCTTGATTAAACATTTTCTGCTAGGACCATGAGGTTCTATATGATTCCTATTGACATTTGCAGCAGTACAGTTGAAATCCCCCCCCAGAATCATATTACAGTCATCAGAACAATTCCTTATCACATTGTCTAAAATGTTAAGAAAAATCACCCTTTCAGTTCCCACAGTTGGAGCATACACATTAATAAAGCTCAATTTTACATTTTCAAAACAAGCGTTTATCTTCAACAACCGTCCCTTAATAATTTCCTCAATATCAACAGAAACTGGTATAAAATCTTTAGCAAACAAAATGCCAACTCCACCACTGTTGTTGCTCTTATGACTAAGACACACTTCCCCATCCCATTCTTTCTTCCAGTCTGCTTCATTATCTACTGTACTATGTGTTTCTTGCAGGAATACCACATTTAGTTGTCTCACTTTAAGTAGATTAAAAAGAGCAGCTGTCTTCACATCCTCCCTGGCCCCATTAATGTTTAAAGATCCTAGCTTTACTTCACACATATTAAGTAAGTAAATGCATTGGGATTGCCATTTAAACAAACCAGAGAGAATAACACATAGGAAAGAGAAGAACAAAAAACAGTTAACCATCATTAGCTATTTGCAATCTAACTTTGACCATCAATTTCTTGAGACGATAAACTTCCTGATCACTGAAAGTGGACTGATCAGACCTATCAGTGTTTTTCATAAACAACTTGACTGAATCAAGAAACATCTTTAAATCGGGGAAAAAATCATCAACTCTAACTGACCTCATGCCTTTAGTGTCCTGTAAGAATGAACGGAGTCTAGTGAAAGGGTAAACGCTCTCTGCATCCACCTGTGTGTCAGCACCAAACTCACATACACTCTCCTGTGTGTCCATTGAACTCTCTTCAGACTGCGAACCGTGCGCTAAAATCAACTTTGATACTTTACTAGCCTGATCTGCGTTCGTCTTGTTGTCTAACTCTTTTCTTTTACTCGATTGTTTGGCCAGATCCTTATCACACACCACATTTTCCTCATCAAACAACGCTGATTCAGCTATTCTAGTAGCAATATGAGCAAAATTAGCGCCTACCTTTGGGTCTCGTTGAACTTCCAACTCAGTTTGCTTACTCGTTGACTCCTCCATAACTTCCTTCTCCAGATTTCTAACATCACGTTCCTCACTTGCAGTGCGTGTATTTCCTTGTGTTGTACCTGAAGTGGCGGCTCCGCTTGTGCTCGGCTGTTCTACCACATCAGCGTTTATCTCAGCCAACGTTACCCTCTCCGGGCACGAACGAATCAGATGGCCTACAGTTCCGCACCCAAAACATTTCATCAACTCTGATGTTACATGTACGGTATAGTCATAACCATCAATCTTAAACTTGAACACCAAGTTCAGCTCCTCATCATTATTTTTAAGCACCATAAGCACCTGCCTCCTAAAGGACATAACATGTTTTAAATGAGGGGATTTACAACTCATGGGGATCAGTTTAATCGGAGTTACTAGCTGTCCGTGTCTCTGTAACTCTTTAGCCAAAACTTCATTTTTAAGAAAAGGAGGAACGTTAGAGATGATAATCTTTTTAGCAGGATTCACCAACGAGAGAACATATATAAAGGTACCTTGAATTACTACTCCATTCTCAATTAACTGATTCGCTTTATCAATGTCATCCAAAAAAATCACAACAGCGCCATTCATCCGCGAGGCTGATCTAATGCTACCATAACCAACTTCTTCGCCGACCGCTAAAACACAATCCTCTACCGAACAACCGGCCGGCGGAGACAGCTTAATAGCGTGCCGGCGCGTGAGCTCAGACAAACCGAGCTGACAAACAAACTCACTAAAACCTACACTAAATATCAAACAAAAACAACAAAACAAAAAACAAAGAAAATAGAAAAAAGAAAAAGAGAAAAAAGATAGAAAACTCACTCAAACTACCACGCGCTCTCCACGCTCAGTTTCACCATTCACTCAGAGAGAGAGAGAGAGAGAGAGAGAGAGGAACAAACAAACACACAGAGAGAAGAAAAGAAAGATGTTCTTCATGTTTGATGAGTTTAAACAGCATTAGCACAGTTGTGTGACGGATGATTGTGTGTGTGTGTGTGTGTGTGTGTGTGTGACTGCAGGTGTCAGCAGAGATACTGGACTCTGTGCTGCTGTGGTTCTTCAGGAACTTTCTGTTCTCCTTCAGTCTGAACATCTTCAACGCTGCAGCGCTGCTGAAACCATCATTCCTGCAGACGGACACACAACAGCAGAGGATCTGAAACACACACTGTCATGACTTTACTTTCACACTCCTCACACTGCTTTATGGAGTGATGCTGACGCAGGAGCCGGACGATAGGCTGTGCAATGACTCTGCAGCAGTGTTTGAGTATGAAGACAGCTCACCAAACTCATTTCAGACAGACTTCTGGGGCAGCGTAACGGTTTAATGATCTACAGTGAAATAGAGCCAGCTATTTAAAATAGTTTAAAAGTACTACAATAGTAATTTCTCTCTAGAAATGACATCAAAAGTGGAAAACGATGGTCAAAAATGTACATTTACAGACAAACTGACCAGAAAACACAACTTTCAGACACAATCTTTCTTTTTCTAGCTCAACTGTCACTAAATGGAAGCACAGGATTGTGGGATATCAGAGGATCTATGCTGAAATCCATCAGATGAAGGAGTCTCAGGAGACAGGAAGTGAAGATAACATGACTTGATGTCTTCCTGCCTTGAAATGTGTCCTCTGAAGGCAGCGTTTTCCAGTTTTCAGATGCAGCACAGTCGCGTTCTGACGTGAAAGTAGAAACAATGAGAAGAAGAAAGAACAGCTTTATAACATCCATATGCTGGTAAAGGTAGAGTAAAGAGGAGGAATAGAAAGAAGAAACAATCATTTCCAGACTTAAATTTGGGAATACAACACTTAATTAATTATAGTCAACACTTAATTTTTAATTATTAAACCCACATTAGTAACTTTAGTTTTGTAGCTGATCAATTTATCCACTTGTAATTCAATTTTAACATTTTAATTGTTGTGAAGCTTGTGGAATTGCACTAAAACCTTGTGAAAGTGCTGAAGCTAATATCACTGTCTCATCATGTTTCATATCGAGCATTGTGTGTTTTGCAGAAAAAGATAAAGAAGGTTTACATATGTCAAAAACATAAAGGGAACATATTACTCTCAATGTGTTTTAAAATAATAATGTCTGGTTAAAGTTATCAGGCTATCAACTGAGAAAGCAATAGGTAATGACACAATAATCACAATTGAACTTTTATTATGGCACCACATATATTTATACAAGTTATCTTCTCAAACCAACTAAAAGAAAATCAAATCAAATCAGTTAACACAAGCAAACTCAATGTCTGTTGGCTCATTTCCTAACGATAGTCCACCAGTGGCTGGAATCACTGCTAAATTATCTCTCACGACACAATGTGACCTACAAACTATTGAGCATACATAAACAGTTAGTAATAAAGAAGAATCTTAACTTCAATCAGGTGACCGAAAACAGTTGTTTGATCAAGGACAGCACTAACATGTTCAGTGTGGCTTTAACACAAAACAGAAACTCGTGAATATTCATGTAAGCTCCGCCCAGAGTCACCGTCAATCTCTCTCAGACAGCAGATATTTCAGCACACCTGTACAGGTCTCACTGAGAGATGTTTGTTTCTGTTTAGTTTTGATTCGAGCTTGAAGTGTCGGTGCTGAACGAACATCAGTGAGTTTGACGGTAAGTTCAGTTATCAGCTTTATTTAATATCGTGTCATGTTGTTATATGATGTTGTTCTGTGTGTTCATATGATCGTGACACACTCTTGTTCACTGACAACAACAAACACTGGATGAGTTGAGTAACCACTTGCTGTGAGAAAGCCTGTGAACTATTTTTGAATTGTTATTAAATAAACAAAGTTATTTTTGCTTAGTTTGTGGCTTTTCTGGATCAGGGGATTTAAGTGACTGTCAGTCATTTTCATTTTATTTATTATTATTATTATTATTACAATATAACATCATAATTACCGACACCCAGCTCTAACATTTTCTTCTCTTCTGATTTCACAGAGGTTACATCACCTAAATATAACTTCAGTGGAAATATCTTTACGGTTTTGATATAATTTGGGTAAAGATTAGAAAAGTGAAGTCATGACGCAGATCCCGTATATGAACCTTCATTTTCGACGCCATTTCATGGTCGTGAGAGCAGAGCAAGATGCTCTGTTTTTGTTCAACTGACGAGTCTTCTGAGAACCAGTTTGTCTTTCCACGGGCTAGAGAGCAGCACAGAGCCAGGTCTTACGTCACTGTATATGTCTCATATTTCACAGTAAATCTAGTGCTGCAGCACCAAACACACCAGGCTTGTTTGAGATGCATCGGCTTCTCGCAGAGTGATCGACGCATGACATCAAAGCACCGCGAGAATGATCCAAAAGCACAAGGAGTCGTATGCTCTACAAGAGGACCTGCTGTAGTCCGATGTCACTCGCCGAATCGGTCCGCGGTGCTCCGGTGCATCTCGAACAAGCCTTCCATCAACAATGGCGTTTTGCTACTGTTGATGCTCATGGCTTTGCAAACCTACATCGGCATCCAGTCTATTTTAAAAAATGGCCCAGCCGCTGACACAAGGGGTTCTTACTTCTAACGTTAGCCCAGCAATGTTTTGGTGCTACTCACGTACACTTTTCCTGGTTCAGAGCTGGTGCTTTGTGTGTCGAAAGACAAAGAACTAATTTGAAACTAGGCTCTGGTTTTGAACCAGCACTCAAACTGCCTTGGTGGAAAAGGTTATCAGTGCTGAACATGGCGGATGCAGCTGCGCCTTTCAGTGTCAAAGATGCTCCGGACAGTTGAAGGAACTGTGAGTGTCCCGATCGGGCCAGCGCTGAATGATCACAAAGTTTATCATTTCCATGCGTTTTCAAGCTTTGCTAAGTTAAACATAGAAGTAAAAGAGATCTTGCGCGCCGTGTGTGAAGTTTTGTGTGCGCGTCACACTCACCTGAAGAGCTCAGAGCTGTGCGCCTCAGTGTGCAAATAATAAAATTAATTCTCTTTCTCCTCCCCCTGTGCCTAAACGCAAAGGCGGCCATTTTGAGATAAATTTGTCTGAGTATCTAGGCAAACATAGTCGGTTACAGTAAGCAGTAAATAATGAACGCATGTGTCATTATTGTATCTGTGCATTAGTTTTAAAGTGACGGTAAACTGATATTCCTGCAGCTGTCTGTGTTTTCAAAGTAGCAAAAAATAAAACGGTCATTACAAATCCCTAAAAGGCTTTTTTATGTTCATTGGAGTGTCACTCATGCCCTTATATTAGATCACGGGCTTGTTCTTTGTATGTCGCTAACTCGGTTAGCTGGATTTGACTGATGACGATTTGGCATGATCTTGGATTGTTCGGTTCTTCAACACTCATCCTGGACTTGCTGCCATAGCAACAGGTCCGTGAGCTTAAACCTGAATCAATACTGAATTTACTTAAAGTCCGCGTGAACTGGAAGTTGCAAACGACTTTTTCTCCAATGTTGTGACGTATTTCCAAGTGAAACAGAATATTGAATAGAGGGCAGAGTTTTACTTTAGCGCTCCTCCTCTCCATCTCTCGCGCTCCTCCTCTCCATATCTCACTCATAGCAGACAAACGGTTGCAGAAGAGTGGTTTACGTGTTTTCAACCCAAGCCGTCAAACTGACCTTATCAGAGAAGGAACACCATTCCAGACCGGAAGTAACTTTTCAGATTTTGATTAAAGATTACCGCGACAAACAATTATTTTGTGTTTTAACTTGCACGGATTAATTGTTCACCACAAGACTAGTAATATGAACTAACAAAGTATATAACGTCAATTTTGATTTCATCTGTACTTCAAGATGGACACTGACACCATTTTCTTTAAGAGCTGCTGTGCGGCCAGAATTATACACCAGTTATCACTGTAAAGCTGCTTTGACACAATCTGCATTGTAAAAAGTGCTATATAAATAAAGGAGACTTGACTTGTACAGTTATTTTGAGCATTCATTTTAATGCTGACACTATTATGGGAGTGGCTTGATGCAGCGCAGGAGATGTAGATAACTTGATCTTGACTTTAATTCATTTTTATTTAAAACTTTAATTAATGCTGTCAAGTAACAAATCTGTTTAAAGATAAAATTTTAAATTAAAGGTGATAGAGAGGATTTTTTCGTCAACTGAGAATCCAAAGACTGTTACTGAGTTTTTGAAATGAGCGCATGCGTAAGAACAGCCCCCCTCCTCACAAAGGAACGCCTCCCAAAACTCGTGCACGAGTATTGGAACACGAGTGTTTACCACCGGCATTCACTGTGTCGTGTTAGTGGATTCATTATGTCGGACTCACCGCAGGTAACTCATAATCTGCAGTTGTTACTCCTGTCTCCTGACAAAAACATTGCATGCGGCGCCTGTGGAGTGTGGAAAGTTACTGGAGCGTGCAGCCGTGCTCGTCTCTCACAAGGAACGTCACGGCAGTGATTGACAAGCCAGAGGGCCAATCGTACGGTGGCGCATTGCTGCCACATACATATTATTTTTTCCACTCAATTATGTCGTTCAAACGACATCTTTTCTCGTTCAAACGACATATTATGTCGTTCAAACGACATCTTTTCTCGTTCAAACGACATATTATGTCGTTCAAATGACATCTTTTCTCGTTCAAACGACATATTTTGTACGTGACGTGTATGAAAAATACCTTTATCTAATCTATAATAGAGAATTTATAGCCTAGATCAGTGAATTATCACACTTCCGCACTCTAAAAAAGCAGCAGCAAATATATACCTTTCGATGCCTGCATCGATGGCAGTGCAGAGTAATGAACACAATATTGTTGTTTTAGTTTCTAATAGCCTAATAAAGCACAATTTTATCTTTAGCATTCCTTATTTTCTGGAAAATAGGTTTATTGGCCTCAATGAGTCTGAGACTCCTGGTCAGAGATTGTGTCGCAGACGACATTAAATAATTAGTGAATATTTGAAAATATTCGTGGCATAGAAGGTGGAAAAATGACTGTATTGCAATTATGTGGATGTTTTGCCTAGGCAAGGTTATTAGCCTTTGGTTAACTAAAATAAATAAATAAACTATTAAAAATATTTATGCTAATAGAAATAAGCCTGAAATATGAGATAATATAAATAGTTGAAAATGATATTTTTAATTTAATTTCGTTTCTTTCCCCCTGACCTTCAACCGATGCGATCCTTTCATTAACCAACAAGATTGTTAAATTAGAATTAAACGAAATTAGAATGAAGAAAAAAAATCCCATGGGTTTATTTTTAGGCTATATACACATAGATGAAACAACAAAATGTGAGGATTCTTTGCATCACATGCAGCGCTTCTGGAGAAAAAACAAGATGAAATCTTATAAAAGGAATGAATAGCCTATTCCTATATAGCTAGGCATACACGAAATGTATTAAACCTAAATAATTAACATATGAAAATGAAAGAAAAAAACTGCGACAAGTAGACCATCTATATGATGAGTTTCGATTCATTTTTGAGAAGCAAGTTCACGGAAAGGAATTGCTTGTCTTTATTTTTCAAGCAATGTTATTGTGAGTGTACAAAAATAATAGTTATACCTTCACAGGGGCGTAAATCGCGGGGGGGAAAGGGGGGTCAGGACCCCCCCTATCTGAGTCCTGTCCCCCCCAAAAATATAATTTAAAACCACGCTAAGTATTGTAAATAAATCATATATACTTAAAATAATTGTGTAAGTAGTAAAGCAATACAAACACAAACGGGCGTTTTAAGTTTAGAAACATTTTGAGTCACCCCTCCTTTGCCTCACAGTGGTTTGGTCCACTGCGCACGTCACACTTGTGTGTGTTGAAGTCCGGCGGCGCCGGCGGGATGCGGGAGAGAACAGTTCTTCAGACAGTAGAGAGTTCAGTAAGTAGGCTGTCAAGGCTATTTTATTCAAAAACATCCGATGAAGTGATTATTTTCTCTTCAATACTGATGATGCTGAGTAATTAGTCATAAGAAAAGAAAAGAAAAAAAAGATGACTGATGATTTTTTCCCCCCGTGAGTCACCGCAGTAAAGATAGTTTGCGGTTTGATATTCATATTTCTTTTGGCTATAAATACGCAGTGCGCTGTCATAGACATGCAAATAATACCGAATATCGTTCTCCATGATTTGTGAATTAAGGTGACGCTGTCCTTTGGGCCGAAATCAGGGGTTTTTTTTGTAGCGACTCTTAATTTTATAATGGCTATATCTCCAAATGTTGGACACTTAGAGGAATGAAACTGGTGTCATCTTCACCAGCTTGATCTGTGAATTTTTTCACAGCAAAGCTCTTGTCCGTAAACCCCTTGGTCAGTCCGCCAGTAAGGAATGTGAAATAAAGGCGTTCTTCATGTTTAACGTCTATTACCAATGAACACGCAGACTGCTGGAATAAAATAACATTGTTTTAGGTCGAGCTCGATTTGTGAAAACTTTCACAATAGCATTTTATCTCGTGGTCGTGTTTCTCTTTGCTCTGCCCTCCGTTTTTTGTATAATATGATATATATATATATATATATATATATATATATTATATAAATGACCTTGTACAGATAATGTACATCACTATTCTCATCTGTGAAAACTTTCACAGTTCAGTACGGGTCACCTGACCCTTCCCTGGGTCACTAACATCGCTATTCTGATCTGTGAAAACTTTCACAGTTCAGTACGGGTCAGCTGACCCTTCCCTTGGTCACTAACATCGCTATTCTGATCTGTGAAAACTTTCACAGTTCAGTACGGGTCAGCTGACCCATCCCAGGGTCACTAGCATCACTTTTCTGATCTGTGAAAACTTTCACAGTTCAGTACGGGTCAGCTGACCCATCCCTGGGTCACTAGCATCACTTTTCTGATCTGTGAAAACTTTCACAGTTCAGTACGGGTCAGCTGACCCATCCCTGGGTCACTAGCATCGCTTTTCTGATCTGTAAAAACTTTCACAGTTCAGTACGGGTCAGCTGACCCTTCCCTGGGTCACTAACATCGCTATTCTGATCTGTGAAAACTTTCACAGTTCAGTACGGGTCAGCTGACCCCTCCCTGGGTCACTAACATCGCTATTTTGATCTGTGAAAACTTTCACAGTTCAGTACGGGTCAGCTGACCCATCCCAGGGTCATGTACATCACTATTCTGATCTGTGAAAACTTTCACAGTTGAGTTTTGGTCAGCTGACCCTTCCCTGGGTCACTAACATCGCTATTTTGATCTGTGAAAACTTTCACAGTTCAGTACGGGTCAGCTGACCCATCCCAGGGTCATGTACATCACTATTCTGATTTGTGAAAACTTTCACAGTTCAGTACGGGTCAGCTGACCCTTCCCTGGGTCACTAGCATTACTTTTCTGATCTGTGAAAACGTTCACAGTTCAGTACGGGTCAGCTGACCCATCCCAGGGTCACTAGAATCACTTTTCTGATCTGTGAAAACTTTCACAGTTCAGTACGGGTCAGCTGACCCATCCCAGGGTCACTAGCATCACTTTTCTGATCTGTGAAAACTTTCACAGTTGAGTTTTGGTCAGCTGACCCTTCCCTGGGTCACTAACATCACTATTCTGATCTGTGAAAACTTTCACAGTTCAGTACGGGTCAGCTGACCCCTCCCTGGGTCACTAACATCGCTATTTTGATCTGTGAAAACTTTCACAGTTCAGTACGGGTCAGCTGACCCATCCCAGGGTCATGTACATCACTATTCTGATCTGTGAAAACTTTCACAGTTGAGTTTTGGTCAGCTGACCCTTCCCTGGGTCACTAACATCGCTATTTTGATCTGTGAAAACTTTCACAGTTCAGTACGGGTCAGCTGACCCATCCCAGGGTCATGTACATCACTATTCTGATCTGTGAAAACTTTCACAGTTCAGTACGGGTCAGCTGACCCTTCCCTGGGTCACTAGCATTACTTTTCTGATCTGTGAAAACGTTCACAGTTCAGTACGGGTCAGCTGACCCATCCCAGGGTCACTAGAATCACTTTTCTGATCTGTGAAAACTTTCACAGTTCAGTACGGGTCAGCTGACCCATCCCAGGGTCACTAGCATCACTTTTCTGATCTGTGAAAACTTTCACAGTTGAGTTTTGGTCAGCTGACCCTTCCCTGGGTCACTAACATCACTATTCTGATCTGTGAAAACTTTCACAGTTCAGTACGGGTCAGCTGACCCTTCCCTGGGTCACTAACATCGCTATTCTGATCTGTGAAAACTTTCACAGTTGAGTTTTGGTCAGCTGACCCTTCCCTGGGTCATGTACATAACTTTTCTGACCTGTGAAAACTTTCACAGTTCAGTACGGGTCAGCTGACCCTTCCCTGGGTCATGTACATCACTATTCTGACCTGTGAAAACTTTCACAGTTCAGTACGGGTCAGCTGACCCTTCCCTGGGTCACTAGCATTACTTTTCTGATCTGTGAAAACGTTCACAGTTCAGTACGGGTCAGCTGACCCAACCCAGGGTCACTAGCATCACTTTTCTGATCTGTGAAAATTTTCACAGTTCAGTACGGGTTAGCTGACCCTTCCCTGGGTCATGTACATCACTATTCTGACCTGTGAAAACTTTCACAGTTCAGTACGGGTCAGCTGACCCTTCCCTGGGTCACTAACATCGCTATTCTGATCTGTGAAAACTTTCACAGTTCAGTACGGGTCAGCTGACCCATCCCAGGGTCACTAGCATCACTTTTCTGATCTGTGAAAACTTTCACAGTTCAGTACGGGTCAGCTGACCCATCCCTGGGTCACTAGCATCACTTTTCTGATCTGTGAAAACTTTCACAGTTCAGTACGGGTCAGCTGACCCATCCCTGGGTCACTAGCATCACTTTTCTGATCTGTAAAAACTTTCACAGTTCAGTACGGGTCAGCTGACCCTTCCCTGGGTCACTAACATCGCTATTCTGATCTGTGAAAACTTTCACAGTTCAGTACGGGTCAGCTGACCCTTCCCTTGGTCACTAACATCGCTATTCTGATCTCTGAAAACTTTCACAGTTCAGTACGGGTCAGCTGACCCTTCCCTTGGTCACTAACATCGCTATTCTGATCTGTGAAAACTTTCACAGTTGAGTTTTGGTCAGCTGACCCATCCCTGGGTCACTAGCATCACTTTTCTGATCTGTGAAAACTTTCACAGTTCAGTACGGGTCAGCTGACCCAACCCAGGGTCACTAGCATTACTTTTCTGATCTGTGAAAATTTTCACAGTTCAGTACGGGTCAGCTGACCCCTCCCTGGGTCATGTACATCACTATTCTGACCTGTGAAAACTTTCACAGTTCAGTACGGGTCAGCTGACCCTTCCCTGGGTCACTAACATCGCTATTCTGATCTGTGAAAACTTTCACAGTTCAGTACGGGTCAGCTGACCCATCCCTGGGTCACTAGCATCACTTTTCTGATCTGTGAAAACTTTCACAGTTGAGTTTTGGTCAGCTGACCCTTCCCTGGGTCACTAACATCACTATTCTGATCTGTGAAAACTTTCACAGTTCAGTACGGGTCAGCTGACCCATCCCAGGGTCATGTACATCACTATTCTGATCTGTGAAAACTTTCACAGTTCAGTACGGGTCAGCTGACCCTTCCCTGGGTCACTAGCATTACTTTTCTGATCTTTGAAAATGTTCACAGTTCAGTACGGGTCAGCTGACCCATCCCAGGGTCACTAGAATCACTTTTCTGATCTGTGAAAACTTTCACAGTTCAGTACGGGTCAGCTGACCCATCCCTGGGTCACTAGCATCACTATTCTGATCTGTGAAAACTTTCACAGTTCAGTACGGGTCAGCTGTACATGACCCAGGGAAGGGTCAGCTGACCCGTACTGAACTGTGAAACTTTTCACAGGTCAGAATAGCGATGTTAGTGACCCAGGGAAGGGTCAGCTGACCCGTACTGAACTGTGAAACTTTTCACAGGTCAGAATAGCGATGTACATGACCCAGGGAAGGGTCAGCTGACCCGTACTGAACTGTGAAAATTTTCACAGATCAGAAAAGTGATGCTAGTGACCCTGGGATGGGTCAGCTGACCCGTACTGAACTGTGAATGTTTTCACAGATCAGAAAAGTGATGCTAGTGACCCAGGGATGGGTCAGCTGACCCGTACTGAACTGTGAAAGTTTTCACAGGTCAGAATAGTGATGTACATGACCCAGGGAAGGGTCAGCTGACCCGTACTGAACTGTGAAAGTTTTCACAGGTCAGAATAGTGATGTACATGACCCAGGGAAGGGTCAGCTGACCCGTACTGAACTGTGAAAGTTTTCACAGATCAGAAAAGCGATGCTAGTGACCCAGGGAAGGGTCAGCTGACCCGTACTGAACTGTGAAAATTTTCACAGGTCAGAATAGCGATGTACATGACCCAGGGAAGGGTCAGCTGACCCGTACTGTACTGTGAAAGTTTTCACAGGTCAGAATAGTGATGCTAGTGACCCAGGGATGGGTCAGCTGACCCGTACTGAACTGTGAAAGTTTTCACAGGTCAGAATAGTGATGTACATGACCCAGGGAAGGGTCAGCTGACCCGTACTGAACTGTGAAAGTTTTCACAGATCAGAAAAGTGATGCTAGTGACCCAGGGATGGGTCAGCTGACCCGTACTGAACTGTGAAAGTTTGAGAATAGTGATGTACATTATCTGTACAAGGTCATTTATATTATATATATATATATATATATATATATATATATCATATTATATATATATATATATATATATCATATTTTATATATATATATATATATCATATTTTATATATATATATATATATATATCATATTTTATATATATATATATCATATTATACAAAAAACGGGGGGCAGAGCAAAGAGAAACACGACCACGAGATAAAATGCTATTGTGAAAGTTTTCACAAATCGAGCTCGACCTAAAACAATGTTATTTTATTCCAGCAGTCTGCGTGTTCATTGGTAATAGACGTTAAACATGAAGAACGCCTTTATTTCACATTCCTTACTGGCGGACTTACCAAGGGGTTTACGGACAAGAGCTTTGCTGTGAAAAAATTCACAGATCAAGCTGGTGAAGATGACACCAGTTTCATTCCTCTAAGTGTCCAACATTTGGAGATATAGCCATTATAAAATTAAGAGTCGCTACGAAAAAAAAAAACTGATTTCGACCCAAAGGACAGCGTCACCTTAATTCACAAATCATGGAGAACGATATTTGGTATTATTTGCATGTCTATGACTGCGCACTGCGTATTTATAGCCAAAAGAAATCTGAATATCAAACCGCAAACTATCTTTACTGCGGTCCGTGAGTCCTATAATGTTACCTAGCTTGTTTGCTAGCTTGTTTACGATATCTTGTTGGATTAGTCACCCACACCAACTACAACTAACATTGTGATAAACATAAGTGTGAACTGTAATAAAGCTAAAAGATTTACTGTTGTGTGTTGGGTTTTGCTCAAAGTATTCATCGTATTTTGGTGACTTGGTTGTAAACAACTTCAAATATTTTCCAATAAATATATGATTTTGAAGAAGAATATTTAGGTCAATTTAGTCATTTTTTTCAATGAACCAAAGAGAAACATTTAGCATAATGGCACAGTCTCCATGCTACACTAATAATAGTAGTAAGGTTTTCTTTTGTGTAACATTACATATATCCTTTATAAGTAAAATTTTGGCTGTATTATTTGTGTCCCCTTCAAAAATTGCTCTTGAGAAATTTTATGTTTATTGTCCTCCCCTACTGTCAGATGAAATTTACGCCCCTGTACCTTCACATATTCGAATGGTGTTACTCTTATGACCATAAATGTCTGAGTATTTTATGGTTTCCGCTTTTATAAGAAAATTCAACGTGCCGGCGCCTCACGCGCACACACAAGGCTCAGTTTTAGTAGATAGGCTACTTGTCATCGCAGCCTATTGTCAAAATAAAATACAGTCAAATATAGAAAAAGTTACTCTGCTAATTTTAAATAGAGCATTTAATAGGCTATTTAGCATCCAAAAACATAACTAGTGCACATTTGGATTTAAAGTTTAGCTTTAACTTAATTCGTTTTGGCTTGAAGTTTATAGCATATTATATTTTTCATTCTTGTTCTGTTTTTCTGAATACCATTAAATTGAAAATATTTGTAGCGCGAGAGGAACTAACCTATATTTTAAGCGAAACAACAGCCTAAAATTGCAAAATTTTGTTATAATATTCATTTTTAAAAGTTTTAAAAAATAGTGTTTAAAAGATTACGTGTATTGGAAAAAATATTAAAAAGTAAATTTTAGCCACATAAAATATAGGTTAGCTAATGAATGCCAATATAATTTGTTTATTTTGACAATAGGCTGTGATGTCAAGCTACTAAAACGGATGCCTATTGTGTGTGCGCGTGAGGCGCCGGCGCGTTGAATTTTCTTATAAAAGCGGAAACAATAAAATACTCAGACATTTATGGTCATAAGTAACACCATTCGAATATGTGAAGGTATAACTATTATTTTTGTACACTCACAATAGCATTGCTTGAAAAATAAAGACAAGCAATTCCTTTCCGTGAACTTGCTTCTTAAAAATGAATCGAAACTCATCATATAGATGGTCTACTTGTCGCAGTTTTTTTCTTTCATTTTCATATGTTAATTATTTATGTTTAATATATTTCGTGTATGCCTAGCTATATAGGAATAGGCTATTTATTCATTTTATAAGATTTCATCTTGTTTTTTCTCCAGAAGCGCTGCATGTGATGCAAAGAATCCTCACATTTTGTTGTTTCATCTATGTGTATATAGCCTAAAAATAAACCCATGGGATATTTTTTTTTTCTTCATTCTAATTTTGTTTATTTTTCTAATTTAACAATCTTGTTGGTTAATGAAAGGATCGCATCGGTTGAAGGTCAGGGGGGAAAAAAAACGAAATTATATTGAAAATGATAATTTTCAACTAATATTTATATATTTCTCATATTTCAGGCTTATTTCGATTAGCATAAATATTTTTAATAGTTTTTTTTTGTTTTTTTTTAGTTAATGTTGCGGCAAAAATTAATTAGCTGACATCACTAGTAAGAGACAAACCTTAGGAGAATTCACTTTATAAAGATTTTATTTCTTGCAAGAAAGAGTCCACAGTCGACACAACCATACAATGTCTGCCCCGAGTGTGAACTAAGGACACAAAAGAACCCACAAACATTTATACCCCAAATGTCTGAGCAACTCTCCTCAGTACTTTTCCATACAGGATGAAGGTAACAAACACACACACACAAATGGCTCCCCTTCTGTCTTAGAACTATTTTAAATTACAAAGCAAGAAACACAATGGTCCCCCTTCTGTCTTAGATTTAAATTATCCGACACCCTTGGTTTGGGAAAGCTCTCAGTTTGGGTGTTCCACCGTTACCCCCCTGGGTTTCAACAGACGCTTTGTCTGTTGAGCTCAGAGAGGTGTTTTGCATAGCTTGAAGCAGATATTGACATATTAAATTTTTCCCCAACATTAACTAAAGGCTAATAACCTTGCCTAGGCAAAACGTTCACAGAACTGCAGTACAGTCATTTTTCCAAATGTTATGCCACGAATATTTTCAAATATTCACGAATTATTTAATTAATTCGAATTAATTAATTAACGAATTAATTATCACCGGTTTGCACCCTTTAATTAGTCCCACATCATACTTGTGCTTTGCCCACAACTCATCGGGCACTTCTGCCAGCGCAGGGTGTATGTCCAAAGCACAAGTATTTGTCATACAGTCATTTTCATGTGTGTGTTTGTCAATGGCGGTTAAAATCCGCTTCACCTCAGTTTTATGCTTGCAATCAGATTTAAAAGCCCTCAACTTCTCACTGTACTCTAAAGTCTCATCGACCTTCTCCCAGTCATCTGTTTCGACACAGTGCTTCACAAACACTCCCATGTCACCCCAGGCCTGTATGTTTTTCTTTGAAATTGATATGTGCGGCACACACTCTCCCGCTATCAAATAAAGAGAAAGCTGTTTTTCTGATAAGCTTACTGAAATCGCACACATTTTCTCAGTCCAAAACATTTGGCCAAGTTTCAAAGTGTCTTTCTCTTGTTCAAACCATTGTTTTTCATAAAATTGATCTCGTTCTGTTGCGACATGTGACGTGCAATGCAAATTGTCAGGCATCATAAAATCTGTACCAAATGACAGCGTTCTATTTTTCCCCAATTCACAGATTGTTTTTGCCCACTCAGTTTCGGTTATGTGCCATTTGTAAACCCATTTTGGTTCTGTTTTCAAATACATTTGCTCACCCTCTCTCACTACAATGCCCGAGGGATCTGCAACCATTACCAAATTTAATTTGCACATTAAATCTCGACCCAGAAGAGGTACTGGGCATGTTTTTGAAGTTAAAAATGCATGCTTCAGCACGTGGCCCCCTTCCGTTTCACACTTTAATGGCACAGTGAACCGTTCTGTTATATAATGTCCTGATACAGACAAAGAACCATGCGTTTTGTTTGTTAGCGCTGGTTCACATGGCAAGTCACATGATCGCAAAACAGATCGGGTTGCCCCTGAGTCTACCAAAAATGAAACCATTGTCCCTTCAACTATCAGGGGATATTCAGGCATGTTTAAAAATCCCTTACTGCTGTACATAATCAAACATTTGTCAAAATCTTCTTTGTTTGTTTCAGAAACACAAAGAGGTGCAAGCATTTTTTTCATTGCGGAGAGCATTATCAGTGCATGTGTTCAGGTGTGTGTGCGTGTGTGATATTAGTAAATGTGTAATTCCCTTCGCGGCGGTTTTTGCATCCTTGGCCGTGGTCCACCCGATCTCCTCCTGCTCTCCGCATCCTTTTTCTCAGTCAGCCTTTCGCAGTTCAGGGCAGTTTATTGCCCAATGTCCGTCCATTTTGCACTTCCTGCATTTCGTGCACTCACGAACAATGTGGTCGCCAGCTCCGCACAGATAACAGCTATTTTTGTCTGAATTGTGTCCCCCTTTGTTCCCGCTGAATCGTCCTTTTCCCCTTCCCCCTTCGTTCGAATTAAATCTTTGCGGTCTTTGCACGGCTGCCAACTGCAATTCTTTTATTCTTGGCCTTTCCTTCTTTGCCCTCAGCTCATCTTCCGTGTGCAAGGCGGAAGATGATGGTGCTCACTTTCATGATGGTGCTCACTCGTCCTTCAGTCCATTCAATATAGCTGTGTTTCACGGCTTGGGAAATCTCAGGTCTCAGTCCATTCAAAAGACTATTCGCCAAATAACTTTCCCAGGTGGTTGGTCTGTCGCCACGATCTGCTGGTTCCTTTAACCCGCTGTGTTTGGAAAACACGCCGTAGAGTCGCTCATAGTAAACTTGAATGCTCTCACCTGGTTCTTGATGGCAGTGGCTCACTCTGGACATGTCGATGCGCGCTGGAAATGCTCTTCTCACAGTCTCAGTCAGTCCCGTCACAGCTGCTCGATATCCGTCGTTTGAAGCATGATGCCAGTTAACGTGACTTCGTCTGTGATCTGCTGCTGGTAATTCTGCGCTGATCTTGTGCCAGTTCATTCCTCCCAGCTTTGCCATCATGATTCTTTTCAGTTCATTTAGCGTCGGGCTGAACTCTTGGCAGAATGTCATCAGTTCGGTGGCGAAACGGTCCCCTGCGTCGTCGGGATTCGGCAGGTGGGCCATCGCCTCTTTCATGTCGGTTAAATTCCAAGGGCGGTATACTAATTCTATTGAATTTGTTCCCATAACTTCCACCATGGGTGCTGTGATGCTCACCCGCTCTTCCTTCACAGTTCTGTCCCAGTTCTTTGTTTTCTTCGGACTCTGGATCTCGAAATCTTCCTCTTCCTCTTCCTCTTCCTCTTCCTCGTCGCTCTCTGTGAGGGTATCAGGATTCAGATCGAAGTCCCCATCTGACTCCAGCATTCTGGCTCGTGCATGTGTGTTGGAACGTAAAACATATGATTGTGCACCTTTCTTTCTTTGCTTTGTCTTCCGGATCACTAGTCTCTTTCTCCTTCCGGACGGCAGTGTTTCTTTGCCCCGGAAGCTTTCAGCTGTGCGCGCCCCCTCTGCTGTTGGCTCGGCTGCGCATGCTCCTCCTTCTGTTGACCGTTCAGCTGTGCGTGCTCTCTCTTCTCTTATCTCAGTGGCGCGTGCTCCCCGTCTCTCTGCTGGGGAGCTGGAGTTGGTTTGGCTGGTAGAATTGGTTGGTTCGGTGGAAACGGAGAGCAGTCGAGGTCGGGGTCCACTTTCAGGCCTTGGAGCTCCGCATTGGGATAAATTGTGTAGCTCGGCGGTGTTTCATGTGGAAAAGCACAAGCATAAGATGTGTTAGTAATAGTAATCTCATTCTGTGGAGGCGCAGTCGCCTTTTCTTCATTTTTCTTTTCTTTTTTCAACATTCTTCTTTCCCTATTATCTGCCTCTTCCACCCAGCAATTAATTGTTTTCTCACATTTCCCACATACATGTTTTTTAGCACAACCCTTTGTTATGTCACTCCCTTCTTCGATCGACAATTTTACCGTTTTCAATCTTGTACTACTAAGTGTTCCTTCTTTTGGGAAATCATGATATTTGATCAACTTTTCTATATCTTGCATGCATCTTTGGCCATATAATTTTCTCATTTGACAAAATACCGGTGTCTCGTATTCAGCTAGCTTGCTTTGGGATTTCCCCATATTGGCAGTCTGATTCTGTGGCTTTTCGCGTGCACCCGCTATTAATCTGTTGGACGTCTCCGTACAGATCTGATCTCTTCACCCAAGATCAGCCGGGCGGACGCTCTCAATAGCGCCCTATTCGGGACCGCACACAACTCTTCTTTTCTCTTGATTCCAGTGGTCGTCCTCCCGGACCTACACAGCATCGGCCCCTCGTCCCTGAATCTAAACGGGGTTAGGGCTGACTTGGGTCAGGATTGCAGGTCACCGGTGCTGCCCAGGTCCAGAAGGTCCGTCCAAGGAATCCCGCTTCTGACACCAAAATTGTTGTGGCAAAAATTAATTAGCTGACATCACTAGTAAGAGACAAACCTTAGGAGAATTCACTTCATAAAGATTTTATTTCTTGCAAGAAAGAGTCCACAGTCGACACAACCATACAATGTCTGCCCCGAGTGTGAACTAAGGAGACAAAAGAACCCACAAACATTTATACCCCAAATGTCTGAGCAACTCTCCTCAGTACTTTTCCATACAGGATGAAGGTAACAAACACACACACACAAATGGCTCCCCTTCTGTCTTAGAACTATTTTAAATTACAAAGCAAGAAACACAATGGTCCCCCTTCTGTCTTAGATTTAAATTATCCGACACCCTTGGTTTGGGAAAGCTCTCAGTTTGGGTGTTCCACCGTTACCCCCCTGGGTTTCAACAGACGCTTTGTCTGTTGAGCTCAGAGAGGTGTTTTGCATAGCTTGAAGCAGATATTGACATATTAAATTTTTCCCCAACATTAACTAAAGGCTAATAACCTTGCCTAGGCAAAACGTCCACAGAACTGCAGTACAGTCATTTTTCCAAATGTTATGCCACAAATATTTTCAAATATTCACAAATTATTTAACATCGTCTAAGACACAATCTCTGACTGGGAGTCTCAGACTCATTGAGGCCAATAAACCTATATTATTGTTGTAGCCTATCCGTAGCGCCAGGCCTGTTTACCGGTAGACTATTTTAGCTACATTATTTTTTAATGTAGGCCTATAATAAAATGCGACTGAAACACCAATGAGAATTAGGCCTATCTGAGATTTTTTTCTCTCAAAAAATTAATTCTGACTTGTGCATGTGACAATCAGCTGCGAGTTATTTTCCAGAAAATAAGGAATGTGCTTTATAAATTATAAATAAGAAATTGTGCTTTATTAGGCTATTAGAAACTGCATATAGGCCAATAAAACAATAATATTGTGTTCATTACTCTGCACTGCCATCGATGCAGGGATCGAAAGGTATATATTTGCTGCTGCTTTTTTAGAGTGCGGAAGTGTGATAATTCACTGATCTAGGCTATAAATTCTCTATTATAGATTAGATAAAGGTATTTTTCGTACACGTCACGTACAAAATATATCGTTTGAACGAGAAAAGATGTCGTTTGAACAAGAAAAGATGTCGTTTGAACAAGAAAAGATGTCGTTTGAACGACTTAGTATGTCGTTTGAATGAGAAAAGATGTCGTTTGAACGACATAATTGAGTGGAAAAATAATATGTATGTGGCAGCCATAATATGTATGTGGCAGCAATAATATGTATGTGGCAGCAATGCGCCACCGTACAATCGCATAAACGATTGGCTGATGTTTTTAAGGCCCTACCTCATGCACAGATGATGTATATTGATATTATTACTTTCAGTGCACCTAATAAATAGTCTTTTATCAGTTAGTAAAGACAGTTTCAAGTAATATTGCAAAAATGTATAAAACAAAACATCCTCTTTAGCACCTTTAATTGTGAATTATAACATTGAATTAAAAAGGTAAAGCCTGTACAAATATTAGAAATGTGAATATAAATAATTGGGAATCATGTAAAAAATACATTTCATTTATCTGTTATAACTTTTATATTATTTTGCTCATTTGGCTGTTGTCTTATAAAGTTCCAGAAATTCAGTTGTTAGTCAGGTGTCTTTTTTAATTATATGATGTCATTACGTTGCTGTCTTGTCTCCAGCCAATCGCTGCACTGAATGAATGTACCCTAGTTAAATGTCATTCAGTATAACACTATGGAAAATGGGCATAAAATTATTCATTTTTAACATACACTTAATCACAAGGTTATACGTCCATGCTTAGACTTGTAGAAATATAGTTACCCAGAAAAAAATTAATGACACGCATCACTGCAGCCTAAAAATATTGATTACATGTGAGTCCTTCATCAATAACAGAACTGATCCTATGAACTATTATTAGTAGCAGAAATAGTAAAAAAAAAACAAGAATTGAATCTGAAAATTGTATCAAGAATCAAGTAAATCAAATTGAGACCTTGAGAATCGAAATCGAGATGTCTGAATCGATACCCAGTCCTGTTTGCAAGTGTTTGTCATGTTCTGGTTTCTACAACTTTACCTCAGGAGGAGAAATCTGGCTTTATTTGAAAGAAATACAGATTTGACATTTATCCTGGTGATTATTGGTGTGGCAGATTCAATGTCTCTTTGTCCCTTCAGATCTGGTCTTGAAGAAAAACTCACAGAGTCGAAGTTCCAGGTCTCCGAAGTATTGAACTTTATTGTCAAACAACAAAGTGAGATGCCAGCTCCGCATCTGAAGCTCTCTTAGCCGGGGCACAGTTTTTATACATTATTCTTATCTCTTAAAAACACACCAAAGTAATATCATTGGCTGGTAATATTCACCCTTTACAGTTATTTTCCATGATATCATCTACAGGGGCTCTTCTCCCACACCTCCTTCCCATGTACTCCCGACCTTTCTGCCATAGTCATTTCACCAATTAAAACTTCAGGTGTTGCTTATGTAAGAAACAGTTTTCTTAGGAAGGGTGGCCGACTGCCAACTACTGTACATCTTTTACCTTAATCTCTCATGGCCTTCTGCCAATTGATGGTCAACCCTTTTCCCATTGGCCAAATGAAACATTGTATCAAAACAGTCAATCCTCCCCGGAGGCAAGAGGCCTTCACGTGACACCCTTAATAATGGTCTTGTTCATTTCACAGCCACCTGTTGTCTGGTGGAAAATTACCAATGAAATATGCTCAGTGGCCAAGTTAACTTGTTTGACCCTTACAGTTACAAAGGCCAAGAGGCCTCACAACAATTCTAGCTTTTATAGTAAGCAAACAAATTCTACAGTTGTTTTCTATAGGATGGATAAAATACTCCATCATTATCAATATCCACTGATATGAAATATGTCGCCCAGCTCTAGTTTAATTCATTTAATGATTCAGTTCTTTGTTCTGTTCATATCTTTGATGTTCACAGAGAATAATATTTAGAAATAATGTTTTCATAACTTAGTATCAAGACATTCTTAGAGCACATGTTGTTCACTGGGATATGTGCTGAAATGAACACACTGTAAATTACTTGTGATTAAAGCATCTGATAAATGCAGAAATGTAATATTAATATAATGTTCCCAGTGTTTCCATATACAGGGAAGATGTCAGACTTTGAGACGAGGAAGAGATCTTCATCTCCAGATCCCAGCTGTGTGTCTCTGAAGAGCGATGGATCCATGGATTATCCTCCTGTTAAATTCAGTGATGGAGCAGAGACCTCTGACCCCAGGTGAGACACTGTCCTGTACTGGAGACAGTAGACTGACTCATACTACAGCATTTGAATTAATTATATTATGATAATTACAGTGTAATTAGATGTATATGAATTGTTATTATATCTCAGTATCTTCAGGAAGAAATCTTCATCTCCAGATGCCAGCGGTGTGTCTCTGAAGAGCGATGGATCCATGGATTATCCTCCTGTTAAATTCAGTGATGGAGCAGAGACCTCTGACCCCAGGTGAGACACTGTCCTGTACTGGAGACAATAGCTGCATCTCAATTAGTGTTGGACAATAAATTGAAAAGTAATCGAAACGAAAATTCAAAACATTATATTTAAAAACATTCAGACATTATTTACCAATGAGCTTCATGAAGCAGTCTATGTAAATGTCTAAATCACACCAGTTCAGATGGAGCTTCTGTGCCTCTTCTACAGTGCAAACATGGATTTGATGATTTATTTTGATTGGTAACCGTCTGATTGAGTCTTATTGTTGTAACTGGATTTATTGTTTAACATTTAAAAACAAATTTTCTATTTTAAGAAATTGATGAAATATAATACATACATTTAATAAGATTAGAAAAAAATGCTCTTATAATGGTACAAATGCCCCAGGAATTTATTTAAAGGGAATAATATCGCTCTGTAATGGGAAAGTTAATGTCTGTTATTGATCAGAAAGTGCTCCTAAATTTATTTATTTTAAGAAAAATGTTACCATAGAGCCCTGTGTAGGACAGCTTCTTTATTATTACTCTAATGAAAAAAGTAATAATTTTTATATGCTTCTCAGAAACTTAAAGAACAAAAATTTCACAGTGTCCAATAACCTTCAAAGGGCATAATTACCAATATATATAATTGCTTTAATTGTTGTAAATTTACAAACAAATTACAAACAATACAACAAATACTATAGAGATAGAAATTAAATAAACTTATTTCTCAGATACAGTAGGTTTATTTACCATGTATACATTTATTTAACATCTTTTGTTGTTTTATTAACATTATTGACAAATATAGGCTGCGGTCCCTTTAAGACCGAATTCATGGATACTGACACACCAGGGGCGTTTCCTCCGAGTAGGCAAGGGAGGCAGTGCCTCCTCAAAAAAAAAAATAGGATGAGAAAATAATCCATATTACATATAAAACAACAGAAATATTACAAATTATGACATTAAAAAGAGCGCAAGTCACGCGTATTTCTAAAGGAACACTGTCCAACAGCGACACCCGCAGGTGAAGTTACACAGAGGAGTCATGCCTCCCTTTGCTTTCATAGGAATCCATATAAAATCATCAGACCCCCGGCGTGCGGTGGGTTTTGTGGGGGGTAATTGAGAATGAATGGGGGAAAGTCACGTGAGAGGAGGCAATGTCTCCATCGTGCTATGATTGGATGTAATTGGTTATAATTAGATGTGATTGGTTTGTGCAATAAATCCCGCCTCTTGTTGACGTGCGTGTTCCGCGCGTCAGATTGACTGAACAAATGATGGCGTCAATCGGAAAACTAATTGAAAAGTAAGTAAACAGATCACAGTTAGATATCATCGCTTTATGTCACGTCAAATCAAACTTGAAATGGACTGAGAGCATGATGACCACGGGGGTTTTTAGTGCAGTCAGCTTGCTGAAATTATAAATACAATTCGTGTCTGTGACAGAAGGTGTTAATGGAGCATGACTGATGATACAAAATATCCTAGGTTGAAAATTAAAAAGAAAAACCGCAATACACAAATAAAATATATTGTTTAAATTAATAATGAATTTAGTTATTATTTTGGAATGAATGTAGAAATGCTTAAAACACTAACTTGATGAGATTGACTTGGTTTTGATAAATAGAACATTGTTAATGTAAAATTACAAAATAGAATTGTATTTGGTTTCTTTTTTTTCTTTTTTGATGTACTGTAAAGTAATGTTCATTTAACAAGGAAGATGTGTCAATGTTAAGAGTAATGCACATGAATTTACATTGATTCATAAAAAATAAAAAAAATGTGCCTCCTCATTTCAAAACACCACCACACGCCACTGTGACACACATCCTGTTTTCACCCAAATGTTTATGTCCACTTAAGCCATAACCGACTGTATTTACGTGAGATACTCCACATGATGGACATTTTGACAACAATGTGTGTGTGCATGACCATTCAGGTGCGAGGACAACCGAATGCACGCTGTCTGAGAGAACTGGGATCGCACACAAGAAAGAGAGTGAGAGTATTTCCACACTCTTATGGCGGGCACACATTTAACAACTAGCTAAAACATTCTAAGACTGTGCTCGACATACAGCGATTGTTTCCTGCGACTGAAGCCGATTTAAATACTTACACATGGAATTTAAACACCGATTGTAATCGCAGACTGAACGCAACTGGCTCTGACTGGACGCGTTTGAGCGTGATCAGTCATAAGTAACAATTTACATTCATAATCGGCCTTACAATCGTTATGTGTGTGCGCAGCATTAGGCCCCGTCCACACAGAGACGCGTTTTTGTGAAAGCGCACAAATTTTGTATCGGATAGGTGTTTCATCCACACGGATCCAGCGTTTTTTCAAGCACAAGGGGATTCAGATCCTGAAGACTCCATGCAATGATGCTGTACCCTCACCGCCAGTCTCTGCTCCTTGGATTTTGCAAGCTTTTCCTTGCTCCTTATTCTTAATAAACATAAAAGTTCCCAGTGTTGGTTTTTGTGAAATAGAGCAGATACACCTGTATATGATTAACACATAACTTAGCACACAGTCTTTAGCTCTATTTAGATTATATTTTATATCATATTTTCTCCTTTCCGTGTCAGTGGGGAAACCATGCATTCATACTGCTTTCTCTGAACGACTGGATCATCCTCATGCAGTACTGCAAACCATAGCGGAGACTAACAAGAACATGTAGGAAAGGACAGACAAAATGCTTGACATGCAGTTTATTAGAAATTTATAAATTTATAAATCCATTGTATTGAATCAGTGCAAGTCAATGTGTGTGTGTTTTGTTTTAGAATTGAATATATTGTCTATGAATTTAAATATAGTAATAAGTGCATAAGAATGGTAAACATTAAGTTTAATCAAATTTCACTTAATTACTTACATTTCACTTGTTTGCAGTGTTTTTTTTTTTTAAGACAATCCACCTGTCACCTGCAGGTCTCCTGTCCCTGTGAAACTATAGTGAATATGACATGATTGCCCTTCAGTAACATACAAGTTTAAAAACATTAAAAACAACTGCAACACGGTCTTTAACCAAGGTAACGTTAGCCAGAAATACGTTAACAAGGCAGGCAACGCTGGTTGAAAACACTAATCCTCAAATATTAGTAGATTTTTATCTTTTAAAAACAACTTTTTTAAAAGATTGCTGTAACTACAAACACATACTACATTCACATGTAGGTGTATTACATAAATATTGTAAACCGATGCAATTATTGACTACAAATTACCAAAAATCACGGTTCTGTCTCTCTAATCCTATCATTTTGAATTGCCGCCAAAGCACTTCCTGGAACTATCTGAAGTCTACGCGAACCACGTGACGTCAACCGTTTTGAACTTCTGTTGTCGCAACTCTCTCTCAATAGAGTACCCCAGGGATGACGTGTTTTTGTAGGCAAAATCCGGAAGCGAGTTAGCATTTGCTCGCTTTATCAGTCCATTCAAATGTTTAAAAAACATAGATACAATATAGCATGCATGCGATAAACCTAAAATAAATAAAAAAAACTAACGTTAAACAAAGGGCGCAGCTTGCACAATCTACTCCTCTTTGATTGTCTCGTTAAGATGACGCTGAAGTGCGTTCCAAAAGAAGAGTTTTTTTGACCCCTACACCCTTCATCCCTTTGAATCTCTCACTCCAGAGGGTAAACCCTCTGAAGGGATTAGGGCGTAGGGATGAGCCCTTCCGAATGGAACGCAGGGTCAATGGCTCTGGTGTGTATACAGCACGCAAGGTCTTGTTCGCTGCTTTGTGCATCTCGGTGGCAGAATTACACCGCCACATAATGGTCAGGCATGTATACTACATCATTTTGAGTGGTTTCAGTGGTTTTGTGTGGACACAGATATTTTTTGAGACAAGGAAAAAAAAGATCGGTTTAGGGTAAGCTCCGGCTTCGTGTGGACGTAGCCTAAGACTGACATTGTTTCTGCTGCTGCCGCTGGTGTCTTTGTGCATGGACAATTCTGTCAGTTACATCATGTGTATGGAGGACCAAATTACTCAAAATGAAATAATTAAATAAATAATGAATTCAATAAAATATCAATTTAATGGAACAGTTTATTCTGAAATAATTAAATAATTTATTTAATTATTAATTCAATTATTAAATAAATCAATAAATGTATCTATTTATTTATTTTGCAAAATTCCATAAAAACACAACATTTATTGTTTAATATATTTCACAATATGCTCTTTCACACACTATTATTGTGTTCAAATATATATTTTTTCAAAATTAAATGTGCTTTTTCAAAAAGCTGTTTTTCATAATAATATGGTGCACTTTTTAAAAATGACATCTATTTGATGAATCATATATTTCCAAAGCACGATTTTCCCAAAGATTCTTTTCATAATAATAGAGGGCATTTTACAAACGCCAATCAAAAGGCCTCGAACAGACCTTGGGAATGAATATGGCTATAGGACTTGATCTAGTTAAAAATGCACTGCTTTCATTTGCAGATGAAGTAGAAGGGAATGTTTTGTTTGGTGATGCTCTGTTATCTGGATTAGACGACATTAAGGGATCTGGTAGTGGCAATAAGTGCATCAGAGGATCTAGAAATTAATGACTAGCCTACATATGGAACACTTGACCAGCTCTGAACGCTGAGTTCTTGTAGATAAGTTATGTGACAGGCAGGGTTGGGAAGGTTACTTTTATAATGTATTTCACTGCAGATTACAAAATACATGCTTTAAAAAGTAATCTGTAACATATTTGGTTACATTACTCAAGTTTAGTAACTTAATCTAAATACTTTGGAATACTTTGAAATACACAAAGGACCATATTAACTTGATGTTCTGTTTTAAGTTTACAACCTGTAAATAAAAATGACCTGTACCCACCAGGATTTGGTTTTCCACTAAATTGTATTTTTAACATCAGTTACAGAATGTATATCTGCAGTTTATTAGACATAACCTGTGTGTTGGTAAAGAATTTCAATATCTTGATAAACAAATTAAGAAAATATTTGTTTCTTTTAACATCACATCCATATATAATTATATCATCCCTAAATTATATTTGTTAAGATGGGCATCAGAGGGATAACAAAATATTAAATAACATCAATAAAATATTGTTAATAATATAGGTTGTTTTATAGGTGTATAGAGTCGAATTTTATTAACAAAGTTTGTTTGTAACATTAAGAATGTTACTGTACATCTTTCTTCATGTTTGTAAGTAAAACCGAATTTCCACTAGAGAAATGCATTATGCCCTATTTTCCTGTCCATTATTTGCATACGATCTCATGTCTGCACTCTGCAGGTTGCTGATATCTGAACAGGCTGCGCGCGTTTTTTGTTTTTGTTTTTTTTTTTAAACAGAGTCTGAGAATCATCAACAATTGGCTCGTTGGTTAAAAATCCTCAAACAGCTTACGTTAATAGCTTATTAAATTAAATAAATGTCATTAAAATTCAAAGTAATCACTTTGGTAATCTAAAATACTGTTTGAATGTAACTGTAATTTGATTACCATCTATTTAAAATGTAACTGTAACGAAATAGCCTACAGTTAGCCTACTCAAATTTTGTATTTTAAATACGTAACGTTGTTACATGTATTCCACTTTTTTTTATCTCACTGTATGTATATATACCTAATGCAAATGAAACATATCCAGTTGACATTAATTTGTGTTAAAAAGAGGCGATCTGGAGCAGGGATGTGTTGATTTTGATATGCTGAGTGTCCGTTGGTGCTGTTATCAGTGGAGGAACGTTCTACTTCGGCTCGTGCAGACGAATGTGTGCGTCAGTCTATCACTAATGCCGCTGCGGAGGGTATATTCTTTCTGGTGTAATCACAAAACAAAATGCACACAAACATGTCCCTGCTCTTGATACACAATCATTGCTGATCATTTGATTTTAATTAGGAGAAAAAAACTTCTTGAGGGTGGAACATGGCGTTCCGTGACTAATGTCACCAACCACACGAAGATCGATTTGTAGTGTCTGTCCCGGTCTGTTCTCTCTCCAATTTTAAACCAATCAGTGCCAAGCACCGCCCACTGCCTGTTGACTGGCATTTGTAAAATGTCCTCTATTATTATGAAAAGAATCTTTGGGAAAATCGTGCTTTGGAAATGCATGATTCGTCAAATAGGTGTCATTTGTAAAAAATGCAGCATATTATTATGAAAAACAGCTTTTTGAAAAAGCACATTTAATTATGGAAAAAACATATATTTGAACACAATAATAGTGTGTGAAAGAGCATATTGTGAAATGTATTAAACAATAAATGTTGTGTTTTTATGGAATTTTACAAAATAAATAGATACATTTATTTATTTATTTTATTTAATAATTGAATTAATAATTCAATAAATTAATTAATTATTTCAGAATAAACTGTTAGATTAAATTGTTGTTTTATTGAATTCATTATTTATTTAATTATTTCATTTTGAGTAATTTGGTCCTCCATACATGTGAGGTATCGGTCTTTGGTATTGGGGGTATTTTTACGAGTACGAGGACAAGTACTTGAGCTGGTATCGGCCCGATACTGATACTGATACTGATATCACTAGTCACAGCGGTGTGATGAAGGCTATGTGCGTTCAGATGCGCTCTTTGTTTCTCAGGCAAATTAAGAATACATCAGATTGACCCTTCACGGCCCAACCTATCCCAGAATTCATAGCGCCAGTGACAATGGGATGTTTAATCAAAGAAAATGTCAGGTGATAGTTCTGTGGCGGCCAATAAATACACTTATAAATGTGTCATGATTTCAAGTGTATTTTCTTTAATTCCATGTAACTGGTGATGGGTTGAACCCCATCTGGCACCCGAATTTAATATAATTTAGGTAACAGTTTGAGAGATTATTTTTATTATGGGCCACCACCGTTACAGTCTAGGTAAAAAACTACTTTTTAAAACAAAACATTAATTTATAAAAGTAGTAAACATGTTTTAGGTTAAATAATTAAAATAAATAATTTAATTCCTCTTAATTAAATTAAAATGATATAAAATAAAGTATTATTTTAAGGTCATTTTAAGGCTGGTTCACACTGTGCGATTTTGGCCACGATTTGGTCGTCTGAGACAAATTTTACAAATCCTAAAAGATTCCTATAATCCTAGCCTAAAATCTGTTGTCTTTGATCGCTAGTTTGACATGTTCACCGACAGCCGATTAATGACCATTGCGATCAAATTTTACCTCCGATGAAATTCTGGCAGTGTCAGAAGATTTGGTGCACAATCCTGTGTTAGTTTTTCAAGACAAGCCGTGTATAAAATTAATGATAGAGATGTCGTTGTTAGTCACCATTTCAGTCCCGCACGAGTTGATGATAGTAAACTCCGGACAAATTTTCAAGCGCGCATCTGTTTTTAACACGTCTTGACTGTCATGCAGTCTGACATTAATGAAAGCTGAGATCCCACAGTGTGACATGAGGATCATGTCCGTACAGTCTGACAAATAACCATCGTAAAGGACTGTTATAAATTACACAGAGTGAGCCCGGCTTAAGTGAGCCTAAACCTGCAGCTCAACAATAATTAGAACAGAAATTGAATTATTTTCTGTAAATAAAAGTTTCAGTCACTTAAGTGAGTTAAGCATGTGATCAGCTAAAGAAGATATTAATATTATAATAAAAATATGAAAAAGTATTAATAGAGTTATTATATTATATAATCATTTGTTATTTTTATATTACAGAACAACAGTCAGATTTCAATACTAATATTCATGATGTCTTTATTTCTTGCTTTCAAACGTTAAATCCTTGAGCTTTTATTTTGATGGAAAACCACAGGGAGATCCAGGAAGATGTTTTTCTTTGACAACAGATTTATAAACTACACTCTCAGTTGTTGGAGCACGTTTCGTTCCTAAATTCAGATGATACGTCACTCAAACACACTAGGGTGACCATATTTTCATTACCAAAAACCAGGACACTCGGCCCGGCAATACTCAAATGATACCTCAAAGTTTACTCAAAGATGCCTTATAATTTCAATACATTTAAAATATGCCTCCTCTGTATGGATATAAAATTGTTATATTTCAAAACACTATCTATAACCAAATACACAAATTCTGATAGGTTTCTCAGAGGTTACTCAACACGTTTTATTATGACAAGTTAATGTCTCTTCTGTATTAGAAAAATAAATAAATAATAAATAACTAAAAAAAAATACCTCTGCTATATTAGCAATCCAAATTGAACAAAAATAGCTCACAAACTTTCAAAAACTAACTAACAAAAATTGTCTATATCTTTGATTTTCTTCATCCTCGTTTTCCTCTTCATCCTGTTTTTCTTCCTCATCCTTCTTGCTTGCCCTTCTATATTTTTGCTGTAGAGCATTTTTTCTTATCAAATAGGCATGAAAGTTAAAAAGAAATTTAGGCCTATCAGCTGTTACATCGCAAGGTACGAGCTGAACTCATTGTAGACGATAGCTGAAGGTTGCTCTGCTGTTACACGAAGTATCTGTTATTCAGTTACAGACGACTGCACTAATCGTGCAAACTAATGAAAACATTATAAACTGTTACCTAGAAGTAAACAACTGTAGTTTAGGCATAAGTCTGCCGCGACGCTGGGAATATTTACCTTTATGGAATAATCCTGTCTTGAGATACAATGTGAACTTATATTCTCAGTTGCAAGTGCAATAGTGCATGTCTGTGAAACTCATTTATATTAATGTATGCTTCGCCTTCTGAAACCGAAAATCTCAGAAACCGAAAATCTCGTAACACCGGTCAATTTAATGGCCCAGTGCAAAACAATGAAAACCAGGACATTTTCATCACTTTATAAAAAATAACCAGGACAGCCAGGACAGGACGTGAAAACAGGACATGTCCTGGGAAAAAAGGACGTTTGGTCACCCTAAAACACACAGCACTTCTCTGTGAATCGAAGCTGAAAGCTGTTTTACTCTATGAAGCAGATCAGACTATATATTTCTATAATTACATCACAACCGTTGCTGTTTGATGATCGCACTGAGACACATCACATTCTCACATCCATGCATTATCAAAATTCATAAAATACTCAAGGAATGAACTTCTCTACAGTCCACCACTGGAGATTTTCAAATGAAACTAACAAAATTTAGCACGATATTAAAATTGACCTATGGAGGATTGTTCTTGTTGCCTAGCAACAGTGACAGCTGCCGTTGACGAGTGACAATAACGTTTGTACTGGACTTTATTATATTCAACTGCCTAAAAACAAAACAGGATTGAAAACCCGTCAAAATATGTTCACCACCGTCCATTTCTGTCCATAATAATGAATAATAGAATGAACTATATGAAATCACATTTTAGTCAGATACAAGTCAACGTTTTAACTGCTTTATATATACTGTATGTATTTTATATTTCTTTCATATGTATCATTACATTATTCAAGTTGAAACTCAATACTTACATTTAAAGTGTAATTCAGTAATTAAGGATGCAGCTAAACGACTGACTTATGCAAAAGATCATCTGAACTGACAGTATTGTGTTAATTACCGTGTAGATATGTGTATGAATTATTATTATTATTATTACATCTTTGTGTCACCAGCAGGGGGAGTCAGAGAGCAGCATCTCCTCAACCCAGTTGTGTGTCTATGAAGAGCCGTCGATCCATAGTTCCTCCTGAATTCAGTGATAGACCAGTGACCTCTGAACCCAGGTGATTATCACCACTATTTAGTGAGTTTCCTGCTGTAGTGAAACTAGATTGAGACACTTATTTATAAGAAAATAAATGTACAATGTCAGTGTTTACTTATATAGGATATGAATCTAAGAGACCAAAACTTCTACATAAGAGTCCAAAACAGACAAATATAAGATGCAGCACATTTCAGATGATAGAAAATGTGACTTAAATTCCAGAAAATATGTTAAAGTTTAATGTAAATATGTGGAATATAACAGGAGTCTGTTAAACTGACACTTTTCTCTTAAATGTGTTGCTGTTCCTGTCATGATTTATTGATGAACATGTTTTTATGTTTGTATTTTGTTTCCAATCAGAGATGATCAGACTGGAGACCAGGATTCTCCTCAAGCAGTAGATGATGAACTCCAGAGAGTCAAAGACCAGCTGAAAACCAGCATGAAGAACAAGTATGAGAGATTATTTGAGGGACTGAACCTCCAGGAGAACGAAACCCTCCTGAACAGGATCTACACACAGCTCTACATCATAGAGGGAGAGAGTGAAGGAGTGAATGAACAACATGAGGTTTTACAGATGGAGAAAACAGCCAGAACACAACACTCACAAGACACTCCGATCGACTGCAATGACATCTTTAAAGCCTCACCTGAACCAGGATGTGAGGAGAAACACCAGATCAAGACTGTTCTTACTAAAGGCATCGCTGGAATCGGAAAAACCGTCTCTGTGCAGAAGTTCATTCTGGACTGGGCCCAGGGAAAAGACAATCAGGATGTAGATTTCATGTTTGTGCTTCCATTTCGAGAGCTGAACTTGATCCAAGATCGTCAGTACTGTCTTCACAGACTTCTGCTGGACTTTCATCCTGAACTTCAAGATCTGGACTCAAAGATTTATGAGGAGTGTAAAGTTGTGTTCATCTTTGATGGTCTGGATGAAAGCAGAATGAGATTGAGGTTTTCAGATGCTCAGAAAGTTTCTGATGTGACTGAGACTTCATCAGTGGGTGTGCTGATGTCAAAGCTCATGAAAGGAGAGCTGCTTCCCTCTGCTCTCATATGGATCACCTCCAGACCAGCAACAGCCAATCAGATCCCCTCCAAATACATCAACCGTCTGACAGAGATTCAGGGATTCAGTGAGTCTCAGAAGGAGGAATATTTCAGGAAGAGAATCAGTGACGAGCATCAAGCCAGCAGAATCATCTCACACATCAGAAGAGCAAGAAGCCTCCACATCATGTGCCACATACCCGTCTTCTGCTGGATCTCATCCACTGTGCTTCAGAAGCTCCTGAAAGAAGATCTGAGTGCAGAAATCCCTCAAACTTTGACTGAAATGTACATCCACTTCCTGCTGATTCAGATCAACATGAGGAATCAGAAGTATGAAGAGAGACATCCAGAGAAACTGCTGCAATCCAACAGAGAAGTGATTGTGAAACTTGCTGAAGTGGCTTTCAATCAGCTGATGAAGGGCAATGTGATGTTCTATGAGGAGGACCTGAGAGAGAGCGGCATAGACGTCAATGACGCCTCAGTGTATTCTGGGATTTGCAGTGAGATCTTTAAGGAGGAATCTGTAATTCATCAGAGGAAAGTCTACAGCTTCATTCATCTGAGCTTTCAGGAGTTTCTCGCTGCTTTCTATCAGTTTTATTCACATGTGATCAAGAACAAGAAACCACTGGATGAATTCAGATTTTACAGATCTGATAAAGACCCTCTGTATAATCTACTAAGATCAGCAGTAGATAAAGCCCTTAGGAGTGAGAATGGACAGCTGGATCTGTTCCTGCGGTTCCTGCTGGGCGTCTCACTGGAGTCCAATCAGAGACTCTTACAGGATCTACTGACACACACAAAGAACAGCTCAGAGAGCATCAGGAGAACCACACAGTACATTAAAGAGATGATCAAAGATAAAGTTCTCTCCACTGAAAGATCCATCAATCTGTTCCTCTGTCTGCTGGAAGTCAAAGATCAGTCTCTGTCCAGAGAGATTCAGGAGTTTCTGAAATCAGACAAACGGTCAGAGAAGGAACTCTCTCCGTCTCACTGCTCAACAATCTCCTACATGATCCAGTTGTCAGAGGAGCCGCTGGATGAGCTGAACCTCATGAAATACAACACATCAGATGAGGGGAGAAGAAGACTGATACCAGCTGTGATCAACTGTAGAAAAGCTCTGTGAGTGTTTAATCATTAACTAAAGTATCATATTTAATCATGAATCTGACACCTTTAAAATAAATGTTCCTAAATGAGAGATTTTCTCCTCAATAACAGAATCTTAAAGGGTCACGACACGTCTCTTTAATACAGTAGATAGTCACTAAAACGCCTCTTTAATACAGTAGATAGTCACTAAAACGCCTCTTTAATACAGTAGATAGTCACTAAAACGCCTGTTACCGCCGCGGGTAAACACAACCCAGTCACGTGTGAAACTCGTTGGTGAAATCACCACCAGGTGGAGCAAAGGGACCGTGGACACCATTGATCTGTAAAGCTGGAATTGAGACATTTTCACTTGTGAATGAAGATAAAATGACATATATTACTGCTAATATTAATAGAAATAATAATATATCATTCTGACATTTAATCTTCAGTAATCATTCATCATACAGTACAGTTCAAATGTTTGGAACCACTAAGATTTTTAATGTTTTTAAAAGAAGTTTCGTCTGCTCACCAAGACTACATTTATTTAATTAAAAATACAGTAAAAAACAGTAATATTGTGAAATATTATTACAATTTAAAATAACTGTGTACTATTTAAATATATTTGACAAAGTAATTTATTCCTGTGATCAAAGCTGAATTTTCAGCATCGTTACTCCAGTCTTCAGTGTCACATGATCCTTCAGAAATCATTCTAATATGCTGATTTGCTGCTCAATAAACATTTATGATTATTTTCAATGTTGAAAACAGTTGTGTACTTTTTTTTCAGGATTCCTTGATGAATAGAAAGTTCAAAAGAACAGCATTTATCTGAAATACAAAGCTTCTGTAGCATTATACACTACCGTTCAAAAGTTTGGGGTCAGTAAGAATTTTTATTTTTATTTTTTTTTAAAAGAAATTAAAGAAATAAATACTTTTATTCAGCAAGGATGCATTAAATCAATCAAAAGTGGCAGTAAAGACATTTATAATGTTACAAAAGATTAGATTTCAGATAAACACTGTTCTTTTGAACTTTCTATTCATCAAATAATCCTGAAAAAAAATATTGTACACAAATATTTTGTACAATTGTACACATTAAATGTTTCTTGAGCAGCAGATCAGCATATTAGAATGATTTCTGAAGGATCATGTGACACTGAAGACTGGAGTAACGATGCTGAAAATTCAGCTTTGATCACAGGAATAAATTACTTTGTCAAATATATTCAAATAGAAAACAGTTATTTTAAATTGTAATAATATTTCACAATATTACTGTTTTTTACTGTATTTTTAATTAAATAAATGTAGCCTTGGTGAGCAGATGAAACTTCTTTTAAAAACATTAAAAATCTTAGTGGTTCCAAACTTTTGAACTGTACTATAAATGCTTAATGTTCAGCTATTTGACGAGTGTTACAGTGAACTATTACAGTGACGGATGTGCTTGAAGTGTCTTACTTTTTACTGTACAGCACTAGCCAGTGTTTTACATTATTATATATTTAAAGAGGTGTGATTATGCCATAAAATAAATGAAACGATAGAGAAGGTGGATTACTGTGAATGAGAATATTATGAGTGATAAAGGTCTAGTTCCCTTTCGATACTTCACTCGTACTGCGTTACTGAAGCCTTTTTCAATAATGCAGTGTAACTGCATCTTCATTGGTTCACTCATAGACAAGTTGTTGAACCAATGACAGTGCGGCATGGGTTAGGGTTAGGGTTAGGGTTAGGGCTCGCAAGCCGCGTCAATTGAGAAATATGACATGTCCTTCACCGTTTCGGGCAAGAATCATGTCATATGCTATTTGGAGCATATTTCATATTTCATATTTCATTGAGTTTATCTATGTGCTGCTTGCCGGTTCTACCCCGCAAGCCGTGTTTATTGAGAAATATAACATGTCTCTTAGGAGACCAATGTTATATATATTCAGTTGACATAGCAGATTTTTGCTGAGTCTTAAAACTCTCAATGCGTTGCTTGCCGGCTCTGCACCCAAGCCGCGTCAATTGAGGAATATAACATGGCGTTCTTCCCCAGCACGGGTAAGAGATGTTGAATAGAGCACTTTTCTGCTGTTGCATTGAGTTTCTCTTCGCGTTGCTTGCCGGTTCTGCCCCGCAAGCCGGATTTATTGAGAAATATAACATGTCACTCTCCCCCGTCTCGGGTGAGACCAATGTTATATATGTTCAGATGATACAGCTTATTTCTGCCGAGTTTGTTGGATTTCTCAGCCTGTTGCTCACCGGTACTGGCCTGCTAGTCGTGTTTTTTGAAAATTATAACATGACACTCCCCCATCTTGGGTGATACCTATGTTATGTATAGCGCATTACAAGTCTCTCTGCGTGACGCTTGCCGGCCCCACCCATGCAAGCCACGTTCATGAGGACAAATGCGTTCAATGTAATGTGAGCTCATTGCTCTCTCGTGCTCGGTGGAATTAACATATGCTCATTATTATGGTCCTCTGATCATGTCACTTGCTGGCTCTGCCCCGCAAGCCATGTTCATTTGAGGAAGAGCTGTCTCACTTCTGAAACCGCCCGGCTGAATATAACTTGACGCTCCCCCCTGTCTAAAGTGGGACTCATGATGTATATTCCTTCTGAGAAGCATAATTTTTGTTGTGTTTTTCTCAGCATGTCGCTTGCTGGTCTCACCCCGACAGCCACGTCCTTGAGAAAGAGTGTTCTTACTGAGCACGCATGAGCATCTTTCTAGTATTTTTATAAAATGCCCAGCCTCTCAGCATGTCACTTGCCGGCCCAGCCCCTTCAAGCCACGTTCTTCGAGGACATACGCTCTCTGTGGGAGCGTGCTCTCTGCTCATTTATGCTCAGCTTAACATGACACATGCTCTCTGATCCAATCCCTCACACACGGGCTGAGGCTGACAGGCCATCCCCGGAGTGTCAGGCTGGAAGTTGGGGATATTAATTTAAGGCTACTCATTGCAGTTCGCCCGAAGGCCCCTGCGCTACAGCGGGGTGCTTCCCACTTCGGTGAACTCTTGAACCATTACTTCTCGTCCCCAAGAAAGATGGCAGTCTCAGACCCATCTTTGACCTTGAACTTCTGTCTCATGAGGGAGAGGTTCAGGAGTTTAAGACGTTATCTCTGAAGCAGATCCTCGCGCAGGTTTGCCTTGAGAACTGGTTCTGTTCACTGGACCTGAAAGATGCTTACTTTCACATCCAGATAGCCCCCCCATCACAGGTGATTCTTGAGATTCGCGTTCGAGGGCGTGGCTTACCAGTATACAGTCCTTCCCTTAGGGCTATCCCTAGCTCCCCGCACTTTCATGAAGTGCATGAACGCGGTGCTTTCCCCACTGAAGACAGATGGGAATCCGGGTTCTCAATTATCTCGACGACTGGCTCATTCTGGCCCAGTTGCGAGCCGAGCTAGAACACCACAGGTCCGTGCTACTCAGCCACATGGAGTGCCTGGGACTCAGGGTCAATTTTGCCTAGAACTCACTGTTCCCCAGCCAACGTATAATGTTCCTGGGTGCAGTTTTCGACTCAGCCCGTATAATGGCTGTAGTCTCGCCAGAGCGCGCCCTGGCCATTCAGCAGCTTGTGGCCTCAGTCAGGAACAAAGCCTACCTCCCTCTGAAGTTCTTCCAGAGGATGTTGGGGCTGATGGCTTCCGCCTTCCCGGTTCTGCAGCTTGGCCTTCTTCGAATGCGGCCTCTGCAATACTGGTAGAAGTTTCGGGTCCCTCCTCACGCCTGGCGGCAGAGGTGTAAAGTACTTGAGTAATTTTACTTGATTACTGTACTTAAGTATTATTTTGGGAGATTTTTACTTTACTTGTGTACAATTAAAAATCAATATTTTTACTTTTACTTAATTTAAGAAAAGAAGTACTTTTTACTCCTTACAATTTTATTTACAGTCAAAAAGTACTTATTTTTTGAGATCTTCATTCTATTTTCCCTTGCTATTACCAAACCAATTGAAAAACCAATTGAATTGCCCCGGAGCGCCATCTAGTGACTGCCCAGTTTAATAAATGTTATTTATTCAATGAGATTAATTTTCACATTCCATGAAAATTGGTCCTTTGGAAGTGACGTCATGTCGCATCAATTACCACAATGCACAGCACCTTGACCTCAAAGAATATACACTAACAAGAATCAACACTTAATTGTCACGATCACCTGTGAGAGTGCCCTTCAGCCACTAGAGGGCACTCCTTCCCGGATTCTCTGTTTCACCCATTTCATGGACTACATTTCCCATAACACACTCCCCGGACTAATCACTATCCATCATTGCACCCAGCTGTTGTATATTTTGTCATTAGTGTCTGTGTATTTAGTCTGAGTTGTTTCTGTCTGTTCTTGTGGTTCATTGTTTGATGTCACCCTCGTGTCTGATCCCTGGTTTTCATGTTTTCCCGTTTTGGTTTGTAGTTTTCTTGTTTTATGTTTGGACTGCTGTTTATGGATTATGACCTTTGCCTGTACCCTGGATTACGCCTTTTGGATTTGCCCTTAATAAACACCTTCTGCTGCAATTGGATCTTTACATCTTGTTCTTGTGCACCCGTGACAGAATGAACCACCAATTAAGATCCAGCAGCATGAGGACTATTTTGTCAGGCACATGCAGGGAGCGTGTGGCTCTGCTTGGGGCAGTGATGGCGTTACGCCAGGAGGGAGAAGAGGTAGGATGCTTTGCCAAGGTCTTTTGGACGATGGCGGTGGGGCTGAGGTACAACGATGCGGCGCTGAAGGATATCTTTAATGGCTGCATTGACGATCCTCTACCTCGGTGTGAGATGGAGGGGCTACAGGACTTGGATTTCTGGAGATTCGCCGCCTATCTTCGCCACCGGGTAGATTGGGCCTCACCAAGTCAACCAGGCAGTGTGCATGCTCCTGACCATGAATCCGTCTCTGAAGTCACCGGGGAGGTGGGCACTGAGCCTCAGCTTCACCCCGGTAAAGCGAGGAGGAGGAGAAGGAAGAAGGTTTCCTTTGGACGTCAGGGCCCGGAGGCCGCTCCAGTCAGTAAGTCCACTCCAGAGCTCGCTTTAGTCAGTAAGTCCACTCCAGAGCTCGCTTTAGTCAGTAAGTCCAGTCCAGAGCCCACTTCAGCCAGTGAGTCCACTCCAGAGCCTGCTCCAGCCAGTGAGTCCACTCCAGAGCCTGCTCCAGCCAGTGAGTCCACTCCAGAGCTCGCTCTAGCCAGTGAGTCCACTCCAGAGCCCGCTCCAGTCAGAGAGTCCGCTCTAGCCAGTGAGTTCGCTCCAGAACCCGCTCTAGCCAGTGAGTCCACTCCAGAGCCCGCTTTAGTCAGTGAGTCTACTCCAGCCAGTAAGTCCACTCCAGAACTCGCTCCAGCCAGTGAGTCCACTCCAGAGCCCGCTCCAGCCAGTGAGTCCACTCCAGAGCCCGCTCCAGCCAGTGAGTCCACTCCAGAGCCCGCTCCAGCCAGTGAGTCCACTCCAGAGCCCGCTCCAGCCAGTGAGTCCACTCCAGAGCCCGCTCCAGCCAGTGAGTCCACTCCAGAGCCCGCTCCAGCCAGTGAGTCCACTCCAGAGCCCGCTCCAGCCAGTGAGTCCACTCCAGAGCCCGCTCCAGCCAGTGAGTCCACTCCAGAGCCCGCTCCAGCCAGTGAGTCCATTTTGGGTGAGCTACCGCCTCACCCTCATAAGCGGAGGAGAAGGAGGAAAAGGGCTTCCTCCGTCCTACAAGGCCTGGAGACCACTCTAGTGGTTGTTCGTGGGTTCTCCAAGCGCCTTGCCCTGCCGGCGCCAACAAATCGCCTTGCCCTGCCGGCGCCACCGAAGCGCCTTGCCCTGCCGGCGCCACCGAAGCGCCATGCCCTGCCGGCGCCAACGAAGCGCCTTGCCCTGCCGGCGCCACTGAAGCAGCCCGAGCCCGCTGCCGTCCTAGAGCAGCCCGAGCCCGCTGCCGTCCCAGAGCAGCCCGAGCCCGCTGCCGTCCCAGAGCAGGCCATTCTTCCTGAGATGGTCACGGAGCACCCTTGGTCTGCCCTGCCGCCACCACCCAGACCTTCTGCCCTGCCTCCGCCGCCCAGACCTTCTGTCCTGCCGCCGTCATCCAAGTCTTCTGCCCTGCCGCCACTGCCCAGGCCGTCTGAACCGTTGGAATCTGCCTGGTCAGTTCCTCCGGCACCACCCTGGCAATCAGCCAGGACTCCAGACCCGCTGGAACCAGCCTGGTCAGTTCCTCCGGCGCCACCCTGGCAATCAGCCAGGATTCCAGACCCACTGGAACCAGCCTGGTCGGTTCCTCCAGCGCCGCCCTGGCAATCAGCCAGGACTCCAGTCCTGCCAGTATCCGCCTGGTCAGTTCCTCCAGCACCGCCCTGGCGTTCAGTGGAGCACCCGGGATCTGGCCCACCATCCCTCCCCCTGATCCTCCTCCAGTCCACCTCCCTCCTGAGTTGTTTGTGTTTTTGTTTTTTTTGTTTTTTCGGATGGAGCGTCTGGTAGCCGCTCCTTTAAGGGGGGGTAATGTCACGATCACCTGTGAGAGTGCCCTTCAGCCACTAGAGGGCACTCCTTCCCGGACTCTGTTTCACCCATTTCATGGACTACATTTCCCATAACACACTCCCCGGACTAATCACTATCCATCATTGCACCCAGCTGTTGTATATTTTGTTATTAGTGTCTGTGTATTTAGTCTGAGTTGTTTCTGTCTGTTCTTGTGGTTCATTGTTTGATGTCACCCTCGTGTCTGATCCCTGGTTTTCATGTTTTCCCGTTTTGGTTTGTAGTTTTCTTGTTTTATGTTTGGACTGCTGTTTATGGATTATGACCTTTGCCTGTACCCTGGATTACGCCTTTTGGATTTGCCCTTAATAAACACCTTCTGCTGCAATTGGATCTTTACATCTTGTTCTTGTGCACCCGTGACATTAATAGAACGTTCCATTGAAACACCGCCCTGCGTTTCCACCATTTTGTGGTGAAAGTGAGTCGGTTGTCCACTAGTTTACATACATTAAAGCTGAAATCAAACTTGAATGATGAAAACAGAATAAAATACTATCACTAGTGATCATCAAATCCTTTTAACAGTTTATTTTAACTGGGAATTATGGGATAACGGACACAGCAATGCATTGTTTATTTTAAGATCATTATGTTTGTAGCATGATCCATTAAAACGTACAATATATATATTTCAATTCAGACCTAGATATTATTACTATTACTCCACTAGGTCTAAAATATATTGTTCGCTGCAAACATGATGATCTTAAATTTATTAACTATTAAGTTACTATTAATAAATGTGTAAAGGTGCCTAAAATATTAATACTCCAATAAAGTAGACTAACTACTTTACCTCAGATGGATGAATGGTTGAAATTCGCCAAGTTTGGGTGTGTAAGATGTGAAGGATTTTATGGTCCAGTTAGTATTTTCAGCCCATAATGGTGGCTGTGCTACCGGAGCGCCATCTAGTGACTGTTGCCTAAAAAGTATCAGAGTGTCACCTCTTTTTCTATACTCTTTGTTGAACAGGAAATTAGAGAAATTAAGGCGTGTTCACATGGCCTCATAATTCCTGTAGTTATGAGATTCTAGTTTGTAAAAAGCATTCACGTCCTCGTGGTGCTCGTAATTGCAGCTTGTACAAACTTGGGAGCAGATTTGCTATCTCGGAGCAACATCCCCTCTGACGAGTGGATGCTCCACACCTAGATGGATCTCACAATCCGGGAGTTCTTCGGGAGGGCAGAGATAGATCTCTTCGCCTCAGAAGACAACTCTCACTGCCCAATTTATTTCTCGAAGGAGAAAGATGCGCTGACCCACGATTGGCCCAGCACCCTCCTTTACGCTTTTCTCCCGATCGCTCTGATCTCTGGTTGAATTCGTTCCCCATACGCAGTACGAGTGAAGTATCGAAAGGGAACGTACTCGGTTACTAACGTATCCTCGGTTCCCTGAGATACGGAAAAAGTACTGCGATACATGCCGTGCCATGAGGCTGCGGCTTCAGTGTGCTTATATAGCCATAGCCCCGCCCATTTAGGTGGGCTTCTTTGTGCGTTTGTCGCCATAGGCTGCACAGCTATGACGCACCATCATTGGTTTAACTTGTCTATGAGTGAACCAATGACTATGCAGTTACACTGTGTTATTGAAAAAAGATTCAGTAATGCAGTAACGGGGAAAAAGGAGACCCTTCCCCCATACGCAGTACTTGTTCCGTATCTCAGGGAACCGAGGTTATGTTAGTAACCGAGTACATTTTCTAACACATATTTACTCTGTCGGCATTGTGACTACATTAAAGGGAAAGTTCACCCAAAAATCATTTTCTCACCCTCAGGTTGTTCCAAACCTGTATGAATTTCTTTGTTCTGTTGAGCACAAAGGAATATATTTGTCACAAACACGGTTTCTGTGGCTCCCTCCGATCGCCACCTGAGGGCACCCTTGGCCAAATATTATCCTGTCATGGACTACATTTCCCATACTCTGTACTTGGACTGATTACACACACACCTGCTCCATATCACCCTGGACTATAAAAGACTCACACACACACTCACTATTGCGAAGTCTTGTTCTGCCTAGTCAGACATTTCTGAGCGTTTGTTCCTGTTGTATTGATTCCCCGTGTATGACCTTGGACTCTTTGATAGTGATGGGCAAATCGAGGCTTTGTGAAACACTGAAGCAGTTGAATCAAATGTGCCGTAATGATTCGAGGCTTCGAAACAATCTGACACCCATCTCCACGGTGACCTCTAGTGGTCAGAATAGTGTAAATGCAACAAAACTCAGGCCAAACATGCATTAAAAATACCCTTTTACAAATGTATTGCAAAAGACTTATTGAACGTAAAATCAATAAAATGCAATCAACTAATCTAATAAGATTAAATATATAGTGTCTGTATAATATGTGTTCTTTTATCAATTTTCAAGTTTTTTTTCAATTTTCTTGTTTCTCTGTTCCATGGCTCAAGCTAAACAGGCAAATAAGAGATTAATAACTACCATTATACATTTTAATTATTGTAATATCTAATTAAAACATCTACAAATGTATAAACCTGATCAGAGATCAGGTAAAACCATAGGGTAAAGCCCATAGACACTTGTTCAATCGTTCTCAGTGAATCTGGGGTTCACTTTATCATCGCCCTCTACTGGTGAACCATTGAAATTTCGAAATATTTTGAAATGTTTCGAAACAGTGATGACGTAATGAAGCCTCGTTTAATAAAATCACGTGACTTTGGCATTTTGATACACGCTCCGAATCACTGGTTCAAAACAAAAGATTCATGAAGCTTCGGAGCGTCACGAAGCAGTGTTTCGAAATCGGCCATCACTACTGTTTGATACCTCTGCATTCTGCTCGCTGGCTGCCTTGTGATTCTATTGCCTGTTTGCTGGATTCTTCTTTCTTGCCTGTCGCCTGCCCTGACTATCTGCCTGGTACTGATTCTGATTACGTCTTGCCTCTGACACTGTCTTTGTAGTCGTACAGGCAGGGGTCAGATAACAGCAATTACTGTTTAATAAAAGCTGCATATGGATCTCTCTGAGTCTCCCACTTCGTTACAATATTTTGAAGAATGTGGGAAACTGAACAATTCTGGGACAGCATTGACTTTTATTTCATAGTATTTTTTTCTACTCTGGAAGTCAGTGGTGCCCCAAAGTGGCCTGGTTACAAACTTCCTTACAAATATATTCCTTCGTGTTCAGCAGAACAAAGAAATTAATACAGGTTTGAAGGAAGAGTGAATGATGAAATAATTTAAATTTTTCCCTTTAATGTCAAAATAAAAGATTTAACATTTCAACAGGTTGCACACGTACATGAATTAGTCACACATAAAAATATTTGCCAATGAGGTGAGAAAAATAATCTTAATTTAAAGGGACAACAAGATTATTTTTCTTGGCGTTTGGCAATTTTTACTTTTTTTCCTCTCAGAAAACAAGACTTTATATCATTTTTCTTTTTAAAAGTAAATGTATCTTGATTTAAGAATGTTTAGATATTTTTGCACAAAACATGTTCAAAGCATGAATATCTCCCTCATTGTGACCATCTGTCAGAAACACTCGGTTTATGATAAATTACGTCTGTTTTGATTGGCTGATGTCATTGCGTCTCTCTCCTCGTCACCTCAGCTCGCCACTGCTGTTCTGCTTCCAGAAGTGATCAGGAGGAAGTAGAAAAGAGTTGTTTTGGCAGTTTGCTTCCATCAAATACTCTTTCTAAGTGACAAGCAATTTTGTAATGATGGTAAACCCAGGAATAAGCACTAGTTGGCCACTCATTCTAGAGAACTCTAAACTGTGATGTGAATCTCACTGAGTTTTAGGAATAACTCAGTAAAAAGAAAGAAGAAAAGCCCACATGTCCCAACTCTTTATTGTGTTCATCAAAATGAATACAAACACAACAACAGCTAGTTCACTGGAATAATTATTCAAACAAAACAAAATAATTATAATGATTTACATTAGAATCGCAGGTTATCAGAATTATTAATGTTTTTGTCATGCTCTTGTAGAGCTGCTGCATGATTATGACAAAAATCATAATTCCATGGTATTATGTTATACTAGAACTATACAATTGAAATGTCTTAAACTGTCCAGCAGAAAAATAGCCATCTCCCTTTGGTCATGCCACCTTTCAAAATCTCTGCCGACATTGATTCTTTTTTTGCACGAGCTTTTTTACTGGCTTTCTGCAGTCTGAAGTCTTTTACTTTTTACCACAGTTGTCAGTGATGATTGTCATTTTGAACTTTCTGGATTACAAGCCAACATCCCAAGTTTAAATCCATTCCATCTGCTGTAAGAAGAGGCTACAAATGATGCGCTACACCGCACACGTGACATAGCCTACTAGCCAAGACTCCTTTCTGTTTACTGACGTGACGTAATAAGGCAAAGACAAACGTCAACAAACTCGTATTTCCCATGAATTTATACCAGTATCAGTCAGATTATAAAACATTATTACAAGCTTGCTGTTGTGAATCAAGCTAAGGTAAGAAGAGAGTTTTGAACAGTGATTGGTTATGGCTTTGCTCAATAATTCATTTTGATCATTTTTAACCAAAAAAAGGTACAGACAGCAGCTGTAACCAGTTTCATTCCCAACATGCACTAGGGGTTGAACGACTTCAGATTGTTTTAAACTCGACATTTATGTGATTAAAGTCGAGTCGATGTCAACTAGTCGATGATGACGTCATCAATGAACAAATAAGGTATTAGAAATTTACAGTAATAAATGTAATCAAATAGAGCTTGTGTTTAATATGATAGTTTAATCCTTACATCTATTGCAATACAGTATGTTGTTAGTCTGGAGAGAATTTAGCCCGTCTCTACTCGCCCCTTACAATCCCTCGTTAAAACTATATGAAGACAGCCAGATGTGTACTAATAATGATGTGCCATACTCCATGTTCACAACAGTTCTTTTGTCTTTGGGTCGTTATATTTCTCACAGATTTCTGCTCATTCTAAATCAGATACAGATAAAGTAGCTCAGTAAAGATTACATTTATATGAACACATTATTGACAGAGTTAATTCTACATTCATCCGATCAATATTGAGAATCCAGATGGTATAATCAATCATGTCTTGTGGATCACTCTTGGAGATCAGGGCTGCAACAAACAATTATTTTGATAGTCGATTAATCTATTGATTATTAGAACGATTAATCGACTAATCATCGATTATTGCACTGGTTAATCAGTAAGCTTTGTTCGATTATTCTACTTTAGCAATTAGTTAAAATTTTGAGTTATACTGTACTTTAACTAGTAAATAAAACAAGGAAATCACTTCAGCTTTTGAAAGTGTATTTTTAATGATTTTCAAGCCAACTGAATAGACCAATATCCTTCAGGTTTTCTTTCCCCCTAAGAAGTGTAACGATGTAGCGGTTCGTACAGTTATTAATAAATTTATGGATGAAATATGAATATAATAATTCATAAATTGGTTATGAATAAATTATGATTCATATATCGACCCAACGGGGAATTAAACATATATTGTGAATTAATTACAACGAATTATAATCAATTACATATATGATTAGTTCTGGTTTAATAATTATTTAGAGAAACTGTTAGTTTGTCCAGCAAACTAAGCTCCTCATAGAATATTATCAAAGGAAGGGTTTTTTTCCTATGGCCATTAGAAAAAGACTTCCTCTTCTAGCATCCAAACGTAGCAAGGATATAGGATCGAAACGTTAAAGTGACCTGGGTTTTATGAATGAGCAGGAGAACAACAAGCATGAAATGTAGTGCGTTTTTAATATACGAAAACAACTACCGAGGTTATACGTCTAAATATATACAGAGGATATACACATATATATACAAGGGTGAAAGTAGGAAAGGAAGGAAAGAGAGAAGGCAAGTAGCAAACTTACAAACAGTCCTTGAGCCAGCGCGGAAAACAGTTTCCTTATCTAAGATTGAGAAACGGCAGTATACTTGCATTGGTTGTGTGTGTCGGATTTCAGTTTAGCGCTGGTGCAGTTCGTTGGCTTCTTCCGTTCCGCGGGAAGGTTTGAACTGAGGACGAGAGTGAGTTTCGCTGGAAGATGGCGGTCCCGAAGGTGAGCGCGATGGCAGCGCGTGGTCACCGGAGACGTCCGAGAGGGACGTGCACGAGCAGTCGAGAGACAATCGGGAGAACACACAAGAAATTGTGCGTCTTTGCTTTTATGACAGATAAGCCGACACACCTCCTTGAGGTGGGGTAGCCAATAACATGGGTGCAAAGTTGGCGGGAAAGCTTTCCCTTTGATTGGCCTCACGACTTAATCTGCATGATTTAATGGCTCTCAGATCAGATTTCGAAGTAGAGTACTTTCTTCACAGTATCATTAAACACATAGAAAAATGCATTTGTCCGTTTTGTGACATGTCTCAATGAATAGCTCAAGTCCGGAGCTTTAAAACGAGATCAAACTCGATAGGTCAGAAAGGCATAGGGAAGAAGTTATGGTTTACAGACAGAATTCCACTATTACCATGCACACTAGCACAAATGCACTCCTTTAAACACTAGGAAACATGCATACGCTTCAAAATACAGGATGGGTATATGTTGGCATAATTTGTATTTTACATATACAGTCACAAATGTATGTTTGTGAGTTTCTGTATGTGTCTGTGTGTGTGTTTTTGTGTATCCCTGTGTGTGTGGGGTGTTGGAATGTGGATCTGGTCAGTCTCTGGGGGGGGGTGCTCCTTTTGAAGTCACCAAAGTGAGGAAGTTGGACTTTTCTGTTTACCATCGCAGGCCCACAAACCTGCCGAAAGTCACAGCCGTCCGGCGCCGATTTAGTGATTTATAAACAAAGTTCACCAGGTTAAAAGCGTTCTGAAAACTCCAAAGTTTATTGACTATCCTGATACGTGTGCATACGCTACAGAAGTCAGCAATAGTCCAACTGTTACAATGACTGGTACTGTGTTTTTAAGTCTGGGAATTGTAATAACTTTTTAATAACAGTAAAATTATTCATGTATTTATGTAATAATTTAATGTAATTGTTGTTGTTGTTTTTTTTTTTTTGAAAAATGCCCCTCTCTAGATTTTATATAAATATATACACACACACACACACTAACTATCGAGTTTATGGTCATTGAATGGCTTTCCTGAGGTAAATGTTACATTTTGTGTGATATATTTGTTTGCAAGTTTTATTGACTTCTTTCTGCGGTTAAAACTCCGATTAAGTGATTACATTAGAGATGGATTCATTTCAGTAAGTTCAGTAAGTACTTTTTGATGTTCATTCATGTCTATTTCGCACTGTAATAGAGAGGAAAGGTTCACATGCCACTTGAACTGAGGTGTTACAGCGATCTGCCGCTCCAGGTTAAACAGCGTCACAACCACAAGTATTGTTTAAATCCCGTAGTAAAATTGACATTATTTAAAAGCTGAGACTTAGTTTTATATCAAAAGTAACCTGATCTGTCTTATCTGTCGGCATGTTGTCTGTGTCCTCTTTGCTCTGCGATGCATCTTTCACTGTGTGGGACGTGTGGCGTGAGAACAGTGAGTTTGAATGAGAGTTGGTGGCCCTGCATGACAGTATTCTGTAGTTATGCTAAACGTTATGTTTGTTATGTTTATGCTATGTTAATCTCCCACATTTCACGGGTTCGACTTTGCACTATGTACTCCAAAGCGCTGACTTCTTTTATTGGATTGGATCCGGGAGGGCTGCATTACAGTAATGCGCTACAGTGCCCCAGTGGTTACACCGCGTTATTGCAGGCAAGAGACTATTCGACAACAAAAATATTTGTCGACAATAATCGTTTCAGCCCTATTGGAGATTGCATTTATTTGTCATTAAAGGTCCCGTTCTTCGTGATCCCATGTTTCAAACTTTAGTTAGTGTGTAATGTTGTTGTTAGAGTATAAATAAAATCTGTAAAATTTTAAAGCTCAAAGTTCAATGCCAAGCGAGATATTTTATTTAACAGAAGTCGCCTACATCGAACGGCCAGTTTGGACTACATCCCTCTACTTCCTTCATTATTGACGTCACTAAAACAGTTTTTTGACTAACCTCCGCCCACACGAATACACAAAAAAATGGGGGCGTGGTCTTGTGGTGCTCCCACGGAGAAGAGCAAGAGTTGCGTTTGTAGAGTGTGTTTGTCGCCATGTCGTCGAAACGCTGTTATTTTCATCCCGCAGTCCAGTCACCTTTGTTTGGCCTTCCCAGGAACGCTGTACTTAGAGATCAGTGGTTACAATTTATGTTTAACTCGGTTCCCGAAAATTATAATTCTCATGTAAAAATATGTGCAGCACATTTTGCTGAGGACAGCTTCCTCAATCTTAGTCAGTTTAATGCCGGATTTGCAAAAAGATTATTTTTGAAAGATGGAGCAGTTCCCTCTTTGTCTGGAGAAGGCGTTGGTTATGGACCACAACCGGTAAGTGTATTTTATTATTTAGGTTGGTGCTTTTAACAGTTTCTGTAACTTATCACACAAAGGGCAACGCTGTTTAGCTTTGTTAACTAGATGGTAATTGAAACTAAAAGTATGACAACTACTAAATAAACAGCTTACCATTGTGAAACATCCTGCAAAAGTCGTGTTTGCACAGGTTCTACTCGATCCTCTTCATCTATTTTCTCCGGGTCTGATTCCGGCTCAAATTGATAGGGTAAAATTAAACACGTTTACAATAACACTGAGCGCATGCATCTCCACGTTATGGTAAGAGGCGTGACTTTTCCGGGCAATGTGCGCTAAGCTGTCGAATCACAACACAGGAACCGCTGGCACAATCAGAACTCGTTACGTATTTCTGAAGGAGGGACTTCATAGAACAAGGAAGTCATCAGCCCATTTTTATGACAGTGGAAACAGCGGTATACAGATAAGTAAATTATGTGAAAAATACTGCGTTTTTTTACACGCGAAACATGAACACGTTATATTGCACACTATAAACACAATCAAAGCTTCAAAAAAACACGAAAAACGGGACCTTTAACTGTTTGATATGGAGCATAAATGTGGACTTCACAGATTTCTGATCCTGTTGCGCCCTCTATAGGCCATGACCAGCGACTAGTCGACGTCATGCTTAAAGCGTCATGGCAGAGCATTAAAGTCGATTAGTCGGTGCAACCCCTAACATGCACTCATTAAGAGCTCTTTTATTTTGTTAACGTAATTTTAAAGGATTTGATTTCCACATACATGACTCAGTCTATTAATCTGTCTCTTCATCACTGTAAATCTTAAAGTACCTATCAAGCATTTATTCAACATGTCATCTTGAATGGTAAAAAATTGTAAAACTGCAATAAATGCACAGCTGTCTGGAGAGTCTCACAAAACTTTTATATTTTATACCCTCAGAAAACTTTATTATTTGTATATTTCATTTTATTTCAAAATTTCTCATATTCTGAAGAATCAGTCAGGAGCTCATCTGATTTCAGATATTAATCTGAATGATAAAGTTATCACACTATCAGGAGCTCATTGTATTGTGATTCAGTGTTCAGATCATGTCATCCTGTGTTCCTGAGGGCAGAAAACTGGAAACCCACTGTACATGTCTCTATTGATTGATTTATTTATTTCATATTACATCTCTTTCAGATTTTCTGGCTGTAATCTCTCAGATCAGCATTGTGAAATTGTGTCATCAGCTCTACAATCCTCAAACTCTGTCCTGAGAGAGCTGAATCTGAGTTGCAATGACCTACAGGACTCTGGTGTCAACTTCATTTCTGATGGACTGAAGAGTCCAAACTGTCAGCTGCAGATCCTGAGGTATTTAAGAACATACAGTTGCATGAAAAAGTATGTGAACCCCTTGCAGAATCTGTGAAAATGAGAATTATTTTAATAAAATAAGAGGGATAATAAAAATGCATGTTATTTTTTGTTTAGTACTGTCCTGAGTAAGATATTTTACATAAAAGATGTTTGCATTTAGTTCACAAGACAAAACAATAGCTGAATTTATTAAAATAACCCCATTCATAAGTATGTGAACCATTGATTCTCACTACTGTGTGTGGTCACCTGATGATCTACGACTGTTTTTATGTTTTGTGATGGTTGTTCATGAGTCTCTTGTTTGTCCTGAGCAGTTAAACTTAGCTCTGTTCTTCAGAAAATTCCTCCAGCTCCTGCAGATTCTTCAGTTTTCAAGCATTTTTGCATATTTGAAACCTTTCCAGCAGTGACTGAATGATTTTGAGATTCATCTTTTCACACTGAGGACAACTGAGGGACTCAAACACAACTATTAAAAAAGGTTCAAACATTCACTGATGCTCCAGAAGGAAACACGATGCATTAAGAGCCGAGGGGTGAAAACTTTTTAATTCAAATATCAAGGTAAATTGTACTTAATTTTTCTGCCAGGAAACATGCAAGTATCTTCTGTTGGTTCTGAAGGGCAGTACTAAATGAAAAACAATGATATTTAAATATAATAAGAAAAATTGTGACATCTTCATCCTGTTCAAAAGTTTTCACACCCCGACTCTTAATGCGTCGTGTTTCCTTCTGGATCATCAGTGAATGTTTGAACCTTTTTTAATAGTTGTGTTTGAGTCCCTCAGTTGTCCTCAGAAAACAGATCTCAAAATCATTCAGTCACTGCTGGAAAGGGTTCAAATATGCAAAAATGCTTGAAAACTGATGAATCTGCAGGAGCTGAAGAACAGAGCTCAGTTTAACTGCTCAGAACAAACAAGAGACTCATGAACAACCATCACAAAACATAAAAAACAGTCGTGGATCATCAGGTAACCACACACAGTATTGAGAATCAATGGTTCACATACTTATGAATGGGGTTATTTTAATAAATTCAGCTATTGTTTTGTCTTGTGAACTAAATGCAAACATCTTTTATGTAAAATATCTTACTCAGGACAGTACTAAACAAAAAATAACATGCATTTTTTTTATTATCCCTCTTATTTTATTAAAATAATTCTCATTTTCACAGATTCTGCAAGGGGTTCATATACTTTTTCATGCCACTGTATAATGGATAAAGTACAGTCAGATGGTCACAATGTTCATGTTTGTCTGTAGATGATCTGTGTGTGTGTGCGTGTGAGAAAATTGGCCAAAATTGAGCAAATTGGGAGTAGCAGGATCCAAATCATGCGCACTAGAAGAGACATATCTGTAGCGTCTGGACTAATCAGGCACACAAAATTATTCAATATAGTTAATGAATTACCTATGAACTCACTTTATCAAAGCTCTGTGAACCCATCCCCCTAAAACTGCAACTAGCATCCCAAACTAGCTAAACTACAGGAAGAACTAGGTGTCCTGTTACAGATACTTGGACCTTTTACGATCAGTAACAATTTTGCAGAGACCAGTGACTCATTCTTTCTGAGAGGGACAAATAAACTCTCTTAATCCTATGTATTCTCTATATAACCACTTGGGAAATGTATAAACATGTATCCAATTTTCCCATATCACGACTTTCCTTTTATAGGCTTTATTCTATGTATTAATTCTCTCTTTTGAACTATTTTGGTATTAATGTTCCATAGTTGCAAATGTATAGTTGACTGAGATCACATTGGCAGCATGTTTGGTATCTACGGACTCCAACTTTAATTTCCTATTTGGTAATTTATGTTACATGTTACTAACTCTGTGACACATTAGTATTATAAGAATTTAGAGGGTTCTTTTCTCATTCATCCAATCCAGTGTCTTATGCTAATATCTTGCTATAGAACAAAGACTCGTAAAACTTCCCTCCGAGGGGGAAACTCCTTATTGGCTCAGACACCTTAAGAGGGTGTGACATCTTCACCTCTTATATTCACTGAACACAAGATCAAGCTTCTCTTCCTGCTCTTCCTCCTCTTCTTCTCTTTCACTGACAAATGCTGACGTCAAGATGATGCTTTAAGAAGCTAGAAGCTTCTAAGGAACCCCAAGCTTGTGCCGGGCCTCGGCCTAGACCTTCCATTCACCAAAGATCCTCTGAATCCAACTGGTTCTCTTTCATCAAGACAATATCAGCAAAGATTCAACAGGAGCCTCCACAAATTGCATCAGGACACTTTAATTCAACTTGGAGAGACATGCAAGTATCAAACTTAGTCTCATTATCGGATACATTGAGTATCCTTACCCCTTTTAAAGAAGGGCCGGTTAAAATTAAAACTGATGGTTTGCTCAAGGCTGTTGATCTGCTGAATGTCCAACAATGCTGTAACCTCTTGCTTCCTGTACTCTGCGTTAGCTCTCTCTCTCTCTTGGTAAACTGTATGCATGTATGTGTGTGAATGTTAGAGTAGTTTAAGTGTTTAGTCTAGTTAATAAAGTCTTGTTCATGTCACACGTAAGGTTGTCCGTGTTTTGCGCTCATATACGGGAGTCCCTATTCATGTCGGTCCTGACTACAGGCTTTTAGTAGAATAAGATTGTTATTTCCCATAACCTGGAAATGAACATTTCTTAGTTAATAAACAATTAACACTGTGTGTTCATTGAACAACAGGTTAATTGATTGTAATATTAATTTTATTACATTAAGTTAATTTTATTAACTGATTAAAATATTAATAATTAATTATAACTAGTTATGATTAATTATTCCTATTTATTTTTGAGCTAATTTGCTACATATCCTAAAGGTTTAGAATTCAGTATTTCTTCAACTTTGACCAATACTGTCAGGAGCCTCATCTGTTACAACTTCCTAAAGTAGCTCGAAGTGTGGCCTTGATAGATTGGATTTCCCTTTCCCACGTTCCTCAGCACGGAGCAAAATGAGTGTTTCCAACTAATTCTTATGGATGTTGAACTTCACTCAAACAAGCCTGAAGATGCTCAGCTTCCATAGGCAAGAACTGAATACGCTCGCTCCGCGCCAGTGGACACACCCCCAGAAACAACTGTATTGTGCTTGTTTCCATTTCCTCTCATAAACACACCACTCGAACCTTCTATAAAATAATCTTTCATACAATTCGGAAAAGCTAGAGCAAATTACATGCACACCCATTGCGTGGACATTCACGTGGTTCATCATTGCACACGATATGAGCTGTGAGAGAAAAGTGCTTGCAGTTTGCTTTCTTCACCGGTAGGCCTATTGTCCTTAAAAATGCTCCACAAGGGCATCATTTATGTTGTTTAGAGTGCTATGGGCTTATATTTTATAAATTTGAAACTTACTGATAGAAGGCTGCTTTCAATTTCCACATGCACTTCGTGAAGGGCGCTCACGCAAGTGGCTGTGTGATTCCGTTTAAGTGTTTAACCCCTTACCTGTCACCCCCACTTTTGGCCAGGGAGTGAAAAATGACATACCCAAAATAAAATGGTTGCTGCAAACAAGTCCTCCGGACTACACACAAAACCAAGGTATCATTTGAAACCTGACACTTGACAGTTTACTATGAAAGACTTACTATGAAAGAATTACTCTAGCAATTACTAATAGAGAGATAAAAATGCTCAAACACAATGGATCATTTTTATTTTTTTCATAATAATTGTTTATGGAAATGAAAAATGCAAAAGGCAGATACATAGGGGCCTGGAAACATAAGCAAACTAAAGCCATATGTCTAATCAATTATGTTTAAAATTTGAAGGTGATACAAGCGAAACAATTTTTTACAACCATTTATTTAAGTGCATGTCTTGGCACCTTTCCAAAATGACCACTTGGAGATGCCAAAGGGACACTTAGTAACCACCTTTTACTATGAAGTATAAGAAGTCTATTTGATCATTTCCATACATCTTATCATTCCAATATGACAAAGCACAATTTATATACTATATCTTGTATATTTTTTTTCCTCTTAAAAGTTTAGAAAAATGCAATCCAAGGATCATTTACATACAGCAATATACAACCATACCCCCCTGTTGTTGCCCTGATGGCACATTTACACAATCTTAAATTTTTCTATTCAAATTCCAAGGATCATTTACATACAGCAATATACAGCCATACCTCCCTGTTGTTGCCCTGATGGCAGATTTACATCAGTTTACAATTTTTCTATTCAAACGCAAAGGATCATTTACACAAAGCAATTTACCATCATACCCACTCTATTGTTACCCTTATTGAACATTTACACCAGCAGCTAATGTCCAAGACTGCAATGAAGATACAGCGCTAGATACAGCACTCTCCTCCGAATAATCCACATTTTCTTCAGCACTGCTTCGCATAAGTTCTTCCAATGCAGCAGCAGGAAAAAACAACTTCTGTGCACGACGCTAATCTATGGCTGACGAACGTATTACACGCGAGATTATGCTAGCAGTGCGAGTGCTAGTGGCCAGCAGGTGTGTTCCTTATATTTGCGTCACGCCAGCGGGGGTGCGCGCGCTATTTTTCCTGGAAGCAAGTTGTTACGCACACTAAACAACAATGTATTACACGCGAGATTATGCAAATCAACATATTGGCGTAATCGTTATTGCATAGGCTAACGTTGCATGACAACACAATAGTTTGTCATTGCTGTCTTTTTACTTTTTTTCCCAATTACGTTTGCCTGTGCGTAATCATACGTCACTGAAAGCGCCTGTCAACTTTTTTTTTATACATGTATATGTGTCCAGTTTTCATCGGACATCTTCTGGGCTGTTCTCATTCATTTACAGACACTCTACTAAATACAGTGATACGTTATATTTCATTGAATAAAGCGCTAGATGTGGACAGTTCGTCGAATAAACATGACAGCGCACCCGTGAATAGAGCTTACAGGATGTAAACAATAGAAGTTATATCGATTTTTATACCAGTTTGGATGCTTTTGAACAAATATTTACTATGGAAATCGTGTACTGGACTCTTCCCATGGAAAAAACATCGATGTCACCATTATACTGCCAAACATTACAGTTCCACGACACAAAAAGGTAAGGACGCCTCCTCTCTTTTGTTGTCTTAGGAAATTGTTTACGGTCATACAGAATAACAAAAAACAACTATAAACTTATCTTGATTGTATAATGCTTGTACAGGTTGAATCGGACCCCGACGTCGTGGTGGCCGTCCTCTTCCACATGGGGCAGGTCTGTCAGGGTGGTTTTTGTGGAAGGTTTGAAGCAGGTTAGGATCAAGGATGACATTTCTGGGGACCCAAGAGCATTCCTCAGGGCCATAGCCTTGCCAGTCCACGAGGTACTCCAGCTGGCCACCACAGCGCCGGGAGTCCAAGATGTTGTGAACCTCATATGCTGCGCTGTCCTCCAGGATGAGTGGAAGGGGGGGTTCGGCAGCTGCCACATCAGGCCCTGTGGAGACAGAAACAGAGGGGTGGTGAGGGTTCAAAAGTGACACATGGAAAGTGGGGTGAATGCGGTACTGTGGAGGGAGTTGCAGCTGGTAAGTGACCGGGTTGATCTGCTTGGTGATGGTGAATGAGCCAATGAACCTGGGACTCAGCTTCTTGCAGGGCAGATGCAGTCTGATGTCCCGTGTAGACAGCCAGACCTTCTGTCCAGGTTGGTAGGATGGAGCGTTGGAGCTACGAAGGTCGGCTGTCATCCTGCGTCTGCGCAGGGGTCGCTGCAGTTGGTGGTGTGCTGAGTCCCAGACCCTCTCGCTCTCTCGGAACCAGTAGTCTACAGCTGGTACAATCGATGGTTCCCCGTTCCAGGGGAACAGTGGGGGTTGGTAACCGAGCACGCACTGGAATGGAGTGAGCCCTGTTGATGGCTGACGCAGGGAGTTCTGTGCGTACTCGGCCCAACCCAAGTACTGGTTCCAAGAGTCCTGATGGTCGTGACAGAAGGTACGGAGGAAGCGGCCGATCTCCTGGATCTTTCTTTCCGTCTGCCCGTTCGACTGGGGATGGTAGCTGGATGACAGACTGATGGTCACACCTAGGAGCGAGTGGAAAGCCTTCCATACCCGGGAGATGAACTGAGGTCCTCTGTCAGAGACAATATCCTCAGGGATTCCGAGGTATCTGAACACATGGTTAAACATTAACTCAGCAGTCTCCATGACAGTGGTTAAATCTCTCAGTGGAATTAGACGACATGACTTGGAGAATCGATCGATGATTCCGAGGATGCAGGTATATCCATCTGAGGCTGGCAGGTCAGTAATGAAGTCCACTCCTAGGTGTGACCAGGGTCGATTGGGAACGGGCAGAGGATGGAGCTTGCCGGATGGAAGATGGCGTGGGCTCTTCGAGATGGTCCACTCCCTGCTGCCCTTGTTGTGGCCAGGCTGCAGTGTCCTAGAATAATTCTGTTGTCTTCTCAAAAAAGCTCTCAGAGTCAGAAGTTCCAGGTCTTCAAAAGATAATCTTTATTGCCAGGCAACAAAGTGAGATGTCAGCTTCTCATCAGGCATCACATCTGATCTAAACAGCGTTAATCAGCTCGTTTTATATGTTTTTCTTATCGTTATAGATCCAATAAGGATTCCTCTAGCTATCTTTTTCTTTTAGCTCCACCCTGGCATATGGTCTCCTCTGACCAGGTGATGGGGCCCACGATGAGGGAACTTGGAATGATAGACTCAGGTTTCTTCTGGCTTCTTCAGGAGAGTGGAGATGAGAGAGGGCATCTGCTTTCACATTTTTCGAACCTGGACGATAGGAGATGGTGTAGCCAAAATGAGAAAAGAACAGGGCCCAGTGTGCCTGTCTTGGGTTTAGTCTTTTAGCAGCATGTAAGTATTCCAAGTTCTTATGATCAGTAAGAACGAGAAACGGATGTTTGGCTCCATCCAGCCAATGCCTCCACTCTTCCAAAGCCAACTTCACGGCTAGGAGTTCTCGGTTGCCAATGTCGTAGTTGACCTCCGCCCGGTTGAGCTTGCGGGAGAAGGCGGCGTATGGATGGAGCTTACTTGGTGTCCCCTTAGTATGTCGTCGATGTAGACCAATACGAACTTCTGAAGGAACTCCCAGAGCACCTCATGTATGAAGTCCTGGAATACGGAGGGGGCGTTGACCAGGCCATACGGCATTACAAGATATTCATAGTGGCCAGTAGGTGTGATGAAGGCGGTCTACCTCTCGTCCCCCTCACGTATCCGGATGAGGTTGTACGCGCTGCGGAGGTCCAGCTTCATGAACACAGTGGCACCACGGAGATGTTCCAGGGCCGCTGGGACGAGAGGAAAGGGATAACGGAATTTCATGGTTATTTTGTTAAGAGCACGGTAATCGATGCAGAGCCTCAAGCCTCCGTCCTTTTTTGCCACAAAGAAGAAACTCGAAGCAGCAGGGGAAGTAGACGGGCAGATGTATCCTTGAGCAAGGGCCTCTTTGATGTATTCCTCCATGGCCTTCTCCTCCGGGATGGACAGGGGGTAGATCCTTCCCCTGGGCACTGGCTCACCCGGAAGCAGATCGATGGCACAGTCCCATGGCTGATGTGGAGGCAGCTTGGAAGCTCTCTGTGGGCAGAAGACGTCACTGAAGGGTCCGTAACAGTCTGGAATGTCGATGGAACGTTTCTCAACTGGACTTTCGATGGAGGTGGTGCAGATGAAGAGATCTTCAGAAGATGGAACTCGAGGAATGGGCAGCTCAGAGAAGCAGTGTGAGAAACAGGTTTCGCCCCACTTCAGGATCTTGCCGGTTTTCCAAGAGATGGTCGGGTTATGCTGCTCTAGCCAAGGGGCACCCTAGAACCACGTCAGAGGTGGATTATGTTGTGGCCAGTCTGCAGTGTCCTAGGATGATTCTATTCTCTTTTCAAAAAAGCTCTCAGAGTCAGAAGTTCCAGGTCTCCAAAAGATATTCTTTATTGCCAGGCAACAAAGTGAGATGTCAGCTTCTCATCAGGCATCACATCTAATCTAAACAGCGTTAATCAGCTCGTTTTATATGTTTTTCTTATCACTAGAGATCCAATAAGGATTCCTCTAGCTATCTTTTTCTTTTAGCTCCACCCTGGCGTTTTGCCACTATTATCTATGAATACCCCTCAGCTTTGGTTTTAATGGTGGCAGATCGCCAGCCGCTATATTTTTTTAAAAAAACATGTTTTAATGGTTTCTTTGGTACTTTCCACAACTTTGCTTTTATAATTTGCATTGAATACACTTATATTTCATTTACGCTTGATGCTCTCTGTGCAGAAAACCCGGTGCTTTCCAGTGTTTCTCATACAAGCTATTCTCTACTGGTAATACGTTAATAATCAATGAATTTTCCCAACACATCCCCCCTTTGGGGCTTTCTTTAGCCCCACCTCTATGCCCTTATCCCAGAGCATGTCCTCATAGGTCAGCCTGTTTCCTTCTTCTTTCTTAGTGACCAAAGATAGTCACCCATCTTATTCTACCAAATGACCTTCCCATGGGGACACACTCCAGAGGAGAATGAGACCAAACATCTCCCCCCTTTGTTTGGCTAGAGAGGAGTAAAAGATCCCATCTCCCTACCTAAAACCTTCTTTTAGGGGGATACTTCTTCACATTTTAATTGATTCACAAGCTTTGATTATATCAGTAGATTAAATGCACTTCAGTGATTACATCATACAGTAATAGAATAATAGCAGTAGTAGAATGCACATATATAGTCCCACGATGCCAGAGGAACTCTCAGGCGCTTCCGGTGGCCTGGAGCGCTATCTGGGCTGCTCCACCGTTGCCAGAGGTACCTGGACCTGCCTAGGGTACTATCTGGAGTTGGGACTGACAGCGGGTTTTTAAACCACCAGTAGAGTCAGCCCTTGCTGCTAAGCACTGAGGTGCTCGTCGATCCTTCTTCTTTTGAGTTCCTTTGGACTTTTCAGTAGGTTAATGAGTACACATTATAACTCCAAAGTGATAATGAGTAAATGAATGAATATAGTAATAAATTTAAGAAAACATTCTTGTCATTTCCCTTTAAATCTGGTTGCATTACCTCGTAACACGGATAATGACCTGCTTCAGACCCTCAGTCGTCCCCTCTCATTCATTAAAGTGATATTTAATAATGTGCAGGTATTTTATAATAATGGAAAAAACAAAAAAAATAAAAATTGGAAGGGGGTTTATGCCAAAATAACAAACAAAACACCCACTTACTAACTGCCTACTCTACCCATTGTCTGAAATGCTTACTTGAGTTTTTGCCCCAAAAGAAAATACATGCTCTTGACTATCTCCCTCTCTATCAAAAACAGCATCAAATTCAGGGTCAAAAATAAAAAAGTGGCACCCCTTCCATTCTTCCCAGTTATGAGTTTCTTTACGGGAATTCGTCCAGCTCATCCAGACCTGGACCTATTGGATATACTCCAGTTGGCGTGGTACATCCAATGTCAACCCCAGATTGTTTTACAGATACATTCACCATCTGCTTGGCTGCTGCACCTGCCATCATTGATCTAAGAAAAGGTAACACACAACAGAACAACAACACAAAAATTCCAAGAGCAACTGCTATTATTACTCGCACCTTTACCAGCCATTCTTTCCATGAGCCAAAAAGAGAGTCAAACCATTCTCCAATTTTTCTGTCTCTTCCAGCATTTTCAGTAACTTCTGTTCTCAGGCTCTTTAGCTTCTTCATGGCTTTGGTAAAGGATCCATCAGGTGCTGTATTGTTTGGGATAAAGGTACAACAGTCAATTCCAAACATCACGCAAACCCCGCCTTTCTCTGCGAGTAACCAATTCAGCGCTTGTCTGTTCTGCCAGGTCATTTTACTGGTATACTTCAGTTGTTCTCCCAAAGCCATTAGAGCATCATCTGTGTAGTTAATGAATCTCTGCTGATTATAGTAAATATAGTTAATCCATTCAGCATTCTTATTTGGGGTTATCCAAACAAATATAGACTCAAATCCTGATTTCACTTCATCTCTTGCTTTGAATTCATGCGGTATGCCTCTAGGCTGGCCTATTGCGTCTATTACCACATTAGGATCTGGCTTGTATGCTCTTTTGGCTCTACGTCCGGGAGTTACATGCTGGCTTGGTGTTTCATCATCTGGGTCCCAATCAACCATTATTACTTCTTGAGCTAGTCTTACTCTGGCACATATCCCTTTCCACCCTTTTGGTAAGGTGGCTCTTAGTCGTTTGCCTCCACATATCCAAAAATGATCAGCAATTGCTTCATCTATTTCCTCAAATTGATCTATTAATGGAAAGGCCAGTGTGGCATTTTCACAAGCTTCCTTAGTTGTAATAACTGTCATGTTAATATTTACAGTAGCTGTAGCATATATTCCACTAAATGTTTTGTGTACACCTGATTTATAATACATGTCCCTATCCAAATGCCAAATTACTCCACACTGTCCTTGAAAGGTTCCATAATCTACGTCCCCTTTTGACTTGTTGAAACATTCATATATCAAAGTTCGATCAAAAACATAATTCTTGGGAGTTTCTCTTCGTCTTAGATCAATTCTTACATCTAATTTTCTACATTCATCTCCCCAATATTCTTGCTCATAGTACCTGTGATAGTATTTACTTCCCAGTAATGCCAGACACTCTGCAGGGCAATAAGGAGCGACTCGCCCTGATATATTTACACAGTGGTTCGAGTAAAATCTGGCACAGTGTGCAAAGCTATATTCGTCAGGCACCACTGTTAGCTTTTTTAAGGGAGACGGTGAACACAACAAACAAGTCTTTCTCTTTGATTGTTTGGCAGTATATTCTGCCCACTTATACCACTCATTGTGATAAGCAATGTCCAACAGTTTTTCTTTATGCATTTCTAAAGCCATATCATACCCTAGTCCTTCATAGTCAGTGTCATTCAGATCTGCAGCTCGTTTCCTTATAGATCTATTTACAACAGTACCTTGAATTGGATTAATCATTTTGGGTTGGATCACTTCCGATGATGTCCTCAAGGTCTTGAAGATTGAGGGTGGGAAAGTCTCCTGCAAGGTTGAGACCTGGGAGGTCACTGGCTGGGGATCCGCTGTCTGCAATGGGTAAGTCAATACCTTGGAGTTCGGTGAGGAATCCATTTGGCTGAGGTTGTTCACTGGTGGAGGGTCCTGCCTCAGGAGATTGGTCACCTGACGGCTCTGGATCAGTGGTAGCTGATTCAGCAGGTACATCAGCAGCAGGATCAATGTCAAGACCCTCCTCCCCAGTTTCACCTGCTTGTGGGGCGTCATCCTGTCCCCGCATCTCATCTCGTGTCTCAGGTTGCTCAGCTTCCCTAGAAGAAGGTTCAGCAACAACGTTACTAGGTCCCTCACCTGGATCCCCTGGCCCCTCCCCTTCTTGGGCTTCTTGGTCTGCATCGTCTTCTGCATCCTCTGCCTCTTCTTCTCTCCGTCTCAGCCTTGGCACCCTAGTACAATGATTCAAATGATACCAAGTCGTTCTTCCTTCTACTTGGATTGCAGTTGGGGTTGCTCTTACTACAGTATAAGGTCCTTCTCGCCTTGGCTCATTCCATCTTCTCCTAAAAACTCTCAAATAGACCTGATCTCCAGGGAGCACAGGACAGGGTGCCTCTTCCTCCTCTCTTGGCCCCCTGTTTTGCTCCTGAGTATGTATGGCTTCATGTATGGAAGTCAATTGTCTCATATAGGCCCTTATTTCAGTCTCAAGCTGTTCTAGGGGCGGTCCTTCATAGGGGCCTCTCAAATGGGGCGCAGGCATAAGTCTCCCTGTCAACATCTCATGGGGAGTCAGGTTTGTCACTCTGTTAGTTTGCATGCGGTAACTCATAAGGGCAAGGGGTAGTGCATCTACCCAGTTAAGTTTTGTATCTGCACAAATCTTGTTGAGTTTGGCCTTGAGGGTGCCATTGGCACGCTCAACAATACCCTGGGAGGAAGGGTGGTATATGCAGCCTAATCTCTGCTTGATTCGTAGCTGTTGTATTACTGTCTTTACTGTTCTTTGAATGAAGGCTGAACCATTGTCAGAACTAATCTGGGATGGTATGCCAAATCTTGGGATGACCTCTCTGGTCAAGAATCTGATTACTGTCTTAGCTCCTTGATCTGCTGAGGGTTCTGCTTCCACCCATCTACTAAATCGATCTATTATCACTAGCATGTATCTTTTACCTCTTACAGATTTAATCATGTCCACGTAATCTAGTACTAAGTGTTTGAAGGGTCCCTCTGGAACTGGTATTGAGCCTAGTGTTGTTGCTGTTCCTCTTCTAACATTGTTTTGTGCACAAACTTCACATTCACTTAAGTACTCATCTACTCTTTGTTGCATATAGGGTGACCAGAATCCCTGTCTTTTTATTTTCTTTAAGATCTCCCCCCTTGCGCAATGGGCAAACCCATGCGCATCCGTGATTAAAATGTTTAACAGTGGGTTTGGAGCTATCATGAATCCTTCATGAGAGCGCCAAAGTCCATTAGCATCTCTTGTTGCTCCTCGTTGTTGCCATATTGTTACTTCATAAGGGGGTGCTCTGTTTTGCATTTCACTTATGTGCTCAAGAGTTGGAACCGGTTGAATTAAGACTGATGGTGCCATCACAGCCAGCTGACACCCTGAGGCCTGTTTGGCAAAAGAGTCTGCAGCATTATTTCCTTTAATTACAAAATCATTACCTTTCTTATGTGCCTGACATTTAATGATAGCCAACCTTGTTGGGTACATCATGGCTGAGATTAATTTAGTAATTTGGTCCCCATGTTGAATTGGTGTTCCATCACTCTTTTTGAACCCCCTTTGTTTCCATACTGCTCCAAATAAATGGCATACACCATGTGCATATGCAGAGTCAGTATAGATGTTTGCTAGTTGATCTTTTGCCAATAGACATGCCTCAGTGAGTGCCCGTAATTCTGCCAATTGTGCTGAGCATGGCTGTTCACAATGTTTGAGTAAGACAGGGATAAAGTCATCTCTTTTTACAACTGCAAATCCAGCATGGTTCCCCAAATGATCTCTAAAACATGATCCATCAACAAAATAGTCAACATTTGCATCAGAAATTGGAATTGATTCCAAATCTGGTCTCAATCGAGTGAATGCCAGAGATTCTGTCACACACTCATGTGGGGTTCCTTCTCCCTCCAAAGGGATGAAGTTTGCTGGATTTGTTGTTGTACATCGTTTGATAGTAATGTCAGGATATGTTAGCAGGCTGGAATACGTAAGGCATCTTGCCTGTGTCAAAACAAATCTTCCTTTTTCTAACAGCTCAGCCACCTTGTGGTGTGTATATATAATGACTGGGTAGCCCATTGTCACAGTGGATGCTTTGTCATAAGCAAAATATACAGCTGCTAAGCCTTGCTGATAGCATGGCGGGTAGCCTTGGGCTACACTATCCAATTTGGTGCTGTAGTAAGCAAGTGGTTGTTTTTTCCTGCCACTACACGTCTCTTGCATTAGTACAGCTGAAGCATAGCCATCTTTTCTATCAGCAACATATAAATGAAATACCTTACCATAATCTGGCGTAGCAAGTGCAGGAGCAGTTTGGAGCTCCTTTTTTAATGTTTCAAAGGCAATCAGTGCTTCAGTATCCCATACAAGTTTTGCTCTGAGGTTTTGATGACCAGCTTGTTTCATCATTGCCCGTAATGGGGCTGTTTTTATTGCATATTCTTCAATCCAATCAGCACTAAACCCTGTCATACCTTAAAAGGTCATCATTTGTCCCACAGTTTGGGGCTGTGGCGCTTTGCTAATCCCTTCTAATTGGCTTGGAGAAATTGCTTTTGTCTGGTGAGCAATAATTCGGCCTAAATATTCTACTTGTGTCATACAATACTGTAACTTTTCTTTTGAGGCCTTGTGGCCTCCTTCTGCTAATTTGGTGAGCACTTTGATGGAATCCTGATGGCACTGTTCCAATGTTGTTGAACAGATTAATAAATCATCCACATATTGTATCAGTGTGCTATCCAGTCTCAGATCTTCCAAATCAACCTTTAACACTTGGTTAAATACATGTGGTGAGTGTTTGAACCCCTGGGGCATCCTGGTGTATGTATACTGTTTACCTTGGTAAGTGAAGGAAAAAAGGTGTCTGCTCTCTTCCGCTAGAGGAACGCTGAAAAACGCAGAACAGAGATCAATAACTGTGAAGTAATTAGCAGCAGGTGGAACATTCGTCAACAACGTGTGTGGGTTTGGGACCTCAGCAGGCCAATCTTCCACTACCTCATTCACTGCCCTCAGGTCATGGACTAACCTCCACTTTGACTTATTGGCTTTCTCAACAGGTAAAATGGGTGTGTTACAATAGCTAATCGTTTCAATTAACACCCCTGCTTTAATTAACCCTTCAATTGTTTTCCTAATCCCTTCCACTGCTTCAGACTTGAGTGGGTATTGTTGCTTCCTGGGTAACTGAACACCTGGCTTTGTCTTAATTCTCACTGGGTTGGCAGATTTTACTAAACCTACATCTGTATCATGTTTGGACCACAATTTTTGTGGTACTCTTTGTTCCATTTCCATCATCAATTCATCCAATTTGGAGTTTAATTCTTTTTTCATCTCCCTAGTTTCCACTATCATTTTTGGTATTCCTTTCATTTTAGTCTGACAGAGAATTTTAAGATACATCATATCTACAGTTTGAAAGATAAATGGGTTTTCCGTGGCCTCCCATACTTTCCCTTTTGCATGCAACATCATTGGTCCCAAGTCTTCAGGTTGGCATCCCTCACTTATGTACAAAGTAACATGTGGAGTTGAATCATCTATCTTAAACCATTTTTGGATAAACCTATTCTCTTCAATTTGTAAGGCTGCTCCCTTTGACCCCACTACTAAACACTCAGAATTTAAGGGTATTTCCAGTTCCTTGGTCTGTTCTAACCACTGTTTTTCTAGCTCAGGGTCTCTGGTAGGGTCATATCTCATTGTGCAATGAAATTCAGTTTCAGGCATGACTGGATTCTTAAGTTGTTCTTTTATATATTTTCCCCATTTGTTAATAGTTTCTCCTACTTCTTTTTCCAGATTTCCTAGCCAATATATATTTGCCTGTGGTTCTTGTGAGTTTTGTTCTTTTGTTACTACCATCTGCCTAATTCCCTTGTCATCTATGTATATTCCTTCTGGAGAGCACCATATTTGTAGTTTCAATTTGCATATTGCATCTCTTCCTAACAAGTTAACTGGTGTTTGTTCTGATATTAGAACTGGAATCTTTGTTTCAGAGTCTTTGACTTTTATGGTGACAGGGGCCGTCATTTGGATTAGCTGCGTTTGTCCCGAGAATCCTACTGTCTTGACATATTTGCCAGACTTGGGGAGATGAGAGGCATATTTTGGGCTTAGACAAGAAAAAGTGGCCCCCGTGTCAAGCATCATTGGCGTTATTCTATCCTCTACTTTAACCTGCAGCATAGGTTCTTGGTCAGCATCTGAAGATATCATTGGAAGCTGACTTCTCCCCGTAGGATTCTCTGGGCATCCCTAATAACCTTGATTCGGGCCTCGCCATGGATTGACGGGGCCTGATGTGGGGCTCTGAGGATTGTGTTGCCATGGTTGCTGCATTTGTCCTGTAGGTGGCATGTTCAATGGCCATGGGTTGATTGGACAGTCCTTCTTGTTATGTCCGAATTGGTTGCATCCCCAACACATTCCTGGAGGACCATTCTTCTGTTGAGTGTTGAACTGTCTCCCTCTTCCTCTTCCTCTTTGCTGTTGTTCAGCTGGGTTCCTGTTGTTCTGCTGTTCAGGTAGGTAGATCACAATTGGTGCATTTGGTTGCTGCACACCTCCTGCAGGTGCAGGCGTGTTCTGAGTGACTGGTGCTGGCACTGATGCTGGTGCTGCTGCCATTACTGGAGCCTGTGCTGGTGTCACGACTGAGGCTTGCATAGGTGGGCTTGACATGTTTACTGTGGCCATTACTGCAGTTTGGTCTTCACCACTCTTCAGGGTAGCTTGAACTTTTTTCTTCTTGCTGGCCAGGTCTTCTAGCTGTAGTTGAGTCAATTTTCTTTGCAGTTCTCTTTCTTGGTTCTTCAGTTTCTGTTCGTTCTTCCTATATTGCTCCACTGCATGGGCCACATGGTCACAGAACTCCTTTGTTGTCTTTGAGTTCAGGCCCACTACATCTTCCAATCTTGCTTTCACTGCTGAAGGCATGGCTTCCACTATGGCAGTTCTGAACAGTGTTGTCATCACTATGTCTCCTTCTGGATCCTTTTCCAGTTCTTCTTTCCATCTTCTTAATTGTTTCTGGATGTAGGAGGTAGGGTTCTCCATTTCTCCCAGCTGTTCTCCTTTCAGTAGCTTGGGATCCATTTGTGTCGGGTAGTGTTTCCTCAGTACTCTCCATATCATGGATCGGTACTGATCAAAGGTGGTGGCGTCCTTCCTTGTTCCTCCTACTGCAGACTTCAAACCTGCATCCTCAAGGATCTCGTTGGTCTTGGCTCCTCCCACGCTCTTTGCCAGTAAGGCCTTGATGTCTCCAATGGCCAGTATCTTTCCCATTGTTTCCGCTTCCAACAGTCGAATCCATTTTCCAGCTCCTTCATGTATGTCTGGTAGACGAGCCACAAGTCCTTCTAAGTCTTGTCCCGCCCAGGGCACGTATTGCGCTTGTTCCCCCTTAATCAGAATGGGGAGTTGCTTGTTCTTCTTTTGTAGCATAGGTGCTTGGGATACGGAGGTCGTCAAGTTATGTGTGACCTCCGGTTGCAGCATTGAGTTGTATCCTCCTGGAGAGTATCTCTCTTGTGCTTGGAAGGGGTTTAGATCACCCCACTCCTCTACCAAGTTTCCTATTGGGTGTAGTGTCAGGGTTGGCATGGATTCTGCAGGGGATATGGGCTGCCTGTTTCTCCACATTGGATCTTCTGGAGGTATTTTCTCAAGTCGAAGGGTTCCTGAGACCCTTCTATATTCCTCCTGTGAGCTATTTCTTCTGTGTCTTCCTACAGGACTGGCTGAGTGTGCTCTTCTTCTTTGCCAATGTTCATCCTCACTTCCCTCAAGGTTCCTTCTCAGGTTTCGAGCCCTTCTAGTCAGGCGTCTTTGTTGTTTTTTCAGGCTTAGCTTTTCTGCAGCTTCCTGAAGCTTGTTCAGCTCATGGTCCAATGAATCCACACTGTCACTTTATTCCTGTTCTTGTGTCATGGGTTCATTGTCACCATCTCCTCCAGCTCTGTTTAGCTCCTGTATGGCTTCTCCCATATAGAAATAGGGATTGCTCAATAATGGATTTCTTTCTCCTCCTCCTTTTCGTTCTTCTTCTTGTCTTTTTTGTTTTACATAGGAGCAGTCCATCAATGGGTTCCTTTGTTCTTCTTCCCTTTGTTCTTGTTGTTGTTGTGTCTTTGTGCTCGCTGTTAGCCTTCTCTTCGCTGGTACAGGCTTGTTAGTTTTTTTCTGTCCATTGTTCTCTTGATAGCTTCCTTGCTCATCATCTTTTCGGTGGGTGTATTCCTCTTCTCTTTCTCTTCTTTGTTGTTCTTCATCATCTTCTTCATCAGTTTCATCAACACTTAAATGTCCATCCACCTCTAATGTACCTCTTACCATAGGCATTTGCTTTTTTACTTCTTGATAGGGAGGTGCATAGGGAGGTGGGCGCTCCACCTTTTCTTCCATTTTCTTTTTCTGCTCTTCCATTTGTTTCTTCTTGTGATCTTTTATTGCTTGCTGTATGAAGAGATCTAAAACCTCCTGCTCTTTTTGTCTCTTTTGTTCTCTTTTCTTAGTTTTGTCATTTGGTTTATGGTTCTTTATTAATGCTTTCATTTCTCTACACATTGCTACATCAAATGTTCCCTCTGCTGGCCATTTTGTTTTTAACTTTTTGGTCCTTTTTTCCCACTTTTTTGATAATTTTTTAATAATATCTCTACATATGGGGTATTGTGTTATTATTCGTTCTACTGGTATGTCTGTTTCCGGTGACTTCGAAGCCATTGCGTCTTGTGACCAATCTTTTACCTCTTTAACCCCAGTTAAATCATTTTCCAATTTTATTTTAATTCTTCACCGGATTAGTCAGACGAGGACCACTAAAAGCATCCGACCCCTGACCTTCACCGGACTTACACTGGGTTGAGGACTTTAAAACAATAGTTTGATGGTCTTTCTTTTTCTTATGTATTTTAAAATTGCTCTTATTTGTACCTCAGTCAATGGCTTCGGAGTCACGTCTTCCAGATCCAGCCAACTGTAATTGTTAAATTTTCATTAAATCCTCCCACTACTGTTATTGAAATTTGCAATTGTGTTTTGGGAAAGTTAATAAAATCCAATGGCTCAAACACTTCAATCAAACTTTCTCTCTCTCTAGTATTCAAAATCCTCCTCCCCTTCTTCCCCCTCCTTCGCTTCTGCTTCTCTGCTTGAGGGTCTGTCATCTTCCACAGTCACTGGCTGCTCCTCCACTTCCCTTTTGCCCCTCCTTATCTCCACCCACAAGTGATGTATGTGCTCTGGGTTGTTTCTCAGCACCACTGACACTGTCAGTTTTCCCAGTGTCCAGTTGGTGGTTGTGACACTTCTGACTCCTTTTTTCCCTACTTTGAAAATTCTGTCACTTTCCCACTGTACTGGCCTAGTGCATGTACTTACAATGATGTAAATGTTTTTCAGTATAGTTGCTCCCCCCAAATCCTGAGGCCAACGATACCCAACATTTCTTTTCAAATAGGGAATGAGAATTGGGTCTAATTCTATTTCTGCTGTTGTCAGCAATGTTTCCAGAAGTGTTGTTCTGGGATGGCAAAATTTAGCTAAATATGGCCTTAGCTTTTCAAGTGTTATTTGTTTTTTAATTTCTTCACTCCAATTCACTAAAGGCCATTCTTTTTCAATCAATTTTGCATTGGTGACTTTTACCAAATCTCTCAGCAACTGTTCTTTTTTCTGTTCAGTGAGTTCCCCTCTCTGTCCATGTCTATATATTCAGTTTCAAGCCAAAAATGATTTCGTATTCCTTGGGACTCTTTTAATGCTTGTCTAAATTTAGTTTCTTCTCTTTCTAGCCTCAAATACTCCCTCATTCTATCTTTCTCATATTCTGAGACAAATAATTCAAACATGGGTCCTGGCCAACTGTTGCTTCTTAGAAAGGAATCTCTCTGTTTCTGCTCCACTACACACTCACATACACACACACACACCTCTCTCCCCTCCTCAAGCTCACAGACACTTCAATGCACACTCACACACCCGGGATTTCACTCACACTTCATATACAATATATTTACAATACATTAACTTTTCTGATTTCTGTGACAGTGGGAAAACAATTCAGTCTTGTTTAATTATTTTATTTATCAATGGCTGTGTCTCTTTATTTGGATCACAGCGTCTGCAATCTGGAAAATGTCCAAATAATCTGCAACACAAAGTTTTTGGAGTATTTTTTGTTCTTACATAAATTTTCTCACATGTCACATTTTTATTTTGATTCTCATTATCCATTAACAAGCTTGTTCTCCCAATTCACAAAAAACACCTTTAAATGCCCTCACCAATCCTAAGCATACTATTCTCCTTAATGCATATTTATACAAAGCCAAAGAATTCTTCTATCCACCTTATTTCACTTTTTTCCTTACTTTACACTTTATACACTATTATACAACACAATTACAGGGCTGCCCACTCTTCACAAGGCTTTCCCTGACACACACTAAGCAACAAGCGCACTTCTGCACACACACATTCCTCTGTGCCTCCTTCAGGCAGACAGAGATACACTTTTGCATAAAACACTTCTTATGTAGCCAACTTCTGGCAAAACGCACTTCTGTGTATAAAATACTACTTCTACAGCCAACTTCTGGCAAAACGCACTTCTGCGTGTTGAATGCTTCTAATCTACGCATGCGCTATCTTCAAAGACCTGGAAATTGTTTCTCATTTCAATATTCAAAATAAATCATTTTAATCTTAATTATTTTATTTTCTTAAGTCTTTCATTTATTATTTCAATTTTAAATTTAGGTTCGTTTGGCTGAGGTCTTATAGTTACCACCCAGGCATCAGCTCACAAGGGGCCATACAAAACAAATATAAGCAAAAGTGCTTACCTCTTTGTTTGGCGCCTTTTTGTTTTGTAGGGCCTCCTGCAGCAGTCCCGCTGTGGGGGTCACCCTTTGACCTCTCGCTGCTCCTGGCTGACGCTCGCCAATTATGTTGTGGCCAGTCTGCAGTGTCCTAGGATGATTCTATTCTCTTTTCAAAAAAGCTCTCAGAGTCAGAAGTTCCAGGTCTCCAAAAGATATTCTTTATTGCCAGGCAACAAAGTGAGATGTCAGCTTCTCATCAGGCATCACATCTAATCTAAACAGCGTTAATCAGCTCGTTTTATATGTTTTTCTTATCACTAGAGATCCAATAAGGATTCCTCTAGCTATCTTTTTCTTTTAGCTCCACCCTGGCGTTTTGCCACTATTATCTATGAATACCCCTCAGCTTTGGTTTTAATGGTGGCAGATCGCCAGCCGCTATATTTTTTTAAAAAACATGTTTTAATGGTTTCTTTGGTACTTTCCACAACTTTGCTTTTATAATTTGCATTGAATACACTTATATTTCATTTACACTTGATGCTCTCTGTGCAGAAAACCTGGTGCTTTCCAGTGTTTCTCATACAAGCTATTCTCTACTGGTAATACGTTAATAATCAATGAATTTTCCCAACAATTCCTCCAGAACCAGCAGATGTATATCCTCCAGATGTAAAACTCCAACACGTAGTTGAATGGGACCAACACATCGACGAACGTGTCTTCGGCTGAGGGGTTTGCCAGTTATGGAGTGGATCTGGTACACAGTCGGAGAAGGCCAGGTCTTGAGCTTGAGTTGCCGGCAGAGGGCGCCGGAGATGAAATTGCCGGCTGACCCTGAATCGAGGAGCGCCACCACTGGAATGGAGACATCAGCAGCAGTAAGGTTGACAATAGTGGTGAGAAGTTTCATTTTATTAATAGAGGGAATAATAGCACTCACCATGGGACGAGGTGGACGAGAGGGGCATGCGGAGATAACATGCAATAGAGGCAGAGGTTCAGGGTCAGCCGTCGTTGGCGCTCAGTGGCAGAAAGTCTGGAGTTTTCTACTTGCATGGGTTCACTGGCTGGTTCTGGAGGGCTGACGGGTTTGGATCGACGGAGGAAGGTGTTGAAGGGTGGCTGGCCCTGGTGTTCTTCAATACATGACTGCATACGAGTGGCAAAGCGGATGGATAGCTGGATGAATTGTCAGGTGCGCTGACGGTGAGAGTGCACCATAAAACATCCACGAGTTCTTGAAATGGATCTGGCTGACTCATACTGGTTTCTTGCTGTTAGGGTCCGGTCTTCTGTTACAGTACAGAAGGGACGAACACAGAAAATCACAGGTAATGGAGTTTATTAGAACCAGTATGAGTTGACAGCAGTGCAGGTGAGTGAATAGTGCAGTAATGATGATACTTGAAGTGATCAGTGATGATAACGTCCTTTTCTGGTTGCAAATGGAATGAGTCTTGGAATGGTTGGAGATGGAGATCGCTGGAGACAAGGAACACTCACACAGAGACGAAGGATCACACGAGGAGAACAGGAGATGCTGGAGACAGGTAAGTAGATCACAAGGAGTCCTTAAGGTAAGCATACATGTAAGCATAATGCAAATGACACGGACATGGAGTGGTGTGTGTGAGTGCTCTTTGTACTGGTGTTGATGAGGTGCTTGATGACATGCAGGTGGCGGTGATCAGTACTCCGGTGATTGAGTGTGCTGTGATTGGTGCACGGTGGAGCCTGACGTGTCTGTGACACAGTTAGATATCTTAAAGGATTAAACAGACAGGACAAAACATCTTATATTTCAAGAGAGATCTGTGCATTATTATAAATTCAGCTTATTCTTCTGCTGTCTATGATGACATCAGTAATAATTAAACAACAGTAATGCTGAGAAAGAGAACAATCCCTCACAGCTTTTGTATGGAAAACGTTCAGAAACTCTTAAATACTGAAAGCACTCTTTGTTTATTTCTTGGAATGTTTCGTTGTTCCTCTTTATTATTATATAGACTAGCCTACTTGCTTTCATGTTTTGAAGCTGTTTATAGCCTATATTTAAAAATCTACAATTTAACAAAATTCCATACAATTTTATCATTTATTATTTTATTCATTATTTTTTAAGTTAGTAACTATTTAAAAAGCTCTTATAATTACATAGACTATGTATTAAATAAAAAAAAATACAAAACAAATTAATAAGGAAAAAAGTGGATCAAGAATCGTTTTGGAATCGGATTGTGACTCCCAGAATCAGAATCGGATCTGATCGTGAAGCGCCTAAAGATTCCCACCCTTAAAGGTCCCGTGGCATGAAAGTTTCACTTTATGAGGTTTTTTTAACATTAATATAAGTTCCCCTAGCCTGTATATGGTCCCCCTGTGGCTAGAAAAGGTGATGGGTGTAAAGCGAGCCCTGGGTATTTTGCTTTGCATTTGAGAAAATGAAAGCTGAGATGACCCAATCTGGAATCTTCCCCATATGTCGTCATATGGGGAAAGGTTACCTCCCCTTTCTCTGCTTTGCCTGCCCATGAGAAAATGAGCTACTAAAGACAGTGCAAGCCTGTGAGGAGAGCCTGTTTTTTTTCCTTGAGAGACATCATGGCTTGCAAACGAGCGAAGCATGGCAGTTGCTCAGTGTCTGGATGTACAAATGAACACCAAGGTATTTTTTTAGTTCCTTCATCCAAACCAGGGTTCTAAATTAACTCCTGCCAACACGCCCAATGCGGGTTAAAATTAATTTCGGCGAGTGTTAATAAAAACTTACTAGCCAGTTTGGCCGGTGATGCATGAGTCTCCCTTTTGTATGTGCGGTCAATAACAAGGAAAGCACAAGCCTTTTCTCATTAGAGTTGCCAGATCTTGCTAGAAAAAACAGCGAACTAGAATAAGCCCATAATAAACCTAATTAAATCCAAATGCTTTATGCTGAAAATAAGACCAAAATATCGCGATCATGTCTGCACACTTTAATAACCCCATAAAGCTGTTCGCTTTATGAGATGAGCTTAAACAAACAGCGCGCTCTGTGTGAAACAGCCTGTACAAGCATAAACAAAACACGGCGCCTCCATCGAATGTGTAACGTTAGTGTGTCAAAATTGGTGAAAATAATGAGTGTTTTGTCAGTTTAATATTACTTTGGTCACGATAACGGATACCAAACACGCCAGACGCCAGAACGTCGCTATGGTTTCCAAGCTGTCAATCATCGCATTTTCAAGAGTGAGTAAAGTTTGTTGTTTGGATAACCATTCTGCTGTTGGTGTTGTGGCGCACGCGATATCCACATTTTCAGATTGAAGATCTTGATGTAATTGTAATAAGAAAGATTGTAAAAGAATATTGCAGACGAGCTGAACCGTGGCCGTTACACTGAAAATGTTTTGAAGTACAACATACGGCTGGATTCTTTAGCTGCGGAAAAAAGAGTGGCAGGACATGCAAATTATTGGACATTTAGAGGCAAACAGACGCATAGTGCAAACTTAGGAGATGGTTACATCCACAAAGAAGACCCCGACAAAGAGAAAGTGTGCCTTAACAACTTTTTCATTGGAGGCAACGAGATCTTTTCTGTTTCTTATGGGGTGAGTTTCCATAAACATCAAAGTTTGTCGTTTTGTGTTCATTCTAAGAACACGTAGGCTACATGTTATCTCATGTGTCTTTTGTTATTAGCTAGCTCAGTACTGTCGTTTTGATTGTAATCGTTAGCATCGTATCACTTGCCAAAAAACCCTATTACTATAATGGGCTTTTAGATGGTAATGTTAGCATCTGCTATTAATTTGAATAATGCTTCAATTGCTTGAATTGACTGGTGTAAATGACTTAGCTCATGTAAACTTTACTATTCTTGAATTGAATGTGACGCTAATAATTTTAGCCAGTTACTACTTAATATTCTTAACAAGGATTTACTAATGTAATAGTAAATGTATCAGATTAAATTCCTACGCAAGTAAAAGTATAAAGTATCCGTAGCCGTAAAATGTGCGTTATAAGTCAAAAGTAAAAGTATTTATTGAAGAGTTTAATGTACAGGATTTTTTTAATCCTTTGACTCAAACCAGGTCTAACCACTAACTGAGGTCTAAACCAGGACTATACGGTTATCACAGAATCCTGTTCAAAAAGTCCTAATGTCAAAAAATAAATTACTGACATTTACAATGCACATTATCCTTTATTATTAATAGTATGCGGTCTGATTTTTCTCGTTGCGTCTGTCATTGCTTTGCAACTATGCAGCTTTACAGGGGGTATGGCTTATCTAAATGAGATGTAAATGAGCCCTTTTGTCACTCCCAGCAGGTGAGAACAGGCGAGAACTGCAAAATTAGAGGTCATTTTCTGCCCTTTGAGCTTTTTGAGTGCCTACCTTCAAATGGCTACAACTTCTCCAAATATTATCAGATTTCCATGTGTTACACATCGTTGAAAAGCTTGGAGACTACACTTTCAGAATCTGCGAATAACTCAAAATGCCCCAGAACCGACTTGGGTCCCTACTTTCCGTGACTGGTCACATATATGAAATATAAAATATGTAAATAAATAAATGATGTTGGCATGGTAGCACATTTTCCATAACGGCACCTATCAAAAAAGGTATTTGTAATAATGGTAGAGGTCTGGCAAAAATATAGTGGTGCTAGTTAGTGTCTATAGCTGATAATTATATATAATCAGAGCAGCATAAAAAGCCAACAATGTAGGCTAGCATTAGGTACATGATAATAACTGTAGCAACATACATAAACAAACAAACCAACTAAAGTACCTTAACCTGACACAATATTTTAAACTAACCATTCGGAGAAGTCCTGCTGTAGCTGCTGAGTTGCAACTTCTTCATCCGGTGATTCTCCATCCGGATCAAATTCTGGGTCAAACTGATAGCTGCGTGTCTTTGAGCCATTGCGATACATCCAATGTCAACATTAGCGCATGGTACAGTGGCCACGAGCTGGTTAAAGGCCACACCCAACCTCCACCTTCCCCCGCCTCTCTCTTCCTCATTAGCATTTAAAGCTATAGACCCAGATATGGCACGTCCTAAGGAAAGCTCATTGTGGGACTGGCGCATAGTGGCTGAAATTTTGCACCAAGGCTGAATTTCGGGAAAGAGACTTCAGATACAGTACTAGGGACCACTTAGGCCTATATAAAAGCATCCAAAAAGTAGCATGTCATGGGACCTTTAATAATAACGGGGATTGTAGGTGAATTTGATTGGATGATTCCACAACTTTTCCTGTAAGACTGGACTAAGCTGGTCATAGGCACTTTTCAGCTCACTTTTACCCCCATGAAAATGAGTTCCTTGATCGCTGATCACTTCATAAGGTTGTCCTCAATGAGCTACAAAATGACGTAGTGCCATCAAGAAACTGTCAGCATCAACACTAGTCAGCAGTTCCCAGAGATAGTTCCCATCTCTTCTCAGTCTTGAGGAGATCAAACTCAGATGAAATGTTATACAGTTGACTACTCGATGAAAAAAAATCCACTCCTTTCAAAATCCTTTCTTTGGGCCTGTTGCAACAGGAGAAGTTCGGAAGAAGAATCTGAGTCTTGTCAAAAGAAGAGTGAGCTCATTAGATGATTTATAATGCTGTCAAAGGAGAAGTCAAAGGGTTCTCTGCAGCATCAACTGAGTCCTCAATCCTGTCAGGGAATCTTGGCCACTGATCTTAGTCAGAATTATGGAAAGAATGGCCTTGACTCCAATGGTTAAGCTTGGCTAGATCAGTAAGGCAGCTGGATTGCTGTTCGTGTCAACATAGCGCCATTGTTCAGGAGTAGAGTGCTCTAGGACAGGAGTCTCCAAACTCAGTCCTGGAGGGCCACTGTCCTGCAGAGTTTAGCTCCAACCCCAAACTCTGTAGCTGAGGACTGAGTTTGGAGACCCCTGCTCTAGGATTTCAGTAATGCAATTAGCAACAAATACTGCAGTGACAGATATCTGAATTAGGGATGTTGATGATTAATTGACAAATGATTAATTGTCAATGATACATTTAATCGATGAAACTAATAGATCGTTAAGCATGTTCATGCTGTTTAACCGCAAAACATGTAAAGCAGACATGGGGGAAAAGAAGCAAGTGTGCTGGAGTTATGTTTGGGACCATTTTACAGCTAGAGTTGCACCTTCATCATGGCTGTAAGTTTGTACATTCATTTATTTTGTGCAGGTCTATCTATAGGCTATCTGATTTATCTCATATAGGATGCATTTGGTTAAGAATGAACACGTGCCTTGATCAGCTTCAGCATGCGCAGCTCATATAGCAATGCACAACTAATAAATACTATGATTAGGACTGTCATATTACATAACATCAATGAGAAAACTATTTTAATAAATCGTTGTGAATTCATGGGGTTTAGATGCCTTTTTTAAGTGCGTTGTTTCAGGAAGAGCGCGTTCACAACAGTAGACATTCTGACAAGCACACACCTGAGGCGGCGTTGTTGACAAGTTGTATTAGTCGTTATATTTGATTATTAAATATTTAATTTAATATATGATTAATCACATCAACTCATTTTACAATCCTACTAGCCCTTTATTTAGATTAAAATCCCTTGTTATTCTTTGTTGAGGAACATAGCGTTTTGAGCAGCATTTGAACACCCTGTCATGATGTTGGTTATATGCCACTACAGTAGATGTATATTGCAGTATTAAAGTTAACGATTAATCGATTAATTAATCGTTCATTTAAACAGCGATCGATAATGGCAATTTGTGTAAGTCGACATCCCTAATCAGAATGAGTCCAGTTGAGGACAGTCACTCAGCTTCGGCTCGAAGGACCATGTCAATGACTCTTAGGATACTGCACAACAGGTCACAACAGGCTGCAGCTGTCAAAGTGGGCGGGGCTTCAGTGACATCAACAGTCTCATAGGGATTTTCAACATGGTCTGCCTGTGTGTGTCTGTAGATGATCTGACTGTGTGTGTCTGTAAATGATCTGACCTGACTGTGTGTGTCTGTAGATGATCTGACTGTGTGTGTCTGTAAATGATCTGACCTGACTGTGTGTGTCTGTAAATGATCTGACTGTGTGTCTGTAGATGATCTGACTGTGTCTGTAGATGATCTGACTGTGTGTGTCTATAGATGATCTGACTGTGTGTGTCTATAGATGATCTGACTGTTGTGTGTCTGTAGATGATCTGACTGTTGTGTGTTTGTAGATGATCTGACCGTGTGTGTCTGTAGATGATCTGACTGTGTGTGTCTGTCTGTAGATGATCTGACTGTGTGTGTCTATAGATGATCTGACTGTTGTGTGTCTGTAGATGATCTGACTGTTGTGTATCTGTAGATTATCTGACTGTTGTGTGTCTGTAGATGATCTGACTGTTGTGTCTGTAGATGATCTAACTGTTGTGTGTCTGTAGATGATCTGACTGTGTGTGTGTCTGTAGATGATCTGACTGTGTGTGTATGTGTGTCAAAACTGTCATAATATTTCTGTTTTGAAGTATAACCACAGCTTACCTATTGGAGACGCAGAGACTGGTAGGACAAATTATTTAAAATTGTTATTTTGATGCATTTAAAGAAATCTTATCATTCCCTTTTCATCTGTATCTGTTTTATAACGAGCATAAATTTGTAAGTACCTTAACAAACTAGACAGATAAACAATGAAACTATTACGTTGCAGTTTGGAAAAGTATGGAATTTGAGTAATTTACAGGTCTGGATAGAAAAGAAACCAACATAAATAAATGTAAAAAAACAATATTATACAAGCAGCGTGTTCATGGTAAAATTTTAGTGATTGTTGAACACAATTAAAATAAATTCAAGGTGCACTTTTTTATTATGCAAAGCTCTGTCTTTTACAAATGAGTCTCTTTTGATCTTTACTAAATGAAGGTGCTTGTGTATGGAAGTAAATTAATGCCAAATGTTTTTGAAATAAAAAGCTTGTTGAATTGCACTAATTGAAAAAAAAAGCAGTACATTAGCTGTACTTGCATTTTGATGCACTGTATTTTTAAGGCTTGCATTCTTATGGGCTGAAATTCAACATGGTCGTATATTTAAGCTGTGAATATTTAAATTAAAAATTGTGAATATAAATTATTGAAAATGTGTGTGAAATATTTTTATTCACCTTTTTTTATTCACCTTTACTTCCAAAATATTCATTCAGTTTAACCCTCTGGAGTCTGAGGCTGATTTGGGGCCTGGAGAAGTTTTGACATGCCCTGACATTTGTGCTTTTTCAGTTGTTCATAAACATATTAATGACACGAGTGTCATTACACTGTATTCAGCACAAACTAGGCTACCATAATATGTGAGGAACATGTATGTACATGTTTGTGTTTTTGAAGGAATAACGTTTATGCGTGGTTATTGAAAAAACAAAAAACTTAAGTCACTGAAATATGGCCAAAAAAAGTATATTAAATCTGTGTTTACAATACTTTAGGGTATTGTATGTTGTAGAGTAGAGTTTTTGCGTTAAAATGATGTAAAAATTATCCTTCCTACTTGTTTATATAAAACAATATATTGTTTTAGGTTTTGTAAGACGCTTTTTGCCAAGAAACACAGTATGCGTGGAGGCGTGAATCACCATGAATAATGGGTCATTCTCACCTGAGAAGACAAGAATTGCATAATAATGAGCATATTAATGAGGCCTTTCAGTCAGGTAGGCTGTGAAAAAAACCTTCTGTGATGCTCAAGCTCATCATGGTATATGAAACATACAGGAAAATATTATTACAATATAAAATAATGGTTTTATATTATATACTTTAAAATATAATGTATTTCTGTGATGCAAAGAGTCTGAATATAGGCTTTTAGTTTAAAAGCATGCACATTTGGAGAAATATTGGATTCTCATATGTTTATGTCAATTTTCTATACAGAGGAGTCATCATCACTATGAGCTTCACTATAAGCGCTGGTGTTTTCAATTCATACTTGCAGTCGGAGGGCGCTCTCTGTGCACCTTTAGTCCACAAATTCATCTAAAGAAGAAGAGGCTATTCCATGAATGGTGTTTTCAATTCATAATGCAGCTGGAGGGCGCTAAAGAAACAAAAACTCATCTAAAATTGATCTATAGAAGAAAATACACCAGGAAATAACTGCATGTCTTCCAGATGTCACTGACCATGGCTTTTACATCCAGATAAACACTTATCAAGACAATAAATACATGATTGAGACAATGTATGTATGTGTTGCCTCATAATTTGCCTTTGAATAGTGCTCGCTCCGTGGGCGTGGCTGCATTAGAGGATAATGAGCTGAATCACGGACTTCTGACATGGCTCTATTTTCATACAGATTACATAAACACAGAATGTTTGTTTTTGACTTACACAATTTAAAACCTGACATTTCAACGTTTTTTTAGACATAAGTATGATTTTTTTGTGATTAGCATTCACTAAGTTACAGTTAATTTTCTGAGAACAATCAGACTAGACTAATTGCTGCAATGTGAAAAAAAATCCTGCATAACGCGCCGCTGCGGGATTAGACTCCAGAGGGTTAAAAATACAACCTATAAAATTCGACTAGCAATTTTCAGTCCATTTTATTTCGCTTTACAAATTCGCTTCCACAAATTCAGTGGTTCAAATTCGGCAGAAAATTCAACATTTCACATACGGGGAACTGCAGGAAAAGCAGTAGAGTGACGATGCATGATCTCCATCTACTGTTTGTCTCCTTCACCAGCAGGTGCCGCTAGCGGCTGTTTACAAAGACGAGCAACGCTAGTAATTCATCATTCATTCATAAAAACAGATTTACAGAATTAAAGCAAGCGCAAGTGAATGTGTGATGATTATCAGGGCCAATATACATGCAGAAAAGCTGATAAAGACACAAAAGCTGCATTTATGTTTAATTCAGTGTCTTTACGGTTACTGTCCCTGTGTAGGCTACAGCTTTCTCTACAGTGAACAAGATAACGTTATTGCCCGATGCTGGTGTACAGATCAAATGTTAAATCTGAGGTAGACATATATTTCTCTCTGTTTAGTTCCTTAACTTTATATCGCAGCGCTGTTTTGTAATACTAGGGTTTCCCTCATTCGTCATAGGATTCCCCTGCCATCAGGACATATAAAACACTCAACACAGCTTAATGGACTCGTACAGTGACATAAAAGACCAAACTCGCACCTCATTTGTGATGTAGGTATACTATATAGGTTCCAAGAAAGCAGATACTGGCATAAAGTTAGTTTGACGCTGAACGTTTGACATTCTCTAAAGTTACGACATTGGTATTCACGTTTCTACCTTTTACCAAACTCTTGTAGACACACATGTACATATACATATTCAAACACACCTCACTCAAAGTACATCCATATATATTATTTCTCTCTTCTTCTTTTTTTACACGTTCATCACACAATTTGTTCTACTTTGTTCATTTTTTATTTTACCTGATCATATATTATCCTGCTTATACAAATTTTACATTTACATTACATTTGTGTTGCCAAAGCATTTATATGAGCAGGAAAAATAAAATTAACTAAGCAGAACTAATTGTTAATAAAATGCAGCTTTTGTGTCTTTATCAGCTTTTCTGCATGTATACTGGCCCTGATAATCATCACACATTCACTTACCACTTGCTTTAATTCTGTAAATCCGTTTTTATGAATGAATGATGAATTACTAGCGTTGCTCGTCTTTGTAAACAGCCGCTAGCGGCACCTGCTGGTGAAGAAGACTAACAGCAGATGGAGATCATGCATCGGCACTCTACTGATTTTCCTGCAGTTCCCCGGATGTGAAATGTTGAATTTTCTGCCGAATTTGAACCACTGAATTTGTGGAAGTGAATTTGTGGAAGCGAATTTGTAAAGCAAAATAAAATGGACTGAAAATTGCTAGTTGAATTTTATAGGTTGTATTTTTAAACAGAATGAATATTTTGGAAGTGAAATCTGAAAGGTGAATATGAATTATTGAATTTTTAATAATGAAAATATGTGTGAAATATTTTTAATTGAAATATTCACAGCTTAAATATATGACCATGTTGAATTTCAGCCCATAAAAATGCAAGCCTTAAAAATATAGTGCATCAAAATGCAAGTACAGCTAATGTACTGCATTTTTTTTTTCAATTAGTGCAATTCAACAAGCTTTTTATTTCAAAAACATTTGGCATTAATTTACTTCCATACTTGTGACTCAAACCAGAAACAGTTAAAAGAACAAAGGATCATCTAAATCATATTGTACTTTGCTGTTTGATGATCATTCAACATCAAACAATGACAGTTCAACTGTACTGTCATTTACAGTATTAAACCACTGTGTCAGAGGTGAATATATGCAGGTCTCTTGGCCCTGCACCTATTTCAAGAAAATAAGAATATGTATAAAGTTTAATAACTTTCTCTCTTGGCCCTGCACAGTTTCGCTGAGCTCAGGTTTCCAATCGCCCCCGATAAAACGATGGGTCCAGCCACGCTAGAAATGAGCATTAGGCCACAGCAGCAGCAAGCCTGGGCCGTGCCCCAGATTCCCCACTTTCCTCCCTCTGCTTAGCCACACACTGCGGCTTTCAACAGCGCCTCACTCCATCCAACGATGCCTTCCCCTCTTGGTGAATGCCTTCCCTCCTAAGCTCAGCTGTCTCAGCCATTTCATCCCGCCATCTCTCACCCTACCTTTCTTTTGTCTTTGGTCTACAGTTCCAACTACGGACCCTAGCGTGAGGCTGCCTCCGCTATTGGCGCAGACCTAGACGTCCTACTTTCCCTTCCTTCCTTTTCTAACCACCCTGTTCCCTCCCAGGCTCCAGGGGCCGACCCGAGTGCGAGGCTGACTCTGCTAACGGTGCAGGCCCAGATGCCTCAATTTCCCTTTCTCAGTTTCCCTCTTATCTAACCTCCTCATCCCTCCCCTGGCTCCAGGGGCCGACCGAGCGTGAGGCTGCCTCCGCTAACGGCCTTGGTCCCGGCCTTTCTTCCTCCTTGGTCTGTCCCACAAGTAAAACGCTGTTCACCCTGTCTACTACAACACTGATGCACATCCCACCAAATTCTACAGCCTTGGAACCAAACCCTGTTGCCAACAACATCAGATCCTCTTAGAAATTCAAATCATTGGCACCAGAGTTGGACCCATTCCCAACCCCGGTACCTTATTATTCAGAGCTGATATTTCCATAAACCACCCACTAAAAAACTCTTATTGACACCTCTCTCAAATACATTCTTCAAGCTGCCTCCCCTAGAACCCTACAATCCATTCCGCATAGGATCAGCAACTACAGCCACCCAAAAAGGCCTCTCCCAGCATCGGATTCAAACACTTGGTCGCTGGTCATCAGATGCTTTTCACAACTACATCCGATGTAATAACTTCTATATTAAAGAAGCCCAACAAACACCTATCAGCTAGTTTCAGCTCCAGCTCATTCACATACCTGCAAGCCACCATATCCAACTCAACTATACCATTATCAATGGAATTTTTATCCCAGGAGTTCAGTTATTCTGGCTAATGTCTCCACTGCTGCAGCAGTAATGTTCCCTCAGCTCCCTCAGGAGCTCAGTTATTCTGGCTAATATCTCCACTGCCACAGCAGTGATGTTCCCTCGACTCTCGCAGGAGCTAAGTTATTCTGGTTAACTTCTCCACTGCTGCAGCAGTGATGTTGCCTCGACTCCCGCAGGAGCTTAGTTCTTCAGGCCAATTTCTCCACTGCCGCAGCAGTGATGTCGCCTCGGCTCCCGCAGGAGCTCAGTTCTTCAGGGCGATTTCTCCACTGCCGCAGCAGTAATGTCACCTCGGCTCCCGCAGGAGCTCGGTTCTGGCTAATTTCTCCACTGCTGCAGCAGTGATGTCACCTCTGCTCCTGCAGGAGCTCAGCCCTGTCTAATATCTTCATCCATATGACGAGAACTCTACCGGCCCTTTAAACTAACCCTCCAAACAGCACATTCAGCCCAAGCAATACAATTTTTGAGGGTCATCAGTAATGTTCTGGCTGCTGTCCTGCATTGGTTTGCAATTTTTGGGGGGAGGACTCTGGGTCCGGGCCAAAATACCGAGCTCGGAGCCCTCTCCTCGGACAGCACACCAAATACGCATACTACTACACATACTATTTACTTTCTGATTATTTGTAAGTGTGGACTTGTGAAATGATGTTTTATTAACAAAATTCGGGAGGAGCAACATTCAAATAATCTGACTAATCATCACGTCATTTCAGCCAGCTGTCATCAATCAGTAATCAACATATCTACCCAATCATCATGATTGAAAGCATATATAGACACGGTTGACTCACCCATATTCCTCGAAAGTTTGACAGCATCCCTCCACCACCCTGTCTCCACACACCTGCCTGGTTACTTTCCTAACCAGAATACGGGGGAGTACTCTGGGTTCGGCCCAAAATACTGTGCTCGGAGCCCTCTCCTCAGACAGCACACCAAATACGCATAATACTACTCATACTATTTACTTTCTGATTATTTGTAAGTGTGAACTCGTGAACTGACTGTTGTGTGTCTGTAGATGATCTGACTGTTGTGTGTCTGTAGATGATCTGACTGTTGTGTTTCTGCAGGTTGTCTGGCTGTATGGTGACAGAGAAAGGCTGTGGTTTTGTGTCTTCAGCTCTGAGTTCAAACCCCTCACACCTGAGAGAGCTGGACTTGAGCTACAATCACCCAGGACAATCAGGAGTGGAGCTGCTCAACCACAAACTGGAGGATCCAAACTATAAACTGCAGATACTTAAGTATGTCAAACACTAATAATGACAAACTGAACGTGTGTGAATAATGCAGATATACGTTAATGTGTGTTTGTGTGTTTATAGTGTGGATCATGGAGGAGAGTTCATGATGACAGCAGGACCAAGAAAGTGTAGGTCTACAAACACACACACTCTCTCTCAAACTCACACACACACACACACACACACACACACACACTGAGGTGGCAACTCTAGACACTTCTTTGTGAAGACAGTGAAATAATATGTTCTTTAGCCATATAAAAACAGATGTAATGTGCATGGATAAAATTTGCCCGCATGGCGGTTTTAGGTATACAGTAACCCCTGGCGGTTCTAGTGTTAAAAATCATAATAAAGCATAATGCTATTGTGAATTTACAGAAGCTGCGAATTAATTAAATAAATGTTTGTGCTGCATGTAGGTTATCTATGTGTGTCTCAGAGCAGCTCATTCACAGTAAATGCAGCTTCACATGAACTGTTATTGTTTACATGAGTGGTGCGTCTCAAACTCCATCTCTGCATATGCTGTGAGTTTGGATTGCTTTTAACTGGAAAAGCAATGTGCGACATTTAATCAGATTTGTAAGGTAAGTCATCTTTAACCTTAGCAAAAGCAGGAGAATACATTATACAGCATGTTTCGCAATTTCAAAAAAAAAAATTAAGCCCTCTTTTAAGTCCACATGTTCTTGTTCAAGAAATTACAGTGGTTGTAGCATTTCTGTCATAAAGAAATGGCCAAATATTAAAGATTAATTGGACATTTGCAATAAATGTTGTAAGCCAATATTAAACAAGGATTAGATCGCGCTGTAAAGTGTAAAAACAATCGTCAGGCCACTGGTGCCCTCTGTGGGCATTTGTACAGTTCAATACATTATGTATTTTGACAGTTTTGTTCAATAAAACCATATGATTACTTGTTTTTCATACTTTACTTGAATCAATTATTATTGATTATGTAATTCTCTGTGTTCGTCCCTTCTGTACCGTAACAGTGACAGAATCTGGAAGCACTGAAGATCAGAATAGTGTCAGGAAGGGAAATTCATGTCGGCCTAAAGAAAAACTACTAAAATTAGGTGAGGATGAAATTAATGAGGCTGAGGATGAGGATGGTGTTTATCTGATGTTTCAGATCTGTCAGGTATTTCCCAGGTTGTGATCAGGTTTACTCTTTAGATGAGATCAATTATTTTCTGGATGAGACTTTAGGAAAGGTTGCTGACATGAGGAATTTCTTTCCAGATGTAGAGATTTTAATTTTCAGTTCTACATTGTCAAAGGAGGGTAGGAGTATGTGAAAGAGGTTTAGATTAAAAACACACAGTTGTTTGACTATATTACTGAGCTCATCTCATAGACTTTAATTGTTTGTCTATCAGGTTAGTGATATATTTTATGCCTTAAACAAACATCACAGAAAAACACTAGATTTACAGAGAAACATGATTTGTCCAGTTTATGAGGCATAACTAGTTATCAGTGCTGGTCACCACCAGGGGCTCATTTTCTCTCACAGATGATTTAAGTAGTGTATCAATACATAATGTGAACATAACTGTGCATTCAGCTTTAGAGGAAATATAATGTTAGTTCAGTACACATTAAAATGTTTTTATACGTGTTTCAGTGGCGGCTGGTCAATAGAGTCCACTCCTGCCTGTCAGCATGTCACAACTTCAGTTCTGGGGTGATCGAGAAATCATCCACAGGAGATGGGTTTATGTAGTAATTCAGTATAGAGACAGAGCACATTTAGGCCACGGCCACACCGGAGGGAGAACATTGGAGGGGAACGTAATCAGCGACAGGTTATGCTAAACAAACAAAGAAAGAAAACATTCATTATTTTTAACCATGTCAAAGAATTATGTCACTGAATACGTTCCCCTCCAATGTAGTTCTTACAGTAATATGACCCGTTTCGATCTTTCTCACTGCCTGTATTCACTTCAGTGTCCTTAAACATTAGTTTTTTTTTGGATCGACAGCTTATACATATTTGCTGCACACCTTTTCACATAGCAGCTTTTAGACATTGTTCTATTTTTTGTTAAAAGTCAGAAATGACAAAGAGGCAGCCTCACGCTATACAATGTCAATGGAGACGGTTGGATTGTTTTCCCCCCGGTGGGCATGGTTTTCATTATGACAGGTGTCACTCTTTCACTATATTAGGGGTGACCCTGAATAGTCGACGATTCAATGCTTCGATAGGAGCCTGATTCGACTACCACCTCAGAGTTGAATCTTCGCAGAGGTGTTATGAAACGAGATATGGGGGCGCTCAATATCGGATTTTACATAGACGTACCTGTTCTTTCCCAAAAGGTTAATATGCTGGCAATATGTTAATTCTGTAAATAAAAATGTGAAAAGAAAGAAGCTTTTAATAAATATATTAATGTGCGTGAATAAATCCAACCACCCCTGTGACAGATTTAAGTTTCACTTCATTGATCCGTGACCATCAGTGGAGCATCTTGGCAGCAGGGATTAAATTAAAAACGTATGATGCAAGTTGTGCCAACAGCTCATGTCCTACCGCTCAACAACGACAAACACTGCGGTGCGCTTCTGCCGGCCAACGTTAACGAGCTGACTATAGCGCTATTTGAAAATACTCAAACGGACACAGGCAGATTGTGTGAAAAACTGGATTTTTCTCTTTCTATCAGGTAGGGTAGGAGTGATTTCAGAACATTTCAGCCGGTTGTAATTTGATTTTTGGATGCTGTGAATGTTTACCTAGAAAGACTTCCACTCCAGTTTAGCGTTTATTGTCTCTGCAGTTAAAAAGACAAGTATAGACAAGTATATTCTGGCTATACTTTTGTTATTTTAATCATTTCTTTCATTTTAATTTATTTATTAATAACTCTAGGTTATCTAATTAAGCGATTTGAATATATGTTCCCCTGAACTTCAGGCATTTTGCAGTTTTGACAAAACTGTTTTGACATTTTGCAGTTCCCTTTCATGGGAACATCAACGCTGCGTAGAACGCTTAGGGGACGCCTCTGATTTATACGTCTTGAAGCACTCATGCAATCGAACCAATAGTGTGACGGGACGTCAGAGCGGGTGACATCACGGACCAGGAAACTATAAAGCACTCCTGAAAACAAAGAACACCAGCTTCTGAAGCCTTCAGCAATGCTCTGTGTTATCGTGTGTCTTATTTGGTGTTGCCTGTCAATTACATATACAGAAACAATCTCTTTTGTTTAAGAACAAGAGTATCAGTATTACACCACATATATGTATATAAAATATGTATATAGAAGAATGGCGAGCAAACAGCATCAGACCGTGTGTTTCTCCCTACCCTCATTTCTTCACGGGTGGGGATACACACAAGTTCTGTGTTGTTTGTAAAGGGAGTGGAGCATGCTCAGGTGGCCCTCGAGGGGGTTGATTGCGAGCATTGTAATATAAAACCTCTCCAGTCCCGCCGGGCACTCTTTGAGGAGGGTGCCGCGGCTAGCATTCTTTGTGGTCGGGTCCCGCATCTGCCGAGGCAGAGCGGCGGCTCAGATCATGGGATTCGCAGATGAATCTGGCAGAGGGGTTAGAGACGGGTGCTGCCCTTTCTCTGCCCTTACCTTCCAGGTTCAGTGCCGTTTCCCAGGTTCCACGCTCTGCGGTTTCTTCCCCCGGGTTGAGGCACCAGTATTTCACATGTCCAGCTCTGAGGAGGTGGATATTGTGTTACCGATTTGCGAGTCGCGTTCTTCCCAGTGCTACACTACAAAGCGAGTAGGGCTGCACGCGATTTATGTATCGCTGCGAGTGAAACATGCACGTCAGTTCACAGCTGACAGGGTTCATTCATAAAAATGTCCCGAAGTGTAAAGAGAAATATGCACTAGCGGAAGTTTAGCTCCACTCCTGTTGGCTTTACTCTTGAGAGAATAAAAGTCTAACGCAAGGCTCAGATCTTGCATTTGCCGAGGCAGCGTGTGGATTAAGTCTGCAATAAAGAAGATATAGTTTGGATCTCGCGTTTGCAAGTTTGCAATAAAAAATATATACGGCTCGGATCTTGCATTTGCCGAGGCTGGGCATAGATTACGTGCCCGTAATATATATTATATATAATGTGTTTATATATATTTGGAGGGAACTGAGCAGACGGGAGTTTCCTTTTCTCTCTTTCCCTATAATTCCTTGCAAACTATTACAAGCTATAATTCTTTTTGTATTCTAATATATTCAGCCTGTCATTATTGACTGTTTGTTTCTGGCTGCATTTAATTTGAGGATTAAATGAAATATTGAATACATTAAATTCCGAGGAATTGCCACCTCGTGTGCTTCAGGGTGCAGCGGTTTCCAGTAATCAGCCAGTCAGTTCAGTTGTTCCCTGTCGGTTCGCCATGTCAGGGCACTGGTCTGACCGTTCATCTAAAAATAAATAAAATAAAAGTGTCCCCCGCAGAAAGCTTGGGGACCAGGACAGGCGACACACCTGAAGTCTTTGTTGGGTAAGACAGATCTACGAACTGTTATTATCACCAAGAAGGCTTTGAAGAGGTCCTGACGCCAGTGGCATGGGACATTTGAGGGTAGCCCCTTTTGAAGAGGGTTCTTTACCATACTATACAGTATCCGCCCCTCCTCGGTGCCCTCAGGGGGCCGTTCTGCCAATCCTGCCACCTCGTGTGCTTCAGGGCGCAGCAGTCTCCTCTGACCCTGGTTGACATTTGATTTGGTTGCTCCCTGCCGGTTCGCCGCTTCAGGGTGCCGAGTCAGATGCTCAAAAAAAAAAAAAACAAACACCAGAGGCCAGTCTTGAGAGACTGGTTCCCTTAGTAGAATTTCTGGTAGAATGGAAACTTCTTCCAAGTATTTCTCAATGGGTAGCCTACTGCTCACAATAGAAAAGGGTTACAGAACTCGGGTCTCACCCGCCCCAATTTAACAGGGTCTTCCCTATAGTAGGTGGACCCCTTGCAGTCTCTGGTATTGGAACACGTTTTCTTCGTGGTACCCAGAGGCGAAGGCCTGCTGTGCATACAAGAAATCTGTCCTGGGACTTGGCTTTTGTATTCATCTCTCAAAGAATTGGAGATTTACAAGCACTTTCTGTTGCTCCTTCATGTTTGGAATTTGCGCCTGGAATGATCAAGGCTTTCCTGCATCATAGACCTAGGTATATACCCAAGGTCCACACCAATATCCTAGGGCCGATCGTACTGCAGGCCTTCTGTCCTCCACCTTTTACAAACCTGGATCAAGAGAAACTAAATGACATTCCCCTTAATGACATTTGTGATGCTGCTGGGTGGTCATCTCAGCATACATTTATGAGGATTTATAACCTCAATTTGGGCTCCACTCCAAGGTCCAAGGAATAACAATCAGGTGTTTGGTCTTATGGCCTAGTTGGGATTGCGTTCCCAAAGCGTTCTATGCAGCGTCATAGAATAATCACTAATTCAATTCTGTAAATTAATGTTTGATAAAAAATTATTATTATTATTTTTTATTAAATTTATTATAATTTTAGCTTTTTGGTGCATCGATGTTGCGCTGCAGAATAGTTAAAGCTTGCTCGCACAGGCAATTTAGCCGATTTAATTTGATCTTTTCACATTTATTCATTTGGCAGATTCTTTTAACCAAAGCGACTTACAAGTGAGGAATGCAACAAGCGAGTCTTCATGACAAGGCAAATAGATACAAGAAGTGCTCACTATACAAGTTTTAGGCAGTGCTCAGAGTATCATAAGCTACAATAGAGAGGGATTAGAGGAAGTGAAAGGATAGGAATATTTTTTGTTTGTTTGTTTGTTTTTAGGATGAGGTGAAGTGCTCACAAAAGAGATGAGTTTTCAGCTGTCTTTTGAATATTGCCAGGGATTCTGCATTCCGGATGAAGATCGTTCCACCAGCAAGTAACAGTGAATGAGAATGTCCTGGAGAGTGATTTTGTGCCTCTCTGTGACGGTACCACAAGCCTTCGCTCCTTTAATGAGCGTAGGCTTCTGATAGGAGTGTAGACTCGTAAGAGTGAGTGGAAGAAAGAGGGTCCTGAGCCTGTGGTAGATCTGTAAGCAAGCGTCAAAGCCTTGAATTTGATGCGAGCAGCAAGTGGTAGCCAGTGCAGAGAGATGAAGAGAGGCGTGACATGGGCTCTTTTCGGGACAACAGCAGGCCGAGTGACTCAGAGCCGTCGCAGCGCAGACAAACAGTTAAGTTACCCGAGTTAATAATCAGCAAGTTCAGCGGTGAAATTAGCTTGTGGCAAGACTTTTGGAATCAGTTTGAAACTGCTATTCACAAAAATGGCGCGCTAAGCAAAACAGAGAAGTTTAATTACTTAAAGACGTATCTAACCGGCGCTGCTTCAAAGGCAATAGCGGGACTGATGATGACAGACGGCAATTACGATCACGCGATCGATCTGCTTCAGAACCGGTTCGGAAGAAAGGATCTGCTCATTAACGCGCATATGACTAAGTTGCTGAATCTCTGCCCAGTAAAGAAATCACATGAAGTGTCACATTAGAAGTGTTCTAAAGCTCTCTGCGCGCATAATCGACCCAATAGGCTTTCTTACCCCATTCACTGTGCGAGTGAAATGCCTTTTCCAAGAGATGTGGATACAAGGCCTTGGCTGGGATGAGGAGCTGCCCACAGATCTTGCACAAGAATGGCAAGGATGGTGTTCAGAACTTCCACAGATCCACCACATCATCATTCCTCGCTGGTATGGAATAAAATCTGAGCACAGACACGATGCACAACAACTCCACGTGTTCTGTGATGCAAGCGAGAAAGCTTACAGTACTGTTGCCTACCTGCTGCGAGTAGCTGATGATGGAACAAAGACCACATGCCTTGTTGCTTCAAAGTCCAGGGTAGCCCCCCTGAAGAAGATATCACTGCCTCATCTTGAGCTCATGGGAGCAGTGATTGGAGCAAGACTAGGAACCAGCCTGTTAAAGCCTTTGAATGTGGAGCTCCATCAAGTTCACATGTGGACAGATTCGATGATTGTAAAGCAGTCCAGCTCACAAATGGAAACAGTTTGTGTCAAACAGAGTATCTGAAATCCAGTCTCTAACTAACCCTGCAATGTGGTCTCACTGTAAAGGCAAGTTCAATCCAGCTGACCTCCCCACTAGAGGTCAGACTGCAGCTAAACTGAAGGAAAATGAACTCTGGTGGAAGGGACCTTCATTTCTGACTGCACCAAATCTGTTGGAAGAGAGCAATGAAGAACAAAGTAATGGAGATGTCACTAATGAGCAAAAGCAAGATCAGCAAATCATCGTGCAACTCAGTAGCAGCAGTGACCAAGAGGGAACGGAACCTGTGCTTGATTTAATGAAGTACAGCAAACTGAAGACAGTATTGCGAGTCACCGCTTGGATCAAACGGTTTGTGCACAATGCAAGTTCAAGCTCCAAGAGATGCGGGGAGTTGACTGTCAGTGAAATGTTTGAGGCTGAGAAGTACTGGATAAAAGTGACTCAAGATGGCAGCTTTAGCCATGAAATCAATTTGCTGAAAGCTGGTAAAACCTTGAACTCTGATTCAAAAATCAGAGACCTAAAACCATTCCTTGACGAAGATGAATTGCTCTGTGTTGGAGGCAGACTGCAACAGTCAGACTTTAGTTACAGAGAGAAACATCCATGGATTCTTCACAGCAAAGACCGATATTGTGAGCTGCTGGTTCAGCACAACCATGAATTTATCATGCATTCCGGTCTGAGAGACACGCTAGTACAAATTAGAACTAGACACTGGATTTTGCGAGGCAGACAAATTGTGGAGAGTATTCTGTCCAAATGTTCTGTGTGCAAAAGATTCAAGGCAAAGCCCGGACAGCAGGACACTGCTCCATTACCACGAGACAGATTAACAGAAAGTCCTCCATTTGAAGTAACTGGTGTAGACTTTGCAGGTCCACTGTATGTGAAGAGTGATCGTGTGCAATGCAAGGCTTATGTTGCTCTGTTCACATGTGCCGTCACTAGAGCAGTGCATTTGGAGCTGGTTTCAAGTCAGTCAACTGAAAGTTTCTTGTTAGCACTCAAGCGATTTGTTTCCAGAAGAGGACTGTGCAGAGTCATTTATTCAGACAATGCCAAAACCTTTAAAAGAGCAAATCAAGACCTTAGCGAGCTGTGGCAAGCTATCAAAGATCCACAGCTGCTGGAATACTTCTCAGGGAAGGGCATCACCTGGCGTTTCATTGTGGAACGAGCAGCCTGGTGGGGTGGATTTTGGGAGAGGCTTGTAAGGTCTGTGAAAACATGCCTGAGGAAGGTGCTAGGAAGAGCATCACTCACCTTTGAAGAAATGTCTACACTCCTCTCAGAAGTAGAGGCCACACTGAATTCTAGACCCCTTACCTTTGTCCACAATGAGCTCGATGAGCCATAACCACTAACGCCTGCACACTTCTTGGTTGGTGAGCGACTTACTTCACTGCCCCCAAAACCATTTCCAGCAGACCATGATCATCCCACCGTCAGTAAAGAAGACATGACAAAACGGTGGAGATACAGGAACCGACTCATGACCAATCTCTGGAATCGCTGGAGAAAGGACTATCTACTGGACCTGAAATCTGCGCATTCCTGCAACACACAAAAACCTACTGAGTTAAAGATAGGTGACATAGTTCTCATCGGAGATGCCAACATGCCAAGACAAAGATGGAAGTTAGGAAGAATTGAAGAGCTGTTTCAAGGCAGAGATGGAAAAGTTAGATCCTGTGCTGTTCGCACATCCACAAGGACTGTGTTAAAGAGACCCATTCAACTGCTTTATGCATTAGAGATTTAAGTTGATGAACATTTGTTCATGGGGGGAGGATGTTGTGAATTAATTTAGAGTAATAATAGCAAGTGGAGTACCTGTGATACCCAGTGATGAGAGGGTGGACAGAAGGATCTGATGATTCACCGTGTCAAAGGCAGCAGATAGATCGAGCAGAATGAGAACTGATGACTTGGAATTAGCTTTTATACATGAGATGCATAACTATCTGCAGTGTGGCCTTTCTGCAGTTATTTATATATATATTTTAAGGTTTATTGATCCAAAATATTATTCATGTTCTTCTATATCTTTGAGTGGTGTTCTGTACATCGTGGCTGTGAATGTTTATCAACGTTGCCTTTCATCTGTTTAAAAAAAGATAAAATCATTATCATTTCTGTGTCCTGCTCCATCTCGTGCATGTTCACCACGTAAACCTTTCAAAGTCTGTGCGCATCTAATAGATCTAGTGGAAATCTCTTATTTTGAAATAAACTATCACACTGATGACATCATTTGACTTCCTTCTTCCTATTTCCTGAAGATCAATGAAGAAAGGCCAATGGAAAGTCCACCATCTCTTTTCAGTTATCAGAAATTTTAATTAGAAAATCATAATTTCATATGAAGCTTTTAGTTGAAGTCACTGATATGACCTAATTTATTGTTAGGGAATTAAAAAAAAAACTAGAATACAAATGAATTAGATTACTTAATTTAGTGAGTATACCATTATTAACAACATGTCGGTTGACACCTTGGAGCAGCCATTTTGTAAAATGCATTTTTCATGAAAATTGTCACTGGTATTACTTTTTATGAAAACTGTCACTGGTGTTACGTCACTGGTGTTAACCGTTTATAGATAAACTTTATTTAAAGCTATTCATTTAGTTCTTTTGCATAAAATAGCACTAAGATTACATGATTCTAACTTTTCATTGTTAATCCTACTTTGGTCAGATATGGCTAAATTAAGGGTATATGGCTAAATTCAGCGCAGCGACTTTACAAACAGCATATTTTACAGACAGTTTTTAAATGTTGTTTATGATATTTTACTGACTGCTTTCACTAAGTGTCAATGATAGTTTTTGATTGTATACCAAATTTAAGAATTTAGTCTCAACTACTGAAATGTAGTTGAAGAATAAGGATCTTTGGTCTTGTGTATACGTCACTGGTTATTCATGGTGTCACTTGTGTTACTGTTTTTTGTCTGTCACATTAAATAAAATGTGTCATATGTGACATGGTAATAATTTTACATTAATTGAATTCTGCTACACTCAAGAATTAAGATGTAAAGGATTGCATCATTACTTGTTTATATTTCAAATATTTTCATTGTTATAGCAAATACATGGTTGCGAAATTGAATTAACATCATTCAATCACACTTAACTAAACTAACCTGATTAAAATAAAAAAAACACAATCTCCTTATTTTTTGCATTATCATTTTTATTCTGTAACCCTGACTGCATGTGCTAAAACAATGAGAAATACTATTTTACAAACACGTTTAAAAATGCCAGAGAAGTAAGGTAGTACCAGTGACAAAAACATGGATAGATGCAGTCTTTAAATAAATGCACAAAAAATAAATCATTAAGCTGTCATTTATGTATATTCATAAAGTCAAAGGGTAATATAATAATGTGGTCTAAGTTTAAATGTTAGAAAAAGAAAAACATTTTAAGATATCTTGCCATACCAAAAGTGGACGTTCTGAGATTGATTGCTCATGTCACGCTCTCTCACACGGTATCGCGAGAGTTTCTCCATGCAGGCTTTTGTAAACAACAGTCAAGATGGCATTCCAGGGACCAGTTACGGCAGGGCCCCTTTCTAACTGCTGGTGCGTAGGAAGATGTGCCACGCCGTGATTGGATCTTTGGTGAATGAACATTAATAAATGTTCAGCAACATCAGATAAGATGTTGGGACAACTACCAGACACCTCTTCCAGAACAGGAAGGGGGACCTTCTACACCCACCAAAACCAAGGAGAGGACTTCTCATTGGACGACACATTGACTCTAACCACCAAACTCATTCCTAAGGTTTAGGCAAGGACTGCCATAAAAATTACTTCAGGACCTCCTGGAGTGAGCAGCAGTGACTGAAATAAAGAGAGGCCACAGAGATCTATCTAAATCCATTCATACCTATGTTTGGAGGCCTTAATTTGATCTAAACTGCATCACATCCACTCCATCTTCATGCAAAGCACACTGACTGTTAAAACAGCAGGTCATGGGACAGACCTGTTCACAGATAAACAAATGCATGGACGATGTTTTAACCATTTCATAGTGTGTTTGGTGTCTATCTGTTCCCTACGATGCCTTTAATAATTTGAAAGAGGTTTGGTAAAGAAATAATGCATGGGTAAAATGTTAAAGACACTACTTTAACACTGTACTTTATGCTATGCAAATGAGTTCCACACAAGGGTGGGCAACACCGGGGCTGCTTCAGATAACAGTGGCCAATCACACTCCAGGATCGGCAAGGTGCCACATTTCAATCTCCTCCTCGTCAGAAAGGGATAAATATGTCCCCCGGGTAGACACACCCAAGACGGTTAAGGTGAAGCTTTCACGAGCAAAACCTTTTACATTGCTTTCAGCTGCACTCTAACTGCAAAAGGGCCCCAGCGTTGAGGGACTTCATCTGACCCTTACAGCTCCTACAGCAGCGCAGCCAGTCCGTAAAGGACCTCTGCATCGGCAGACATTGCCTGTACCACACGGCTCCTCAGGGACGCAGCCAGCCTGCAAAGGAACCTGTGAAGATTCATCTGACCCAGCTGCCCAGTCCATCCTAAAGGACCCTCTTGGCGCAACTGAAGTTCAGCATCCTCCAGCCCAGCGTGGCACGACTACTGGATCACAACTCCACGCCCTCCCACTGCACGCAGCCTGCAGCCTCAGTGGAAGACGTCTCTGCTACCCGATTGATCACCCGACTGTGTGGAGCGTAAATATAACCTCTTTTCTAGAGACCTTGGCATTAGTTTATACATGCAGTATATGTTTTTCTAACCTGTTTAGATAACAGTTACTAAAGGTCAGTTTGTTACAAATAATAGGGATATTATTTGTTGAATGATAAATAAGCAATTATTTATAACCATTTTACCAGAGCCATTAGGTGGCTTCCATAAGCATTCCCATACAATTTTCTTCCATCCTACATTCAGTTCAATGGCATTGCATTTATTCATTCTGTGTTCACTTCATTTATTTGTTTCTTTGATTTAATTCAGTATTCTCCTTTGATTATTATTTTACTATCTTTTAGAAGTGCATACTCATTATTCCATTATTAATCGTTGTGGTATTTACTCTTGCATGTTTATTGCTAATAAATTTAATTGATTTTATTATTACTGTGTCTTCCTTGTGTTGATGATCAAAGATTCTAATAGTTGGCCAGACTCTCACAAATCCTTCAGATAAATCAGTTGACCGACTCCCTCTAGTTTATATTAATTCTTAATTATTGAACAGCTCTTTTGGAGTGTTCTTCAATTGTTAAGATAGTATTCTTAACTGGTGCCCCGTATTACAAAAGGGGGAGGGGTCATCTGATACACTTATAACCACACCTTAAGTGACACATGATCAAAAATCACTACTCCACTACGTGGAGTAAAAATCACTACAGGGCGAGAGTTGGTTCATACGAGTAAACTCCACCACTGAGAAAATCACTCATCATCTATAGGTGTAACATAAGCTGTTGAACATAAACAATGAAATGTTCACATTAATAAATAAAAATAATTAATAAATAGCACCTGTGCTTTAAGATGGCGGCTATTTGTAGGTGTGTCTCCTGTCCTTTATGGCTAACCAAGCGGCAACCTCCCCCAGTCTCTCGTGAAGCCAATACGGAAGTAACTTAAACTGCGATTCATCGACTGGCCGCTAGGGACAGGCTCCAAAAGAGAGCAGAATCTCATTGAGTCCCATGTTAAATTGGCCAAGTTTATAGCAGAAAAAAAAATATGTTTACAAGTTGGTTCAAACTGTGGTTTTGGTCTATATGTAACTGAGGACAGTTAGTAGTTGCTGTGCTAGTAAACCTCACTCCTCTGGTCTCGAGATGCTATAGCAACTCACACTAGAGGTTGCAGCCTTTAGCTTCCTCGTTAGAGCGTCCGACTTCCACATCGGAGACCGGGGTTCGAGGCCCACACAGAGCGGGGCGAGTAGGACCTGGGTAGAGGGTTACATATACTGCTAATCTTGCCCTTCATGACAACTCTGAGGTGGGTGAATTTTTTTATAACTCATCCATTTAAATTATATTAAGCCTTAAAGTTCTGCATAATTAAAAGCGTGGTCACTTGAGTGACAGGTGGATTGCCTCTGCTGTCTGTGAGCTGTCATGTTACCTAAGATAATTCCAGCCGCTGAATTTGGCATCTCAGCTGTATTTGTGCTTTTTTCTCGATTATTTTATACAATTATAAAATATGGCTTGCTGCATAATATTCGAGACTGATGTGTGTCTGTGTAGATGTGCTCGAATGCGGAAGATATAACAGACACACGTTGTTGGATCGTGGCATTGGCTGAAAGTTTTGGTTGTGAGATTTACTACAATGACAATGCCGGGAGGATATTAAAATCCGACAGCACTGCTTGGATATTATAACTAAAACCGCTGCACTATTTTGAAAAAATATACTTTGGACACAGGCTCATTTGTTTGTTAGATACGATCGTAAAGAGTTTTACAACATACAGTGGGGATCGAAAGTTTGGGAACCCCTTTCAGAATCTGTGAAAATGTAAAAATTTTTTAACAAAACGAGATCATACAAAATGCATGTTATTTTTTGTTTAGTACTGTCCTGAGTAAGATATTTTACATAAAAGATGTTTACATATAGTCCACAAGACAAAACAATAGCTGAATTTATTAAAATAACCCCATTCATAATTATGTGAAGCATTGATTCTCAATACTGTGTGTGGTCACCTGATGATCCATGACTGTTTTTTATGTTTTGTGATGGTTGTTCATGAGTCTCTTGTTTGTCCTGAGCAGTTAAACTGAGCTCTGTTCTTCAGAAAAATAAGATTTGGGGATTGAAAACTTTTGAACAGGATGAAGATGTCCACATTTTTCTTATTTTGTCTAAATATCATTGTTTTTTATTTAGTATTGCCCATCGGTGAATGTTTGAACCTTTTTTAATGGTTGAGTTTGAGTGCTTTTCCTGACTTCCTTAATTATCACTAACAAGCTCTATGTGCGAAAATGCAGAACATGAAAGAGATCGTGGATGTGTTCATGAAAATCGTCTGCTTCAGTACATGCATGCTTACTTCAGTATGGAAGCCCGTTTCCTCCACAGTTGAGTAAAAAAATATAATTCTGTAAGTCATAATAATGAGAAACTTTCTCATAATTATGACTTAGTATCGGGGGCGCCAGCGAGTATCGCATGGAGTAGACGTATTTTTTCTGCGTGCTTCATTTCCCTCGATTATTCTTCATTTTTATCAATATTTCTACGGTTAATTTTTGCTCATTATCATCCTTAACGATCGCAGACGTCATGACTAAGCCAAAATCAAAGAAAGGAGATAAATCAGCTGAGGATTTGGGTGAGCAAGGAATCTGTCAGTCAGGCGAAGCACAGGCCGTTGCTAGCCCCACGGAACCTGTTAACCTTGCTGACATTATGGAGGCTATCAAATCAATGAACGGCTCCATGAATGAAAAATTCGATTCTTTGGAATCTACACTGTCTCAGGCTTTGGCCACGCTGTCGGAAGTTACTTCGCGAGTCACGGAACTCGAAAAGGCCAGTGCAGATTACGAGGGCCACATTTCTGAACTTGAGGCTCATTGCCGTGACTGGTTTGAAACATGCAAATCTCTGACATCTAAGTTAGATGATCTTTAATGTTTTGCCGCCGCAAGTGCCCTTAAGATCATTGGTCTGCCCGAAAAAGTGGAGGAAGGCCACCCGACTCAGTTTGTTGCTGACTTCCTTGTGCAAATACTAGGCGCCAGAAATTTTCCAAAACCTCCGAAGATCGACCGAGCCCACCGAACGGGCCCGGTTGGTAACGCACAGTCCTGTCCTCGGACTATGGTGGCCAGGCTGCATCATTATCCTGATAAAGAGAAGATTCTACGTCTTGCGCGGCTGTCTTCATCTTTGACATACAACGGAGTGCGCATTCTCATCTTTCCCGACTTCACCTCCGAGGTTCTGAAACAGTGTCAAGCTTTCAACGCCGTGAGTAAAAGGCTCAAGGAGGCTAATGTTCGACATGGGTTGCTCTTTCCTGCTCGCCCCTACTTGTGACTCACAACTCAACTAAACATGTTTTCGACTCAGCCGAGAAAGCTCAAGCCTTTGCTAACTCTATTACAGCCGAGGACAACTCTGCACAGTCTGCATAAATGTTTTTTGCAGTCAGACTGTTTGGCAAGCCTTTTGACATTTATAAGTTTGGTCATCCCATTTGCGGGGCCTTCGTGAGTACTATATAATTGCTGGCGCAGATCAGTTTGATCTGTATATTTTTCTTTCATCTAACGTTATGTTAAGAGCATAATATGTGACAGAGCATTCTTAGTGTTTATTGATTTGATGACTAACTTGTCTTTTTCTTCATATGTAAATATTTAAAGGGATTTGAGGTGCGGTTCCTTAGGCATTTTCCTATTTTTTTTTTTGCTTTGTTTTATTGGTTTGTAATTTTGTAATACTGCTACTCTTTGTTACTTTTCGGCTCCACAGTATATATGGGTTTTTTACACCACTTGGTTTGGGGAAGCGGCTTGGATGGGGTGGGAGGACGTAGTTTGTGTTTATTGTTTATTATTGTTGACCCTTCATTTTATCTGTGCGATTCTGCAGCTAAGTTGATATATTTTGTAAAATGGCACATACAATAACTTCACCACAAGGAGGCGATATTACTTTAGCTAGCTGGAATGTGCGTGGCTTGAATAGTCAGGTGAAGCGAGCTAAAGTGTTCTCGTATTTACGCTCCATTTCAGCTGACATAATTTTCATACAGGAGACGCACATTAAGCATGGTGAACAGAAGCGCCTAAGATGTAATTGGATTTCCCATGTATTTCAATCCACTTTTTCGTGTAGGGCCAGAGGGGTTGCAATATTGCTGCGTAATTCTGTTCCGTTCAAACATATTTCTACGTTAACAGATCCTAACGGTCGTTATATTCTTGTCACCGGCTTAATCGCCTCTAAACATTTTACTTTTTTAAATCTTTATGGCCCTAACTATGACGATCCTGCTTTTTTTCGTAAGGTATTTAATCTTCTACCTTCTCTTACCGATACTCACTTTATAGTTGGTGGTGACTTCAATTGCATATTGGACCCCGTCTTGGACAAATTTCCTGTTCCCTCAGATCCATCTTTTAACGCTATGTCAGTCATTAAACATCTTGGTGAGTCACTGGACATTGTTGATATCTGGAGGCTACACCATCCCACCGATAAGGAGTACTCTTTCTTTTCCCATGTCCATAAATCGTATTCAAGAATAGATTACTTTTTTATAGACTCTAAATTATTATCTAACGTCTTTGCATCTAAATATTACAACATACTGATCTCTGATCATTCTGCTGTTACTGTATCTTTTGATTTTGGTTGGGCTAAGCCAAGTTATAATTGGAAATTCAATGCTTACCTCCTTACAGATGTGAAATTTTGCCAGCATATTTCAGATTCTTTGACAGAGTTTATTGAGATCAATGACAAAGGTGATGTCTCCGACTCTGTCTTATGGGAAACTTTTAAAGTAGTGATGAGGGGACATATAATTTCCTATGAGTCAGCAGCAAAGAAACTCAGACAAAAACGTTTAGCGGAAATAGATGTCCGTCTTACCCAATTGGAAAAATTATATAGGGATACTGCAGACTCAGATGTTTTAAATGATATTATGTCGCTTAAATATGAATATAATAAGATTACTTCAGATCAGGTGAATGAGATGTTGCTAAAAATTAAGCAGAAACATTTTGAGATGTTTGAGGTATTGGATGCTTTTCATGCCTTCCCTAACGGGAAGGCTCCTGGCCCTGACGGCTTTTGTATAGAATTTTATAAGAGGTATGCTGGTAGAATAGCACCCCTTATGTTACGGATGTTCAATCATTCTTTTTTTGAGCAGAAATTTCCTCCTTCTCTTTACTTTGCCAATATTTCTTTACTTCTTAAGAAAGGCAAGGATGAGACCAATGTGTCTTCTTTTCGTCCAATTGCTCTTCTCAATACTGATTTAAAAGTGTTCACCAAAATTTTGGCAACTAGATTAAACAAATGTATTTCGACTATCATTCACCCTGACCAAGTAGGCTTTGTCCCTAATAGATTTTCTTTTTTCAATGTCAGACGTTTTTTAAATATAATCTACTCTAAGCAAAAAACTCACTCTAAATTGGCTATTATTGCATTAGATGCAGAGAAATCTTTTGATCAAGTTGAATGGAATTACATTTTAACCACTATTAGAGAATTTAATTTGGGAGATAAGTTTTCTTCTTGGGTCAGTATGTTGTACCACCATCCATGCGCATCTGTTTTAACAAATCTTGACAGATCGCCACAATTTGAATTGCACAGGGGCACACGACAGGGGTGTCCACCTTCACCCCTGTTGTTTGCCATTGCCATAGAACCTTTGGCAATTGCTATTAGACACCACCTGCAGATTCCACCTTCAAGCATAGGCCAGGTAGATCATGTTATATCTCTTTATGCCGATGACGTTCTCTTGTACCTTTCAGATCCTGAGCGCTCTGTTCCCCCTCTGTTGGATTTATTAAATTCATTTAGCACCATTTATATTGAGAATGTTTCTCATAATGACTTAGTATGTCAGAATAATGAGAAAATTTCTCGTAATAATATGACTTAGTTTCTCATAATAATTAGAAACTTTCTTGTAATAATGACTTAACATCTCATAACAATGAGAAATTTTCTCATAATAATGACTCAACATCTCATAATAATGAGAAACTTTATTGTAATAATGACTTAGTATCTCATAATAATGAGAAACTTCTACGCATGCGCAGAGCAGCGGAGCAAAAGGGCGTGGCACGCCCAACATCCGCTGGTCAAATGCGAGAACTCTGCGATCATGGCACTTCTGCAAAAGTGTAATCTATAATATCATTAAATAAAACCATTTTTTTTTTTTTTTTATTTATACATTTATTTATTGCTTTTCTTTTTCACAGAACAAACAAAACAAAGACAACAATGAAAAAAAAAAAAAAAAAAACCCTATAACAAAACAAACAGAACATTTGAGGGACAGATGCATACAAAGACAAATTATCTTTATAGACAGGTAATGCTTAAGCTGGACATAAATTCGTAAATGTTGTAGAGTCACTTAATCTTATTAAAATAAAATATCTACTACCCTTATGATTACTGTGTACAATACAACAAGAAATATAAAGTGCATTGCCCTGACTATTGTCAGCTGTCTAATAAGACTTTAGGCACTACATTAAGCAGATTATCAATAAATACAAAGAGATTACACTCCGTTACTAATAATTTGACATTAACAGGGGTCATTGGCTATGAATGCACTACATCGGTTACCTTAAGATGTTCTAAAATCTGTCCCCAAATTTTATCAAATACCTCAGGTTTATCATTGTTAATGTATCTCAATCTCTCCAATGCAAGCATGTTTACAAGATCTCTACCCCACATTTCAAACTTAGGCACAGAATCAGTTTTCCACATTCGTAAAATCAGCCTCTTAGCAATTACCATACCAAATAAAACAGCTTGTCTTTCATATGTATTAGACCTTTCTAGATTACTAGATATCCCAAGAATAGCTAAAAGTGGACATGGTTCGAGATTCTTTTTAAATGCTTTAGAAAAGCAATCAAATATGCTTTCCCAATATTCTTGTAATTTAGGGCACAACCATAGTGTGTGAGTCAAAGAACCCTCTGCTACTTTACATCTATTGCAGAGTGGAGAAACCTCTGGAAAAATGCTATGCAGTTTCACCTTAGAGAAATATATTCTATGCAAGGTTTTAAACTGAATTAAATTATGCCTTACATTAATTGAACAAGTGTGTATATTCTCAAGACCTTCTTCCCAACTGTCTGGATCAATCTCTAGACCTAATTCTATCTCCCAGGCCTGTTTGACTGTAGTTCTATCTACAGTTTCTTGTTTTAACAGAATACTGTAGAAATATGACATTGCTCTCCGGTGCAAAGGATTGAACTTATTAATTTCTTCAAGTACATCATGCTTGGTCATCACATTCGGATTTGACATCTGTTTTTTCACAAAATCTCTAACTTGTAGATATCTAAAAAAATTTGAGATGTTGATATTAAATGTCTTCTTTAATTGTTCAAATGAGGCAAATGTCCCATCTATATATAAATCTTTTATGTTTTGTATGCCATTCTTCTCCCATTGTGTAAAACCTAAGTCAAGCAAACCAGGAGGAAAGGCATGATTCTGACATATAGGACTATCTAGGTACTTGTCAGGAGCCTTTAAATAGGTTTTGATCTGTTTCCATATTTTTAGCGCATTATTTATAACAAAATGATTATCATATAAGGTCGGATCAATTTTTGTAGGACTATTAAGAAGAGCAGCAAGAGACGTCTTGTTACAAAATGCTTGTTCCATTTTAAGCCAAGATGGATCTCTATCTGCTTCAATAGGGCGCTTTTTCCACCATGCAAAAATACTAAGGTTAGCTCCCCAATAGTAATATTTGAACTGCGGAAGTCCAAACCCTCCCTCTTTTTTAATTTTACATAAATGTTTCTTAGATATTCTCACATTCTTATAATCCCACAAAAAAGGCACAGCATCTAATTGTTTAAAAAAACTTTGTGGGATAAAACAGGGGATTGCCTGGAAAATGTACAAAAATCTTGGGAGTACTACCATCTTGACTGAGTTAATTCTCCCTCCCATTGACATGGGCAATGTCCTCCAAAATTCAATATTTTGCTTTAACTGATCTAACATTCATTGCCAATTTGTCCTAAGCAGATCTTTGGGTTCTTTAGTAATTGTAACTCCAAGATATACAAAAGAATTATACGTTTTTTTAAAAGGTATGGATTTCAGAAATTGGGGATCAATAGATGTTGTAACAGGCATCAATTCACTCTTTTCCCAATTAATTGTAAAGCCTGAAAATGATCCAAATGTTTTAATCAAAGCCAAAACTGAAGGGATAGACTTTTGAGGGTTGGAAATATATAACAAAATGTCATCTGCATATAATGAAAGATGATGGGGGATACCTTTAATGTTTACAGGAAAAATCTCTGGATGTTGCCTAATACTTACAGCTAGAGGTTCAATAAGAATTGCAAACAAAAAAGGCGAAAGTGGGCATCCCTGACGTGTTCCCCTACATATCTTAAAGGGAGAAGACACGTTTTGGTTAGTGATGACAGATGCAACAGGATGAGCATAAATAGTATTAATCCAGCCCGTAAAGACTGGCCCAAAGCCAAATGCTTCTATGACCGACCTCATATATGACCATTCCACTTGGTCAAAGGCACGCTGTGCGTCCAGAGAGATAATAACCGTGTCTGTTTGATGCTTGGCATATAAAATATTAAAGAGGCGGCGTAAATTAAAAAACATGTATCTACCAGGCATAAAGCCTGTTTGGTCTGAATGTATAATAGTGCAAATATGACTTTTCAAACGATTTGCCAATATTTTTCCGATAAGTTTTGTTTCTATTGGGATCAATGAAATAGGACGATAAGAAGAAACTAATAATGGATCACGTCCTGGTTTAGGAATTAGGGTTATATTGGCCTGATATAAAGTAGGAGGCAATTCAGATATGTCACGACTATATTTATACATGCGTAAAAGAAGGGGGGAAATTATGTCACTAAATTTCTTAAAGAATTCAATAGTAAACCCATCAGGGCCAGGAGATTTATTGTTTGGAAAAGAAAAAATGGCTTTATTAATCTCTTTAAGGCTTATGTCTGCATCTAGATGTTTAACTGCTTCTTCATTTAATTTAGGAAGATTCAAATTGGCTAGGAAATCTACTGCAGTGTAGTTGTATTGTCCTGAGACCGGTATACGCCTTCATAAAATTTAGCGAAGCTCCTATTTATATCAATTGGGTCGTTTATGAGTTTGCCGTTATTCAATCTAATTGAATGAATAGCTCGGGATGCTTGAGCCTGCCTCAACTGACGAGCAAGCAACTTTTGCGGCTTGTCACCCAATTCAAAATATTTTTGTTTAACTTGATTAAGCATTTTTAATACATTTTTGGACATAAATGCATTATATTCATATTTTAATTTTATAATTTTGCCAAGGGTTTCAGCATTTTGAGTGGCTCTATATTCCTTCTCCAACTGTGCTAGCGCATCCTCGATTTCCTTCAGTTTACCTCTTTCCTGTTTCCTTTCTGCTGCCTCATATGCTATTATATTTCCTCTCAACACAGCTTTCATAGATTCCCATAAAGTTGCATCGTGAACATCACCTTTATCATTTGTAGAAATAAAAAAATCTATTTTCTCCCTAAGGTAATCGCAGAAGTGAGTATCTTTTAATAAATTATTATTCATTCGCCATGTATATTCTCCTCTAATTATACCTAAATTCAAATCCAATGAATGTGGGGAGTGATCCGATATTAACACATTATGATATTTTGAGGCAACAGCCCTAGAAATTAATTTGGAATCAACTAAAAAATAAACAATTCTTGAATAAGATTTGTGCACAGAAGAGAAAAAAGAATAATCTCTGTCAGAGGGTACTCTCCAAATATCTACTATATTGAGATTTTTAATATAATTATTAATAGTTGTACAAGACTTTGAAACAGTTAACTGACTTGGCTGTCTATCAAGAGCTGGGTCTAGGACACAGTTAAAATCTCCTCCAATGATGACATTTGTGTTTTGTAGGTTAGGAATAGCTTCAATTACTTTAATGAAAAATGATGGATCATCGAAATTCGGGCCATATAAATTGACAAGTGTAACTGGAGTCTGATTAATCATCCCTTGAACCACAATGTATCTACCATTTTGATCTGAAATAGTTTGTTTATGTATAAATGGAAAATTCTTCCTAATAAGGATAGCAACTCCCCTAGCCTTTGTTGTAAAATTAGACTGATATACCTGGGAGGCCCAGGCTGGCTTAAGGCATCTCTGAGCTGTTTTTTTCAAATGCGTTTCCTGGAGAAAATGTATATCTGCTTTAAATGTCTTTATGTGCGCAAATACTTTCCCCCTTTTCAATGGGCTATTTAAGCCACGTACATTCCAGCTTAAGAATCTAACCAACCCCTCAGTCGAATTACTCAGAGCTATAATCCAGTAGACATTTATGATAAAGTGCCCTTAGAACAACATAAATTATATAACATAACACAAGAACGCTGACATAATAATTAGTACATAGTCCCTCATAGAACTCAAAGAACATTCCCCCATACTCCCAGCAAGTCCATCTTTCTCTTCTGCTTCACTTAAACCTAACATCACGGTACTGTGGATGTAGGTTCCCATTCGTTATACCAATCAAAACAGAAACAATATAGGCTATGCTCCATCCAACCTCCCTCTGAATTATTAATATCTTATTATATAAAAAATTAAATCTCACCCTTTTACCTTGAACAAATCAGTCTGATAACATGTAAGAAAAAATTTGTCACTCATCTGCATTGTAGACCATCGAAATAACTGAACACATCGATGATTCAAAACTTCAAAGTTCTTGGCCGCCACTGGACCAGTTCGCCACCTTGTCGCTCAGAAATTCGTTCGCAGATTCTGGGTTCTCAAACGTCGTCGTGATGCCGTCCGCTGTTACAATGAATCTTGCCGGAAAACGAAATCCGCACCGTATCTTCATAGCTCTACACTTCTCTCTGATGCTGTTGAACACCTGCCGTTTTTTCAAGGTATCCGTTGTCAGGTCTGGGTATATTGATACTCGTGCTCCCATATAGATCAGCGGTTGGTTCTGTCTGGCCAAACGTAAGACGAGCTCTTTGGTCTGATAATGGTGAAGCCTGACGATGATTGCTCTCGGCCTATCGTTAGTCGCCGGTTTTAGACTACGGTGCGCCCGGTCAACCTGAACCGGAGTTTGAAAATGTTCCTCTCCAAAGAGCTTCGGAAGCAGCATTTCGACGAACCTGGTAGGTTGTCCTTGCTCCTCTTTTTCTTTTATACCTACTATCCGGATGTTTTGGCGACGGGATCGAGATTCCAAGTCGTCCAGTTTTGCATACATTTGCGATGACTCCGTAGTCAACTTTGAACACAGCAGCTCTAAGGCCTCAATACGCTGTTCATGTGCATTCGACGCTTGTTCAATTCCATCCACTCGCACGACAACTTCATCTACTGCATTTTTTAGTGTGGAGAGTGAAGCTGAGATATCTTTAAACCTCTTGTCCATATTGGCGCTAAGAGTATTAATAGCGACCATTAGCATCATTACTAACCGATGGAGCGGGGGAGCTCGTGCTAGCATCCGCTCCTTTAGCGCCTTCGCTAGCTTTCATCGTCCTGGTTTCTTCCTCCTCTGCGCCTTTATCTCCTTTTTTAGCTTTGTTCGGCTTTGTCATTATTCAAAGAGCTGTGCGTGACTGAATTTTTATTGTTTTTTCACAAATAAAATGATTTAGGTGAGAAAATTAGGGAAGGTGAGGCAGAGCTTCAGAAAATGCGTCTATTCCATTTCGCGCCACCGGAAGTCCCCCAAATAAAACCATTATTGATAAATTATCAGTAGCCTATATGAGATGGCATATAGTCTTCATTTGTAACATTCATTTGTATTTTTGTGTATGAACCCTTTTTTTTTTACAGTCTATGGTGTGGTGTGCTAACAGCACACACCTACATATCCAACTCTGTTAAAGAACGCTTCACCTGGAAGGCTGTCTTTTGCATACATTCTAATGAGTCATAAACATCTTAAAAGGTGTTTTCTGTAGGAATATCAGTGGAATGAAGATTTATGCCTGACCAAGTGCTTTAAGACCCGGTTTATATTAGAAAAATTCGAGTGCCTATGTCTAGGCAAACCTGCACATGAAATAGCCTAGACTCATCCGCGAAATACATGTTAAAGATAACACACAAACCCACACATTTTATGAAGACGTTGCACTTAATCTTAACAAATAAATGTCATATTCCTTCATTAATCTGATAATTTTGAAAGCCTTCGCGTTCATGCAGCAGTTTCCACCGTTACCACGGAAACCACTCTGCGTTCGTGCATGTGGAAAAGTATTGAAGGTATACTGATAATTTATAACTGATGTTATTTAATGATACTATAGACTGCACTTTGTATATTACACTGAATTTAACGAAAACAGAAGTGCACGAATGCAGAATGTGCCATGTTTGCTGTTCTTGCATTTACGAGACTTTAACCAGCGGATGTCGCTAGCGTATCACGCAATTCTGCTCCACTGCTCTGTGCATGCATAGAAGTGTCTCATTATTATGAGAAAGTTTCTCGTTATTATGAGAAACTAAGTCATTATTACAAGAAATTTTCTAATTATTATGAGATACTAAGTCATAATTATGAGAAAGTTTCTCGTTACTATAAGAAACTAAGTCATAATTACCAGAAAGTTTCTCGTTATTATAAGAAACTAAGTCATTATTATGAGAAATTTTCTAATTATTATGAGATACTAAGTCATAATTATGAGAAAGTTTCTCGTTATTATAAGAAACTAAGTCATTATTACGAGAAATTTTCTAATTATTATGAGATGTTAAGTCATTATTACGAGAAACTTTCTCATTATTATGAGAAACTAAGTCATTATTATGAGAAACTTTCTCAATATAATGAGATACTAAGTCATAATTATGAGAAAGTTTCTCATTATTATGACTTACAGAATTATATTTTTACTTAACTGTGGCGGAATCAGGCTTCCATACTTCAGAGATGGCTGTTTGTTTTGTGCGTATTTGGAGGAAGCCGACTTCACGCACTGTTCTCCGGCTAGTTGTCATGGAAAACTGAATAAACAAAAATCTTGCATGGTAAAATGTATTAGTCAAATGCAAGTCAGACAGAAACTAAAAGGATAAGAAAAGGCATCGTTATATTTCTTTTTATTAAATTTAACAGAAGCATTTATTATACAGTGGGTACGGAAAGTATTCAGACCCCCTTAAATTTTTCACTCTTTGTTATATTGCAGCCATTTGCTAAAATCATTTAAGTACTTTTTTTTTTCTCATTAATGTACACACAGCACCCCATATTGACAGAAAAACACAGAATTGTTGACATTTTTGCAGATTTATTAAAAAAGAAAAACTGAAATATCACATGGTCCTAAGTATTCAGACCCTTTGCTGTGACACTCATATATTTAACTCAGGTGCTGTCCATTTCTTCTGTTCATCCTTGAGATGGTTCTACACTTTCATTTGAGTCCAGCTGTGTTTGATTATACTGATTGGACTTGATTAGGAAAGCCACACACCTGTCTATATAAGACCTTACAGCTCACAGTGCATGTCAGAGCAAATGAGAATCATGAGGTCAAAGGAACTGCCTGAAGAGCTCAGAGACAGAATTGTGGCAAGGCACAGATCTGGCCAAGGTTACAAAAAAAGCCAAGATGGTGAGAAATAAGATTCTCTGGTCTGATGAGACCAAGATAGAACTTTTTGGCCTTAATTCTAAGCGGTATGTGTGGAGAAAACCAGGCACTGCTCATCACCTGTCCAATACAGTCCCAACAGTGAAGCATGGTGGTGGCAGCATCATGCTGTGGGGGTGTTTTTCAGCTGCAGGGACAGGACGACTGGTTGCAATCGAGGGAAAGATGAATACAGCCAAGTACAGGGATATCCTGGACGAAAACCTTCTCCAGAGTGCTCAGGACCTCAGACTGGGCCGAAGGTTTACCTTCCAACAAGACAATGACCCTAAGCACACAGCTAAAATAACAAAGGAGTGGCTTCACAACAACTCCGTGACTGTTCTTGAATGGCCCAGCCAGAGCCCTGACTTAAACCCAATTGAGCATCTCTGGAGAGACCTAAAAATGGCTGTCCACCAGCGTTTACCATCCAATCTGACAGAACTGGAGAGGATCTGCAAGGAGGAATGGCAGAGGATCCCCAAATCCAGGTGTGAAAAACTTGTTGCATCTTTTCCAAAAAGACTCATGGCTGTATTAGATCAAAACGGTGCTTCTACTAAATACTGAGCAAAGGGTCTGAATTCTTAGGACCATGTGATATTTCAGTTTTTCTTTTTTAACAAATCTGCAAAAATGTCAACAATTCTGTGTTTTTCTGTCAATATGGGGTGCTGTGTGTACATTAATGAGGAAAAAAAATGAACTTAAATGATTTTAGCAAATGGCTGCAATATAACAAAGAGTGAAAAATTTAAGGGTGTCTGAATACTTTCCGTACCCACTGTACAAAGAAACACATGACAAGCCATGGGCTCACACCAAACATAACAAAAACACAAGCACATGGCCAATGAAGACAAATCACAAGCCATGTGCTGACACAAAACAAGACAATACAAGAGCGCCTGGCCAATAAGAACTGACCAGCCACTTAACAAAACATGAGACAAGAGTGCATGGCAAGTGAAAGTACACACAAACCGTGCGGTCACAATAAAGACTGGGAGCACTAGTGTCCGAATCCCGACTCGAAACAGAACCAAACTAGACATGGAGGCCGGGATCCGAACATGAAACAAGGCACGCAGACAAGAGAACGCACAGCTCGAGAACACTCGAGACCATATGCTCACACAAAGACAGGACAAAAACAGGAGTGTCAGAGCTCTGTCACAAAACCAAATAAACTAGACAGAAGTGACAGAACCCTGACACACACATCTTCACTGTTGTTGTTCTTGATGTTTCTCTCTTCTTGTGTTCAGATGCCTGTGATCTCACGCTGGACCCAAACACAGCATACCCTCAACTCGTTCTGTCTGATGGGAACAGGAGGGTGACGCACTTGTCAGAGCGTCAGCCGTATCCTGATCATCCAGAGAGATTTAATGTGTATCATCAGGTTCTGTGTAGAGAGAGACTGACTGGACGCTGTTACTGGGAGGCTGAATGGAGCGAAGATGCTGAAATATCAGTGGCATATGAAGGAATCAGCAGGAAAGGAAGGATTGAAGACTGTGTGTTTGGAAGGAATGACAAATCCTGGAGTCTGTACTGCTCTAATGGAGGATTCTCTGTCTCTCATAATAATAACGACACTGATATACCTGCTGTCCGTCTATCCTGTAAGAGAGTAGGAGTGTATGTGGATGTGTCGGCCGGCTCTCTGTCCTTCTACAGCGTCTCTAACATACACACACTCACACACTTACACACACTCAACACCACATTCACTGAACCCCTCTGTGCTGGATTTAGGGTTTATTCCTCAGTGTGTCTGTGTGATATTAAAGGATCGAGAGACACTCTGTAAATCCTCTTTCTGATCTTCACACACACATAAAATCTCATTTCATTACATTTATATTCATTCATTTTTAATTAGTTTTTTGTTGTCATCTAGAAGTTACACATCTAGATCAGAAACACACACTGTTCTGAATCTGTAATAAACAGAGTAATAAAGTTGCTTTAATATTCATATTGTAAATTGTTCATCAGATTGAATAAAAGTACATTTGAGACTCATTTAATCCTCAACTGGTTTGTGAATGACTGATGTGAACGGATGACAGTATGAATGATCATGAATGTGATTCAGATCAGCAGAATGAAAAAATCCCATCGTCTCCTGATAGTGTGAAGAAGAGAGAGAAAGTGAAAGTGCAGAAACAGCTGTTTAATGTTTAAACTGAGCTGAAAATGAACGTATTTCCAAAGGATTATTGGACACTCTGTTGATCCACTGCGTCCGTTGGGATTTGACACAAATGATGATAGTTCATGGCTGATTTCAACATCTATTTCAGCATCACCAACATCACGAACAGTGGTTTAGTACAATAGCAGAGCTGCTCTATTTCTCCTCAATAATAATAGCTCTGAACTCTTTAACCCTTTTAAGCACTGAAGCCATTTTTAGAGTTGATTCTGAGTGACACACAAAAGGAAGAGTCAAATGATCAGTATCATTTGATAGAAAATTTTCTTCTAAAATCGTATTCTTATTACATTTGGACATTCTCATGCTGATAAAAAACAAGCATGCATATATATATATATATATATACACACACAGGTGCTGGTCATATAATTAGAATATTGTGAAAAAGTTCATTTTTTTATTGTAAATTATTTTTAAAAAATTAAACTTTCATTTATACTAGATTCCCTACATGTAAAGTAAAACATTTCAAAAGTTTTTTTTTTTTTTTTTTTTTTTAATTTGTTGATTAGAGCGTACAGCTAATGAAAGTCCAAAATCCAGTATCTCAAAATATTAGAATATTTACATTAGAGTTTCATTAAATGACCATCCCTACAGTATAAATTCCGGGTATCTCTTGTTCTTTGAAACCACACTAATGGGGAAGACTGCTGACTTGGCAATGGTCCAGGAGACAATCATTGACAGCCTTCACAAAGAGAGTAAATCACAGAAGGTCATTACTGAATGGTGTGGCTGTTTACAGAGTGATGTATCAAAGCATATTAAATGCAAAGTTGACTAGAAGGAAGAAATTGGGTAGGCAAAGGTGCACAAGCAACAGGGATGACCACAAGTTTGAGAATACTGTCAAGTAAAGCCAATTCAGACACTTGGGAGAGCTTCACAATGAGTCAAATGAAGCCGGAGTCAGCGCATCAAGAGTCACCACACTCAGACATCTTCAGGAAAAGGACTACCAAGCCACTTCTGAAACAGAAACAATGTCAGAAGCATCTTACCTGGGCTAAGGAGAAAAAGAACTGGTAAAAGTAAATGTTGCATTTTTATGTTGAAATCATGGTCCCAGAGTCTGAAGGAAGACTGGAGAGGCACAGAATCCAAGCTGCTTGAAGTCTAGTGGGAAGTTTCTGAAGTCATTAATGATTTGGGGGGCCGTGACGTCTGCTGGTGTTAGTCCATTTAAATTTTATCAAGTGCAAAGTCAATGCAGCCATCTTCCAGGAGATTTTGGAGCACTTTATGCTTCCATCTGCTGACAAGCTTTATGGAGATGCTGATTTCCTTTTCCAGCAGGATTTTAGCACCTGCCCACAGTGCAAAAACCACTTCCAAGTGGTTTGCTGACCATGATATTACTGTGTTTTATTGGCCAGCCAACATGCCTGACCCCTCAATCTATGGGATATTTTCAAGAGAAAGATGAGAAACAGTCGATCCAACAATATACAGATGATCTGAAGGCTCAATAGTGCCTCAGCAGTGCCACAGGCTGATCACTTCCATGCCACACTTCACTGATGCTGTAATCTGTGCTAGGAGCAAGTCATTTGCTGTAATATGTGCTGCGGACCAAGTATTGAGTATACAAATGAACATACTTCAAAGAACTTGAACTTTTCTGTTTTGAAAATTTGATTGATCTTAGGAAATATTCTAATATATTTTGAGATACTGGATTTTGGACTTTCATGAGCTGTATGCTCTAATCATCAAAATTAAAAAAAAAAAAAACTTTTGAAATATTTTACTTTACATGTAGGGAATCTAGAATATATGAAAGTTTCATTTTTAAAAATTATTTACAATAAAAAAATGAACTTTTTCACGATATTCTAATTATATGACCAGCACCTGTGTATATATATATATATATATATATATATATATGAAGAGTTTCATTGCAAAACGCGATAAACGCCATTTTTTGACATTTGGATTTTATTATTGGAAATCATTGTTCAGATGTACCTTAATCTATGTGTGAATTGCTGCCATTAATAAGATTTAAAAATGTACATTTTAAGCCTACTACAAAATGTATTTTTTCACAAAACGCGATATCCGCCAGCCCAGTTTCTTTACAAAGGATTCAATAGGCTAACTAAAAAACGTTTACCATTTTATTGTTTATACTGTAGGCGTGCTGTCAGTCACGTAGGCTACGTCACTGATCAACAGCTGTCTGTCAGTCAGAGAATCAAAGTTTCAAAGTTTCAGAGTCAAGCTAACGTTATGGATTTCGATGACGGATTGGAGCCGGTCATTCCAGCTGCTGTTGGGAGAAAGAGGAAGGCATCTATAGAAAATCATCAAAGGGGGGAGACCAAACGGGCAAGGCATTCAGGGGAGGGAAAACATCCAAAGATTAATTGTGTTCATCGTGCGACTGCGAGTAATGTTGGTCTGTGTCATGCCGACAAACTGTCAGATGAAGATGTAGCCTTCAACTTCACAAAAATGTATAAAAACGCTACAAAAGTGGACCAGGATAAAATACTCCTGCGTCTGTCAACAATAAACAAATGCAGCAGGGTGCAACAGAGACAAGAACTGTGACACCGCGGCTCCGCCCGCTCTGATCATACAGGTTTGGTTTTCAGCAGCGGTGTGGAAGGAGCCTCCACTCTTTCTGTAACAAGCTACAAGTCGTTTATCTAACTAACTTAATCTTACTTATCGAAATTGTAACTAATCATAAATAGTCCGAAGCTGTTTAAGGATGGTTGAAACGATAAACATCCTGCAGTTTGTTTGCTCTGACAGCTCAGCTAGCCAGGCAGCGCAACGGTGCTTTTTTTTTTTTTTTTAATGCCCACTGTCCCTATGTGAAGCACAAGCACACAGACGTCCGTACGTTGTTATCCGACCTTTTCATTCAGGGACTGCCCTGGATTACTGGCACACGCCATAGTCACATTATGTTTATTATGGCATTATGTTTTTGAATATTATGAATATTTATGATTAATTGATTAATTATTGTTAATTTTCCCACTGATGATCCAAAAGATTTCTTCAAATGCCCATCCTTAACCCAGGTGCTATAAACATAGTCTAAGATGGCCTGTTCAATCTTGGGTAGAAGCCAGAGGTGTAGCCTTTTATTCAATTAATTTATGATTTTCAGGTTCCAGAAAAAAACACAGACAACCTTATTAATACCTTTTCTGTACTCCACAGGTGTTAGTAAAGACAGAGTCTCCAGAGTGGTGAAATACTTCAGTCAACATGGTGAAGCCAGACCAGAGTGCAGAGGTGGAACCAGAAATGTTGATGAGAAGATGGAGAACAGGCAGGCAGTAGTTCAGCATGTCTCCTCATTCATGTGCAAGGCCAGCCACTACGCTCGTCGTGGTGCACCTGGACGGAAGTACCTCCCAAGTGACATGTCAGTAACCAAAATGCACCGGCTGTTCCAGGAGCAGAACCACAGGGACATCAGCTACTCCCTGTATTACAATGTTTTCTGCACCTCATTCAACTTGGGATTTGGGCATCCAGCAAAGGACTGCTGTGCCACCTGTATGAGCTTGAGACTCTGTATGAAAGATCCTCACCTTACTGAGGAAGAGAGGAAGGCAGAGATCGTGTCTGTCATGCTCCACGGACGCAGAGCCCGGGTGCTCTACACATTGCTAAATCCAGTGGAGGACACAGTTACTGTCTGCTTTGACATGATGCAGAACCTCTCTCTGCCCAAGTCTCCCATTGGCCAGACCTACTACTCTAGGCAGCTTTACATGTATGTGTTTGGTGTTGTGGTCCACCATGGAGAGAGGAGTCTGCAGGCACTGAGTGACTGTCATCTCTACGTGTGGCTTGAAAATCAAAATAGAAAAGACAGCAACATGACCGCCTCTGCCCTGGACCACTGCCTGAGAACCAGTCTAGCCGAAGATGTCCAACAGGCTGGCCATTTGAGGCTCTTCAGCGATTCCTGTGTATGTGTACGGGAAGGACTGGGAGAGCTTTGACCACAAAGCTGCAGCCAAGGCTCTCATACAGTCCACGCGGTCTTACAAGATCAGCGAAGCCCGGGTGCTGGAGATCGATGGCAAAGGGTTGGGGGTCAGAACCACCTTCAGCGGTCCCACCTACCAGCACACTCTCCTGAAGAGAGGCAACAACTGGGGCCAGTATAAAGCAGATCCCCTGCCCATGATGACCACAGTGAAGGCTGTGAAGAAGAAGGACATCATCAGCCTGCTTAAAGCCATTGGTGCCCCAGCAAACATCGAGGCCTTCTACAATCACACTTTGGCTGTGACCAGTGATGTCCACAGGGGGGAAGAGTAGACTAAAAGGCACACACTGGCATCTGAAGCCCATGTGACACTCAAGAAAATACACACACACACACACACACACACGCACACACACACACACACGCACCTATACTGGTACGGGTGGTTTATAAGGACTTTTTTTCCAAATAAGTTCCATTGTGGTTTATGGGGACCCACCTTTCCCATTGTCATAGAAATTAATAAGAAACATTAAACTGCTCCTTATGGCATGGGGTAAAACGCTGACTGCTCAGAATTTAATTCTAGTGAAGCAGTTTGGAAATATGAAGACCTGACATTCTACAGCACTGTGAGGACGGGGCGGGAGTGGGCGTGTCCTGATTTAATTATGACTTATGAGGACTACCCTGGTTTATCTGGACAGTCACCTACAGTGCATCATTAAACATGAGCATCATACTTGTTTAACTTTACCCTTGAGTGTACCACATCACTTAAGTACGTTTCAATACCAGTAAACAGAAAAACAAAATAAGAAAACAAAACAAAGCAAGAAATTATCAGCAATTGCTTAACCTGGCTTAATCTTATTAAATATTTTAAAAAATAACCCTGAGTTTGTAATGTGAGCTTTAACAGGTGTGATGTGAGGGAAGAGCAAAGAGAGAAGAGGGGAAGTGAAATATGAAAGTAAATTAACTATAAAAATTAAGAAATAAAAAAAAAGGATAGTTTACTAGTTAACCGTCACTGACTAGAGCAGTCACTTCCCAGTGAGAACACACATTTATGCATACATTTTTTTTCAAAAATGTAGATTAAATATGTTACTGAACAGTTTGAGATGATGGTTTTATTGTAAGATACATAAGTAGTTTTCATAATTGAACCTTGAATGTCAATGTCTTAATTTATTCATTAGATTTTAAGTATTTTTGTATAAAAATTGTTTTGAATAAAGCAGAATATAGGCATTTGATGGTGTTTCATGTTATTGTGAAAAGAGAGTTATAATTGTTAAAGAATTGATTAGTATCTAAATGAAAATTGTTGACCAATTGGGTTTAACTGGACATTGTTTACATACACACACACACACAACCATAACTAACCCTTCATTATGAGGACAATCTGGGTTTAACTGGACTTCACACACAAACACACACACACAACCATAACTAACCCTTCATTATGAGGACAATCTGGGTTTAACTGGACATTGTTTACATACACACACAACCATAACTAACCCTTCATTATGAGGACAGTTTGGGTTTAACTGGACTTCACACACAAACACACACAACCATAACTAACCCTTCATTATGAGGACAATCTGGGTTTAACTGGACATCACTCACAAACACACACAACCATAACTAACCCTTCATTATGAGGACAATCTGGGTTTAACTGGACATTGTTTACATACACACACAACCATAACTAACCCTTCATTATGAGGACAATCTGGGTTTAACTGGACATTGTTTACATACACACACAACCATAACTAACCCTTCATTATGAGGACAATCTGGGTTTAACTGGACATTGTTTACATACACACACAACCATAACTAACCCTTCATTATGAGGACAGTTTGGGTTTAACTGGACTTCACACACAAACACACACACAACCATAACTAACCCTTCATTATGAGGACAATCTGGGTTTAACTGGACATCACTCCATTTACTCCATACATAGCAGGAGTACTAGTATTAGTTAACCATACTAAATCAAATCAGCTCTTCTACATTGAAGAGTGAATTCACAAATTATTGTGCATCTTTTTGCTGCCACTGAACCTGCAAAATTAATATGCATACCTAAGGAAATAGTGCTACAATGTGCTGTTGCTACAGTATGTCAGCCAACAAGCATACATGTGGTGCAATACACAGGTTAAATTAACCTGGTTGAAGAAAATTTAGTGATCAAAGATCAGCAAGTTTTACACTTCAGACTTAAGACTAGTTAAAGGTCAATAAGATGAAGCAATAAAACTCAAAAGAAACTGAAAAGGCAATTCATAAAAATTAACAAATGGTAAAAAAGGCTCAACAACTAAGATATAAAATAAGTATGTTTATGGGACCAAAGTGCAACAGGGTATGGGCCACAAAATTCACTCAGCAACACAGTACCAGTGGAAAAAACAAATTATACTGCCTTCCAATAAAAATGCAATAATTTGTACATTTCTATAAAAACAATGTTTTAACAAACGTAAATAAAAGGATGTCTTCAGCACAAAATATAGACCTGATTCAGACTCTTCTGCTTATGAATTCAGTGGTCCAACAACATTTTAGACAATTTTGCAGAACAAAAGCCACACACATTAATGTAAGGCCAAAATGATCTCTCTAGGAACTCTCTAAGAACTTTTTTTTTCAACATCAAACCTCGGTTCCTCACGAAGCCCCTTATATTTTGGACTGTTCTTTCTCTCAGAGCAGGGTCCTCTGCAGTCTTGCACTGCTCACAATCGGTTTTTGTTGCAAGGTGTCCCTTTGAAATATGGAATAATGTTTCATGACAGCATTCACTTCATTTGGGCTCCATGGCCTTTTCAGTGTTCCTCGATTTGGTCTCTGCAAAACAAATAAAAATATACATATATACATATACAGTATGTAAATACAGTCAAACCAAAAATTATTCAGACTCTAGATATTCGGTTGTTAAGTCTGACGTCACACAGCAGCGCTTCCGGGTCCTAACGCTCTATTTCATACCATAAGAAAACAACAAATGGTGCTAATATACACACACGATGTGGTGTAATACTAAAAAAAAAATATAATCATAACCTTTATCTCCGTACCAAAATTCTAGATGGCCAGACAATGATTCATCTTTTATAAATATTTAAAATATTAATGTCTGTGACGCTGTGAGCACGGAGACTGTTGTGTAGACTGTAAGTATTTAAAATGTTTTAACTTTTTAAAATGATTGATGTTTAATATGAATAAATAGCGCTCAAAAACGGCCGCCGATGGCATTCTCAAGTGAAACGAGTCAAGGATTGGACCCGGAAACGGCGTTCCTTACGTCACGACTTAACAAGCGGATAACTTTTGATATATTTTTACTAGTGGGTGCAGGACACTATAGTTCATTTATGTAAATGAAGATAGCTAAAGTAAACTGTGACATATTATACCAAAATATTCTTCATACAGTGGACTACCAGTACCATTGATAAAAATTTGGAACCAAAAATTATTCAGACACTTTGACCTGACCATGTTTTGCTTAAGTGTTATTAGGGCTTGACGATTACGGCCTAAAATCAAAACCTTCATTAATTGAACATTTTACCTCGATTACGATTAATGAATGATTATTTTGTTTCTGGGGTTTTTTTTTCCCCTCATAGTTCACTGACAAGGTTTGTACTGTAAATATGATTGACTATTAAAGGTGGGATATTTTTTCCTGTTGAAAGAGCGATCTGACATCGTAGCTCACTATCAGCAGTTATTTTATCTATGGTTCGTAACATTTCTTACAGATTTCTGCTTGTTGTAAATCATATAAAGATAAATTAGCACAGTACCAGTATACGTGTGATTAATTGTACTGTCTCTATTAATTGTGAAGTTGTAGGTTGTAAATAGTTCCTTCAAAAGTAGAAAAATATATGCTATAATAAGTTTTGAATTTCTAAGCTACTTTTGTGATAAATCACAGGACAGCGCTGACAACTAGTTTCTGCGTTCCTCTCTGTGCGCGATCTTCACAGCTACTGTTTGTATGAATGTTCGTGCCACAATGCAGCTGCGTGAGCATGTTAGCTTGATATAATACACATCCGATCATCTAATCGCTTAAATGTCCAAACCATAAAACAACTACAACTGACAAAGTTTAGTGAAGACGCAAGGCTCACCACTCGCATAATAATTTGGAACGCAGTGTAGTGATGGCGCGCAAGTGACATATCAGTAAGATTTCAGTACAATAAACATTCAGATTTTAGTTTTTCTAAGAAAATGTTTGTTTGTTTATTTATCCATGTCTTTTTAGATAACTGGTATCAATCTCAGACAAAATAATTTGCCAGATCTATGAAAACCCTACTTAGAGGTTGTAAGTCACAGTTCTCATGCAATATGGGAGGAAGAAAGATCTTTCTGAAGATGAAAAGCATGAAATGGTCCAATGTTGTGCAAAAGGCATGAAAACATTGGACCACTGGACCATTTCATGCTTTTCTTCTTCAGAAAGATCTTTCTTCCTCCCATATTGCATGAGAACTGTGACTTGCTTAATAATGTGGAACAACCTCTAAGTAGGGTTTCCATAGATCTGGCAAATTATTTTGTCTGACATTGATACCAGTTATCTAAAAAGATATGGATAAATAAACAAACAAACATTTTCTTAGAAAAACTAAAATCTGAATGTTTATTCTGCTGAAATCTAACTGATATGTCACTTGCATAATAATTTGGAACGCGGTGTATGTGTTGAACCGGTGTTCACCTCCGTGTTTTGCTTTTATGCCACTGACTGGACGGGGCAGAGTCACATGGCTACACACGCGGTAGTGTGTTTTTAAGGGGGAAGTATTAACAGGATTAAAAAAAACGAAATAACCGACATGGGAAAATTACGTCGGTTAGAGGTTCTGAATTTCAGTTTTGATTACTTTTCGATTAATCATCCAGCCCTACATGACAGCATTAATTAAAGTTTCTTATGGGTCAAGATCAAGTTTTCTGTTTCAAGCCACTCCCATAATATGTCACCAATCAAAATAATGCACGGCTCAGATTAACTGTACAGCATGTGTGTAAGACTCCAATAAAATTATAAAGTAATTATTATCACAAATAAATCTCAATGAGAAAAACTGGTTGTGTCAATAGTATTATAGACTACACAATATTATTATATTATTTTCAAATAAGTTATTAATTTAGTTCCTGGTTCAGTTCAGAACTCTTTAAATAAAATAGCATTGGATGGAACAGATTTTAAGTATCTGTGCCGCTTAAAAAGATGCAATCTAATCCTGTTTACAAGACATAAGCCTGCTCCCGAGCAGGCTTATGCTTACGGACCTGTTGCTATGACAGCAACTCCAGGATAAGTGTCGAAGAACCGAACAATCCAAGATTGTGCCAAATCGTCATCGATCAAATCCAGCTAATTGAGTTAGCACCATACAAAGAACAGACCCCTGACCGTTCTTTAAAGTATAGGCAAACAAACAAATAAATAAAAAATATATAGTTATTTACCAGTATCCTTTTTAATCAAGCTGTTTTTGGAACGATAATAGAGGAGGACTGTCCTTACATTTCAGGACAGAGTCATGCCCATCCCCCAATACACAAGTGTGTCAGTGTCAAAGAGAAGTGACACTGTCTTTACAGGTCATCTGAAATCAGAGCAATTGTATGCTGTTTTGTATGCTGTTAGAAAGTGTGCATATTGTGTCTTAACCTTATCCACACTAAAATAAAGCTGACACATACCCAAAGCAACATATCTTTTCATCAAACCCTAACCCTAACACAACGGTCCCCATAGAGGAGGACTGTCCTTACATTTCAGGTCAGAGTCATGCCCATCCCCCAATACACAAGTGATAAAATGAGTGAACAGAGAAAGGCACATTTTACTCAAAGTTGAGACGTCACAACAACGTCTTTAAGACAACGGTCCACATAAAACAGCCTAGTATGATGCCCAACTGTCCTACACTTAACATTATCTGTGTCAAAGAGAAGTAAACAATTAAGGAACATACGATCACTTACTTTCTCACTCACTGATGAGGAAGGATTCACACGGCATTCAGTCACAGTCACTGATGTCTCGTCACCCAATTCCTGTAATTGTAAAAGTTATAAAGTTGAATATCGAGCTCCCGCCAGACCGCCTTCCGTATTCAACGTACGCAGAAAGTGTAATTGACGCGATGCCAGTTTACACTTTCTTCATAACTTGTACATGGAAGGTGGTCTAGCGGAAGTTCGATATTTGACTTCATAACTTGTTAAATATGGATATTTATTTTATGCAAAACGCATTGTTTTGATTCAGAAGGCTTTTATTAACACTCCGGATCGGTGTGGAGCATATATTCATGATGGATGGATTTGGACGAAAGCACTTTGTTCAGTTCATAGTCACTGAACCCTATCACTGCCATTATAAAGCTTGGATGTGTCAGGGTATTTATTAATATTTCTGCTATTATGTTCATCAGAAAGTCATATACACCTAGGATGTCTTGAGGGTGAGTAAAGCTTGGGGTAATTTTAATTTCAAAGTGACGTAATCCTTGAACATTGTCAAAGAGAAGTAAACAATTAAGGAACATACGATCACTTACTTTCTCACTCACTGATGAGGAAGGATTCACACTGCATTCAGTCACAGTCACTGATGTCTCGTCACACAATTCCTGTAATTGTGAGAAAGACAGGTACAAAACTGAGGCAAGGATGTTTGCCAGATAGTATCAACCAAAGTCTAAGTATCTACTGTCACTTTAATGGCTGTCGTGCACAAAGCAGACGTAAAACATGTATACATGAGGATCTTGTCTATACAGTAATACAATTTACATTATAAAGGTCAATATCTGACACATACCCAAAGCAACATATCTTTTCATCAAACCCTAACCCTAACACGACGGTCCCCATAGAGGAGGACTGTCCTTACATTTCAGGTCAGAGTCATGCCCATCCCCCAATACACAAGTGATGAAAATGAGTGAACAGAGAAAGGCACATTTTACTCAAAGTTGAGACGTCACAACAACGTCTTTAAGACAACGGTCCACATAAAACAGCCTAGTATGATGCCCAACTGTCCTCCACTTAACACTGTCAGTGTCAAAGAGAAGTAAACAATTAAGGAACATACGATCACTTACTTTCTCACTCACTGATGAGGAAGGATTCACACTGCATTCAGTCACAGTCACTGATGGCTCGTCACACAATTCCTGTAATTGTGAGAAAGACAGGTACAAAACTGAGGCAAGGATGTTTGCCAGATAGTATTAACCAAAGTCTAAGTATCTACTGTCAATTTAATGGCTGTCGTGCACAAAGCAGACGTAAAACATGTATACATGAGGATCCTGTCTATACAGTAATACAATTTATATTATAAAGGTCAATGTACCATTTCATCTCCAGTCAAAGCTGAATCTCCTTTCTTCGCAACGGTCTTTGACTTGTCTTTACAGGTCATCTGAAATCAGAGCAATTGTATACCATTATCATAAAATGTTTCAATTCTGATGCATAACATTTAACAAATGAATATGAATGTAGATGTTATTCGTTGTTTTCTTCCAAAAAAAGTCCCTTAAAAGGCAAATTTTATACAAGAAAATCTCTCCAAACGCAAAACCCTCACCGCTAACTCAGGACAGGGTGAATTTTAGCAACTAAAAAGGGCCTGTTCACACCAAGGACAATAACTATAAAGTTATAGTTAAAAAAAATCTTTCAATATTTAAGAGTAGCAGCATCTTCATAAGAGCTTAAACAATAACGGCACAGTGAAACAATATTGTTAGAATCACTTTCAAAAAGATATCCAGATTAAACGCTAAAAACATTGACAGCCAATCAGAATTAATTCTGCTATACCAAGCTTGAGTATTTAAGCAGCAGACAAGCATGTGCTTACAGTAAACAGAAAATACCTTCTGCTGGTGTGGATGCTAATGTAGTTATCATTGTTGGTGTGAACGGACCTTAACTGTTTACTTCTTTTTGACTGAAAGTCACTGCAGTTGTTGCTGTATTGAAAGCATGTCCCGACTGAAAAGTGTGCATATTGGGTTTAAACCTTATCCACAATAAAATAAAGCTGACACATACCCAAAGCAACATATCTTTTCATCAAACCCTAACCCTAACCCTAACACAACGGTCCCCATAGAGGAGGACTGTCCTTACATTTCAGGTCAGAGTCATGCCCATCCCCCAATACACAAGTGATGAAAATGAGTAAATAGAGAAAATCACATTTTACTCAAAGTTGAGACATCACAACAACGTCTTTAAGACAACGGTCCACATAAAACAGCCTAGTATGATACCCAACTGTCCTCCACTTAACACTGTCAGTGTCAAAGAGAAGTAAACAATTAAGGAACATACGATCACTTACTTTCTCACTCACTGATGAGGAAGGATTCACACTGCATTCAGTCACAGTCACTGATGTCTCGTCACACAATTCCTGTAATTGTGAGAAAGACAGGTACAAAACTGAGGCAAGGATGTTTGCCAGATAGTATCAACCAAAGTCTAAGTATCTACTGTCACTTTAATGGCTGTCGTGCACAAAGCAGACGTAAAACATGTATACATGAGGATCTTGTCTATACAGTAATACAATTTACATTATAAAGGTCAATATCTGACACATACCCAAAGCAACATATCTTTTCATCAAACCCTAACCCTAACACGACGGTCCCCATAGAGGAGGACTGTCCTTACATTTCAGGTCAGAGTCATGCCCATCCCCCAATACACAAGTGATGAAAATGAGTGAACAGAGAAAGGCACATTTTACTCAAAGTTGAGACGTCACAACAACGTCTTTAAGACAACGGTCCACATAAAACAGCCTAGTATGATGCCCAACTGTCCTACACTTAAAGATTAGATTAACTTTGAAATGAAAATTAGCCAAACCTTTACTCACCCTCAAGCCATCCTAGGTGTACACTGTAATCCCTGAAGTTGATTTAACCCAAACTAATTAAATAAACTAAACATAAACTTTTTAATTTTCTCTTCATTACACAATTGTTTTGGGTTTTGTGCACGATTTGCATGAATTCTCTCATTCTACTGGAATGTTTTAGTTCAATCAACTTAACTGTGCTAATTCAAGTCTGTTGTCAATGGCAACGAACAGGAATGCAACACAAGGAAGAATTTCATTGGGCAGTTTGAAATGACGCCAAGCTGGAATGTAGCGTGTGTTTCTGTCAACGTTTGCTGGTAAGTTGAAGAACTTTTAGTTTTTACTCTGAAACAAGCTCTTATTAATTTGTTTCAGAATGTAAATGAGATACATATCAATATTGATCTCAAGGGACAGCAGTTAGCTAGTTTGGCTGCATTAACTTACATGCTAGTTAAGTCTTCCGCCACGGTCTCTTCACAGATCGCATTATTTGTAACTTAATCAGTGGAAATCATTGCTTGCCATTATGGTAAAGTTAAGATTATAGTGAATGCACGAATGTGTTATATCAAGTGTTCATCTCTTTTTAATAATTAATGCATTCTTGTTATTTGTCGATATTTGTAAGCACAATGTTCGTATTAAACGTGAATGACACTGCACTGATGATGTCAGCCTGCTCTTGGCAGGTCAAGCACCAACAGGCAAAACACCACAGCTGCGTTTTGCAAAAGTATCGTGAATCCAAAATCATGATCGTGTACAAAGCTAAGTTATCTACAAAATAAATGCAACATTGTGCTCACCTGTGTGCTGTTAGCCAAGCTAGCTATCTGTGTTTAAGTTTCAGTAGGATTTCATCCTGTGATATGCTTTTTTTTGTGTTAAATATAGTTTACATTGTCTGCTGGTAAAAATTAATGAAATAATGTGGATTTTTTGTCACTCAGCAGATTCCAAGCAGATCCAATCAAAGCTAAGATGCTTCAGTCTTGACCAGCTCTGTCAGGTAAAGTGAAATGCCTATGTTCATATTTTGTGTGTTTATTCATACACATGAAAAATAGATATTCAAATTCGACATTTGTTCAGTTTTGACAATTTCCTTACATTAACAAACTTTGTTCTTCTGCTTTAGGTGTACCAGCAGGCTGGTTGGGAAGAAGAGAGTGATTTGAGAGATTTTGTGCAACAGACAAAGGTGTGTAAATTAAGCTGAAGTGTCAGCATCATTTTGAAATTATGCATGTGAATATTCTGAGTAATCTCTTTATTCATGTTTAGGCTTCTGATGATGAGGACAGCATACAGCCTAGAAAGTGAAGATATGACACAGCATCCACTGCCCTTCTACCTCCATCCATCTACTGTCGGAATCATCTTGGAGCAGAATTTTGTGATGGTTTCTTGTTATTCTCTAGAAACTGAATTTAAATAAATTGTGGATTCAAATAAATCACTGTTTGGTGTATTCTTTGTTCTTGTTTATAGTGGAGTTAACTTAAAAAGTAAGAATTCTTCAAAATAACTGAAATTAAAAAGCTATATTAAAATTAAAGTCTTAAAATGAATGCAATAAAATGTGTGCAATTTAATATTTTAAGTGACCTAAATCAATAAATTTGAGCTATTTTAACAGATATTAGTTAAATGAACTAAAACTTTTTATTGCAATACTATTGTAATGTTAAGTACATTGGGTCTCATTCATGAAACACGAGCAGAACGAATTTTTGTGTAAATCGTGTGTAAAGTGGTTCTGGCGTAAATTTTCGGATTCATTAAAATGTTTGTATTTTCCAAATGTTAGTTGGTACGAAAGAAATCTACACCTGCTCCCAGTCACGCGTAAATAGTGCGTTTAACATCTGAATGTTTTGCTCATTAATAAGGCTGCATTTTAATTCACCTTAATAAAAGTACATATTTACATAGCATTTTGAAAAAAAAATATATCTAGTAATTACATACATTTTTTCTTTTTACTTTTTTGTGAGAGCCAGTAATAGCATCTGCAAACGGAGAACTTTAATCAAATAATTAATTGATTTCAATAAGGCTAGGCAAACTAATGGCCCCTTAATTGTTATGGAAATTGTTTCCTATAAAATGGCCAAAATCCTTAATTTGGTGTCATAATATGATGCCCGTCAGTCTGATTTAATGGGCGGGATTTATGGTAATTGAGAATGAGCGTGCACGCGCGTCCCATTTATGACTGAATGGAATTCAGACGTTTACGAAGTATTTGTGAATCAGGAGAAGAGTTTTCGGGAAGGTCTCTTTACGCGCAAATCACTCACATATTTACTCGTATATTTACGAATGTTTCATGAATGAAACCCATTAAACGTAAAATGTCTTGTTTGTTCAACAAGAGAAAATCAATTTTTTAGGGCAACGAGTTTCCATAAATTTTTTAGGTTCAATCAACTTGTACGGGCTTCCAGTGTATATGGCTTTCTTGTTTCTGACAAAGACAATCAGAAACAAGAGAAATATTACTAAATATCCTGACACATCTGAGCTTTATAATGGCAGTGATAGGGTTCAATGAGTATGAACTGAACAAAGTGCTTCCATCCACATCCATCCATCATAAACCTGTACTCCACACGGCTCCAGTGTTATTAAAGGCCTTCTAAAGCAAAGTGATGCATTTGTGTAAAAAGACATCCATATTTAAACAAGTTATAAAGTTGAATATCGAGCTTCCGCCAGACCGCCTTCCGTATTCAACGTACGCAGAAAGTGTAATTGACGCGATGCCAGTTTACACTTTCTTCATAACTTGTACATGGAAGGTGGTCTAGCGGAAGTTCGATATTTGACTTCATAACTTGTTAAATATGGATATTTATTTTATGCAAAACGCATTGTTTTGATTCAGAAGGCTTTTATTAACACTCCGGATCGGTGTGGAGCATATATTCATGATGGATGGATGTGGATGAAAGCACTTTGTTCAGTTCATAGTCACTGAACCCTATCACTGCCATTATAAAGCTTGGATGTGTCAGGGTATTTATTAATATTTCTGCTATTATGTTCATCAGAAAGTCATATACACCTAGGATGTCTTGAGGGTGAGTAAAGCTTGGGGTAATTTTAATTTCAAAGTGACGTAATCCTTGAACATTGTCAAAGAGAAGTAAACAATTAAGGAACATACGATCACTTACTTTCTCACTCACTGATGAGGAAGGATTCACACTGCATTCAGTCACAGTCACTGATGTCTCGTCACACAATTCCTGTAATTGTGAGAAAGACAGGTACAAAACTGAGGCAAGGATGTTTGCCAGATAGTATCAACCAAAGTCTAAGTATCTACTGTCACTTTAATGGCTGTCGTGCACAAAGCAGACGTAAAACATGTATACATGAGGATCTTGTCTATACAGTAATACAATTTACATTATAAAGGTCAATATCTGACACATACCCAAAGCAACATATCTTTTCATCAAACCCTAACCCTAACACGACGGTCCCCATAGAGGAGGACTGTCCTTACATTTCAGGTCAGAGTCATGCCCATCCCCCAATACACAAGTGATGAAAATGAGTGAACAGAGAAAGGCACATTTTACTCAAAGTTGAGACGTCACAACAACGTCTTTAAGACAACGGTCCACATAAAACAGCCTAGTATGATGCCCAACTGTCCTACACTTAACATTATCTGTGTCAAAGAGAAGTAAACAATTAAGGAACATACGATCACTTACTTTCTCACTCACTGATGAGGAAGGATTCACACGGCATTCAGTCACAGTCACTGATGTCTCGTCACCCAATTCCTGTAATTGTGAGAAAGACAGGTACAAAACTGAGGCAAGGATGTTTGCCAGATAGTATCTAAGTATCTACTGTCACTTTAATGGCTGTCGTGCACAAAGCAGACATGCAGAATCTTTTTTTTTTTAACAAATTCATGAAATGCAGAACAGAGTGAAACATGGTTGACTTTCAAATAAATAAAGTCTTCAAAAAAAACTCACCCTTAAACGCCAAGGCCACGAGGAATCCCCATAGTTGTATGTGACCTCCTCATCTGGAAAGATATCTCTTATACTAAATAGGCACAGGTGTGGTCTTCCGTCAACAATTATTGTCTTGACTTTGCAATTTGGATTTCTGTGATCATCATTCAGCAGTCGCCCAAGTGAACCGTCCACTTTAGTAGCATCTATGCTGTGAGAAAAATAATGCAGTAAGAAACTTAAAACATTCCTAACTGAAACAAGGTTCTAACTGAACAATATATATTTTTGGGGTTAGGGTAACCTTGGCCTATTTAACCTATATTAAAAAATACACATTGTGACAGTTAACTTCCCTTCCTGAGAATTTAAAAGGTGAGATGATAGGCTAAATATATAACCCCACTTAGGAATCAGCCTGCTAAACAATAACCATGTTATTGATTATCACTAACTTATAAGTTCCTATTGTTATAAGAACCCTAGCAAAGCTGCTACAGTAATAATAATAGAAACAATAATATTAATCATAATTATCGTTGAAAAAAATGGCCAGCTTACCAATTACGTGTTCCATTCCATGTGAAGTCAAACAAGTAGTTGCCTTGAACATATTCAACATGTTTACTTTGAGAGAGAATCCCACGGTCTTCAACAACAAAGGTGGATGATTCAATGTGCTCAAGAGCAACCACACCTCTCCCTAAAAGGACAAATAATAATAAAAATAATAATAATAATAAAACATGAACCCAAGTGCACCTATTTATTACACAACTAACCATCTTATCTTTTTAAAGAGTTAAATCCTGTAAAACTTTGTAATGTAATATGAGGTGCAGCAAGTGACAAAATATTTCAAGCATTGGTTACCAATGAAATACTAGTTGAGTTTGGTTACCCTATTCTCTGTAACCTATACAGAATTTCAAGTATTAATTTTGAAATAAAAAATATAATTTTATAAGTTTTTTTTGTTTCTTCAACCTTTATGTAAATAATAGGCTGACCCTAGGGCAAAATGTGTGAATGTGAAAGACCATGTTCAGACTACCAGCAATACAGTGCACTTCTCATTGTCACCTCTGAAGGATGTGAGGGAATGCAAGGAAAGGAAAAAAGATCAGAGGATCCAAAGGATAGCTTATTTGTTTACTGAAATATTCTTGATCATTTCAAAACAACATCAGCTGCACTCAAGTGATCTGCCTTTGGGTTGTTAAAGGATTAGTTCACCCAAAAATGAAAAGTCTGTCATCTTTGTTTTGCTGAACACAAAGATATTTTGAAGAATGTAACCACAGACTTTCGGGGCACCACTTCTATATGAAAAATACTATGGAAGTCAATAGTGCCCCAAAACTGTGTGGTTACATTCTTCCAAATATCTTCCTTTATGTCCAGCAGAACAAAGAAATAGACCCTCTTTATTTTTTTCCTCTTTTTGAAAGCTGTGAAAACACCTTTGGGGAGTTTTTCTTTTGCTATTTGAGCAAATGGAAACACAAAAATGCCGTGGATATTCCGTATCATAGCAACAAAGCGTCTCAACGGAAAAAAAACGCATTTTAAGCAGAGCGCCTAGCATTTTCAGCTAGCTAAAAACGCTCTGGTGGACACACGGCCTAAGCGTATTCGCCTAGAGGTAAGACTCGCTGATACTAGACTCTATTTCTGATAACACAGTAGCCTATATGTAGTGTTGTAGGTAGCAGTAAAACTGCAAACTTAGCAAAGTAACGTTAGATAGACAATTACATATAAGTTGCATATAAGTTGACTGTTATCAAAGTAAAGCCACTGTTCTGTAAAACTGAGTTTATTTATCTATTTATGCTAACGTTACCACAAAAGCCTGTTGCTGTATTGGTTGAGATGACTGCAGAGACCGATAAATTTGCGAGATGAACCACTGATGTAGTGCAGACTATAACAAAATAATGTTAATTATTACTGTAAGCTTAAAAATATAATTGACACCCACTTTTGATTAAATCTTTGATCTATGTCCGTGAGTAACCTCAAACGCGCATATGGGCGTGGTGAAAAAAATGCGGAACTACCTGCTATTACTGGCTGTAGTTTTAAGCCTCTGGCCAAAAAAGCCTCCAATGACGCAAAATGACGATTTTTGCGTCATCGGAGGCTTTTTTACAGAATAAAAATGCATAAATCTCTCATCTCGGGCTGATATGAAGGGGGAAAGCACGGTAATTCGAAAATACTAGTGGTATTCTACTAATACAAAGCTTAATGCTAAATCCTGAAGTATCCCTTTAATAATGTGGACAATATGTCTGAGAAGATCTGATCAGAGGTAAAGAAAAAAATTTATATCTGATTAGCCTGCAGTCTGAACATAGTCAAAGTGCTTTGTGACGCACAACTTACCTTTAAATGTGTTGATTTGTCGTCCCTCGATGAAGGCTTTGTCTTTGTCCGACAATATGTGTTCTTTTGCATCCTGCTTAGGTTTTATTCTCTTCTTTCTCACCATGTTGACTAAAAACATTCCAGGTAACATGATGAGTATATGTTTTTATTATAAGAATTCTTTATATAAAGTATGTTACTGTCAGACTGTAGCTAAGCCTAATATATATAAACTGAATTTACAGTCTATTATGATAGACATATTAGAAATATATAACATAAACATACCTTAAGCAAAATAACTGATTGTATTACCGAATATAATATTATATATATATATATATATATATATATATATATATATATTATAAATAATATTCGATAATACAGTCAGTCATTTTGCTTAAGGTATGTTTATGTTATATATTTCTAATATGTCTCTATCATATTACTGCAAATTCATTAACGTTAGACCTGAGTAAAAAAAAAAATAATGATTTCTCGATTCTCATTTTTTATTAGAAACTATCAATCCCCAGAATCGATTAGTCTTTGCTGTTATCAGATGGTGAATGAAAATAACACTGTAGCTCACCTCCCATTACAGTCACTTTGGGGTTTGTTACTTTTGATAAGAAAAACTAATACGTCATTATGTGTCTATGAACCACAAAATAATTTTGTTTGTACCTTAAAAAACGCCAAAGACGCCATTTTAGCCGCTAATAGGCTAGTACCTTTAACTGATGTTAGCCCGATTAGCTGCTATGTTTAAAGGTAACTAGTTAAAACTGTCTGACTCATAACACACTGAGCTATGTACTTTTATAAGTAAATACACTTACCTTTGACATGATCAAGTGAAAATCTCCCGTTATATCTCGCAAATTTCGCTGGAATTCTGCTAATTAATCTTAATTATTATTGTTATTAATCTCTCCGTCACACCTCGCATCAAGACGATTGAAGATCAGAGGCGGGGCGAGCTGACGGTCACGATGTCAAATCCAGCCAATCACTGACGAGGATTCCAGTGTTCCACCAATGAATCGCGCGCTTGGGCGGGTCTAGGTGTATGAAATGTGTATGAAACCGCAGTAGCACCAAATTTTCAATAGGGGGAGATTATACACACTGAGCATACACACATACACACAGAAAAACGGGTACAACGTGTTTATAAGGACATATTGAGAAAACGCGGGAGGTGGTTAGGAACAACCTTATAAGCCTTTCTGCACTGCTCGACTTATGAGGACATCAGCACTGTCCTCATAGTTACGGTATGTCCTCATAGAGTCGGTACGTATTCATGCATTTTGTCCTCATAATCCGGCCGCACCAACGCACACACACATACACACACACACACACACACATACACACACATTATATATAATTCAGGTTGATTGGAACACTTTTTCCCAGTATATACACACACACATTGTTTCAGGGGCCTTGTCACAGGTCCATTGACTTAATTTCTGTGTTACTTTTTCATAAGCAGGCACTGCTGGCTTGGCAATTAATCTATAAAAATAATGTTTCACTGCATCAATACTTCATATGGAATAATAAAGATATCTTGTACAAAAAAAAAAGTCAATCTTTAATCAGACATGGGATGTTGGATGGAATTCTTACTGTTAGTCAGTTGCTTAATGAACAAGGTTTACTTTTAACATATTCTGAATTTATCAATAGATTTATGATTTCTGCAAGGCCAAAAGAAAATGCTATTATATTTGATACAATCCCTGGCAGAGTTGTTACAAAATCCTGGATTCTATCCTATAAATGTTGATCGTCAAACCAGTTTTTATAGTGATACAATATTTATTGAAGATTTTAATATAGTAATAGATAAATGCAGTAACAAATATATTAAAAATATTTTAAAAAACAAACTATTTGCCTTGTTCAACAGTGTTTTGATCTACTAAATATGAAAATATTAACTGGAAAAGAGTATGGTCAATAACAAATACACTTTTTTTTATTAATAATAAAATTAGAGAAGTGTCCTATAAAATTGTACACAGAATTTACTCTGTCAAGGAGTTGCTTGAACATTTCCATTTGAATATTGAAAACTGATGTGAATTTTGTGGCAATGCCAAAGAATCTGTGACTCATCTTTTTTAATTGTATATATTAAAAAAATGTGTTGGTTGGATGTTTCTAATGTAATTTAATTTATTAATTTAACTTATTGGAACGTGTATACAAATTGATCTGTATGATGTGGTCGTTTTTTATTTTTTTTTATTCCAAATGCACCATAAGCTTCTTTATATAACTTTTTATTTTACTTGGAAAATATCACATTCATGTGAAAAAAAAAAATTCTAAGCCAAACTTTGAACATTTTATAAAAGAGATTAAACGATACGGTACCTCATCAGACAAAATTAAGAATGAACCTATGAACCTTTTGTTACTTTAAATTGTTATAATTTTACCCCTGGCATGGGCGATCGAGACGCTTTGGCTTCACTTTCAGAACTCTTGTGGCGCTTGATAAGATCAACATCTGAGGAAGATCAGGTTCATCAACAGTGTTCAACGGTAAAGTGCGTTCCGTATCAGTTCAATACGGAACAAGACTTTTATGTGTCAAAAACGTGACAATTCCGTATTATACGTAACGGTTGGCAACCCTAGTATCCACTATCACTATCGCCTCTTAAGCTAAATGAATCATTCTCGCGTTTTGATTGTTATTGATATTTTAATTAAGCTACTTATCTGGTCAGGCAAGTAAAATTCTCTTTCACTTCAAAAAATCCACTTGTCCCGCAGTCCTGGACAAGCGTGAGTCGAGCCCTGGTAAGCCTATGTACCGGGGCTCAGCCCCGGACGGCCCCGGCCCAATTTAACCCCTGCTTATATATGTTTTATTTTACCAGTTGTGGAATCCAACCATTCAACCATCTGAGGTAACGTAGTTAGCCTACTTTATTGAGTATTTCCATTTTATGAAACTTTACACATTTATTAATAATAAATAATTAATACATTTAAGATCATCATATTTACAGCGATCAGTATATTTCAGACCTAGTGGAGTAATAGTAATAATATCTAGGTCTGAATTTAAATAAGCTATATTGTACGTTTTAATGGATCACACTACAAACATAATGATCTTATAACATGATGCATTGCTGTGTCCATTATCGCATAATTCACACTTTTGGACACTTTTGCTTCAATGGACATTAGACAACACTGCAAAATCAATCTGTTCATATATTTATTGTCCAACATTTCCAATTTTTCTGATGCATGTCATAATTTAATTTCATATGTCAGTATTAATTCAGTGTTTATAAGTCTAATACTAATACTAGATCTTTTAAAGAGTTTTAACCCAAACTGACTGAGAGCAAAAAGGTTTTGTGAAAAAGTTTTTTTTTTAACAAAGCAGCTGATATTGCCATAGAAACTAGTGGACTGCCAAGTCATCTTCACCCCAAAATGGCGGAAATGCAAGACCGCTGCTGGCGCAGGTGTTGCAATGGAACATTCTGTTGAGTGTCGCTTCTTGTTAGTGTATATTCTTTGAGGTCAAGGTGCTGTGCATTGTGGTAATTGATGCAACATGACGTCACTTCCAAAGGACCAATGAACATGACCGACCAATTTCATGGAATGTGAAAATGAATCTCATTGAATAAATAACCTTTAAATTAAACTGGTCATCAGCGCAATTCAGTTGATTTGGTAATAGCAAAGGAAAATAAAATAAAGTGATCTCCAAAAAATAAGTACTTTTTGACTGTAAATAAAATTATAAGGAGTAAAAAGTACTCTTTTTTTTCTCAAAAAATGTAATCAAGTAAAAGTAAAAGTTTTGATTTTTAAATGTACTCAAGTAAAGTAAAAATCCCCAAAAATAATACTTAAGTACAGTAATCAAGTAAAATTACTCAAGTACTTTACACCTCTGAGTATGGGTCACCATACTTGGCCACACGTCACTTCACTAATTAATCACTTCACTATAGGCTACATGTAGATTAGAGAGGAAGAATTAAAGTGTGAACTAAATGTAAATGAGATGTCCGTGTGTGCGCACTATTAATCTAATTAATCACGTCATATTTGGCTGAGAAATTACCCCCAAAAGATCATCTAAGAGACATTACAAAAAGTAGCTTTAAATATTTTATTTGATTCAACATGAGGGTGAGTAAATGATAATTATTAAATAAATAAATCATATTTCCATATTAAGTTATACTCATTCATTCATTCATTCATCTGAATAATTTATTCACCTGATTGAGTCGCTCAAAACGCAGATTCATTCAGAAACAAAATGAAACACTGTTTACTAACAACGTCATACTAAATTAAAAGCAGAACATTTATAATAGTTTTAGATAAATGTTTTTATTTTTTGTTAATATGGTATATTAACAAAAAATAAAAACATGTTCCAGAAAGTGACAAAGTAGTTCCTTATGCAATGATGTCCATTCAGTGAATGAAAGCTTTACAAAAATTGCAAATAGTTAAAATAGAAATCTAAAATCTCAGAGTTTTTCTCTAAGTGAGATCTTTCCAGCAGGATTTGTGAGTCTGTGACGGGGAGAGTTTTCAGTTTCTGCACATAAAACTGTTACATGTTAAATCTCTTATTACTTTATTACAACGAATGTTATCATAAAATCAAACCATGTTTCATAGTTATAGTTAATTCATAGTTATTTAGCAGCAGTGGTTGATGAAGATGAGTGTCATTAATGTGTTTTATCCACATCGTGTTGTGAAAAATAACAGTATTGTCTTTCATTAAAGAAGTTTATAGTCTTTTCTCATATATCCTGACTCTAATAATCAGTTTCTAACAGCAAACACTCAGAATAAAGTTAGATGATGTGAATGTCTTGTTGAATGAGTGTTGATAGTCTGAAGATCATCAATATTAACAGAGAAACTGCTGAAAACACTCTTTATTTCATGTCAATAGTTCCTGTTTTCACCTCATTTATTATGCTGATGTCTTCAGATCTGCTGTAAATTGACACTTAAAGCTCATTTCATTGCTGTCAACAGACTGAGGGGATTTGATGACTACAGATATGTACAATTATTTTTGTCTTTATGCTTTTAACTGTTTTTCTTACCATTATTAATATTTGGAATAATTTCTTTACATTATATTGTTATCATTTAATTAAAAAACAAACCCCGTAACTGATATATTTTTTATTTTGGCAGATCAGCTCCTCCCACACTGGGATTCATCATCAATGAAGCTCCTCCCACAGTAGTCACATCATCAGTGAAGCTCCTCCCACTGGAATGGATCAATAAATGCTGGGATATTCCCATTAAAGGAGCATCAAGAAGAGCTGAAATCTGCAAAGACTGAGTTTATTAAGGAGGACAGTGAGAACATGAGTGATCCAGAACCCTGCAGAATGAAACACACTGAAGATACTGAAGAACAAAGAGGTTGGTGTTTATTCTTCATTCATTCATGATGCTGAACAACATTCATGTTGGAAAGATTCAACAACACATTTAGATATGCAGTTCATCTAATATTCAACAAATGGTCAGTAAAGTGAGATTTGAAAAATGTTCATATTGATTATCAACATCAGGTCAAAATACATATTTTTATATCTGGTTCAAAATTTGCAACAATGTAACCAAAATTTTAGACATGTTTCAAAATAAAAAAAACAGTAACATCAGTAAACACCAAACTGTATCAAGTAAATTCACTTTCCAGAATGGCTGACAGGGTTGTAAGCTTGACTTAAGCAAAAACTGATTTAAGGTTATTGATAAAGTTGTACTTTTCATAAAATGTAGAAGTTATTCATAGTTATATGGATTATTCTTCTTACAGTAACTTTGGTAACAGGGTTGATGAATGTGATCAACACTGTACAGTTTGTATAAAAACTGAGACGATGGATTGAGATTATTTTCTCATCCTCCCATCATGCTGTAGAAAGAGCCCAGATGATGTCACTTCCTAGGCGTCACAGTTTTAAGATGAGGAAAATTCATAACAGGGTTGAGGGTTGAAATTCACTTGAGTTTGTTTTCAGTGTCCCACATTCACATGTGTGGAAGTCTGTGAAAGAAAAAGTGTGACCAACCCTTAATAACTAAATAGTTTTAGTACAATAAATATCAATCTAAAAGTTGGTGTCAAAATATGGCAATAATTGTGTCATTCTTCAAAATATTTAATAGTTCTCACTACAGAAATATGGTGACTTGTCTATAATGTTTTAAATATAATAATTGTTTTAGGGACACATAGTAAATATATAAACGGCATCAAAGTGATCAGAATATTTCATAGCAGTCGTCTACTTCAGTACATGAAGGTTCACTTTTATGTTCTTTCACTTCATAATCCTCATTTTGAATTACTTTAATATGCTGAACATTAACTTTTTTTTGTTGTGATTTCAGACCTGATGGAAGTGAAGGAGGAGAGTGAAGAACTGAGTGAAGTGGAGGAGGAACATCATGACAAACCTGAAGAAAAACCTTTGAGTCGCTCAAAGACTAAAAAGACATTTTTAAAGAAAAGAGACACAAAATCTACAACCTGCACTCAGCGTGGAAAGAGTTTCTCAACCAAAAAAAGTCTTGATGTTCACATGAGAATTCATACAGGAGAGAAGCCACACACATGTGATCAATGTGGGAAGAGTTTTACATCAAAACAAAATCTTGAGATTCACAGTTCAGTTCATACCGGAGAGAAGCTGTTCGCATGTAATGAATGTGGCAAAATGTTTCTCTCGGCATCAGCCCTGAAGAGACACCTGACAGTTCATACAAAGGAGAAGCCACATTCATGTTCTTTGTGTGGAAAGAGTTTTTCACAGCTGTGTAGTTTACAAAGACATGAGAAAATACACACTGGTGTGAGAGAGTACATGTGCTTTGAGTGTGAGAAGACTTTTGCTACATGGAGTGATTTAAAAAAGCACCAGAGAATTCACACTGGAGAAAAACCTTACGAGTGTTCACACTGTGACAAGAGATTCAGTGTGTCATCACATCTGAAAACACATGAGAGGATCCACACTGGAGAAAAACCTCACAATTGTTCACACTGTGACAAAAAATTCAGTCGTTCATCATCTTTGAAAACACATGAGATGATCCACACTCGAGAAAAACCTTACAAGTGTTCACACTGTGACAAGAGATTCAGTCTGTCATCATATCTGAAAACACATGAGAGGATCCACAGCAGAGAGAAGATGCACACGTGTGATCAGTGTGGAAAGAGTTTCACTATTAAAAGTCAACTGAAGATACACATGAAGATCCATGCAGTGGAGAAACCACATCACCACAGTCTGAAATCACAATAAGTAGTTCATCTTTGTGCTGAGAAACAAGTAGTTTCCTTACAGCCACAATAAGCGGCAGGAGAGTTTGGTGGTTGCTTAGTGTCTGCTTGGAAAATCTGAATTTTCTCCTGAAACTACAACAGAATGATCAAATCACTGTTAAAACAGACTGTATTGATTCTTCCCTTACAGTCAGTGTGACAAACTAGTGACTTACACTTAGTGAACAAACTTCCATGTTTCTATCATTGTCATTTACAACATAACAATAAAACAACCTACAACTGACTATTAACTTGCTGTTGCTCATCTTCATTCATTCCATGTTAAATCTTCCACCATTTCCCATCATCATTCCTTCGATCTTCTGCAGTAGTTCTTGTACCTGAATGTCTGATTTACTCTTGATATTGAAACAGTAAAATCGTCCTCCACATTGTCAACAGCACGATCTTTCAGTTTAAGATGTTCATCAATGCCTGTTCCAGATCCTCCAGTTCATCTCCATGCGTGAACAGAATCATGATGTACTTCTGAAATTCAGTAGTAAAGGTAAGCAAAAAAAACATCATAGTAAGAAAATTAGACAGTTTGCAGAAAATATTTAGAATAGTTCAAACCATGCCTTGACAAGTGCTCCATTCTGACAGTTCACAGAATTATATGTGGCAAGTCAAAAACATCCAAGATAAGACAAAATCTATTAGCCAATCATAGTAAGAAAATTTGACAGTTTCCAGACTATATTTACAATTCAATGTGCCAAATAATAAAGACACAGACAAGAATGACACTGTGTAGACTCACTGGGCCCATGCCTTGACAAGTGGCCCCATTCTGGTAGTTAAAGGTCCCATTTTTCGTGGTTTTTTGAAGCTTTGATTGTGTTTATAGTGTGCAATATAACATGTGTTCATGTTTCGCGTGTAAAAAAACACAGTATCTTTCACATAATTTATCTGTATACCGCTGTTTCCACTGTCATAAAAACGGGCTGATGACTTCCTTGTTCTATGAAGTCCCTCCTTCAGAAATACGTAACGAGAATGCCAGCGGTTCCTGTGTTGTGATTCGACAGCTCTGAGCGCACCGTGCCCAGAAAAGTCACGCCTCTTACCATAACGTGGAGATGCACGCGCTCAGTGTTATTGTAAACATGTCTTTAATTTTACCCTATCAATTTGAGCCGGAATCAGACCCACTGATTGGACTGCGGGTTGATAATAACAGCGTTTCCACGACATGGCGACAAACACACTCTACAAACGCAACTCTTGTGTATTCCTGTGGGAGGAGGTTAGTCAAAAAACTGTTTTAGTGACATCATTAAAGAAGGAAGTATAGGGATGTAGTCCAAACTGGCCGTTCGATGTAGGCGACTTCTGTTAAATAAAATATCTCGCTTGGCATTGAACTTTGAGCTTTAAAATTTTTATTTATACTCTAACAACAACATTACACACTAACTAAAGTTTGAAACATGGGATCACGAAGAACGGGACCTTTAATGAGAAGACATGACATTGCAAACAGTTAATTAATGCTACCAGAAATGGACAAGAGGATGACTGCGTCAACAACTTGTGTTCCTTCACCCGCCGGATCAGGCATTCAACGCACCCTGAGCCTGGCCACAGACTGAGTGTGTCTCACCTCTCCGGTAGACATTTGTGTGCCCTTGGTCACAAAAGCAGGCCGGTGGATTTTGCATGGTACCAGGTTGTCAATTAAGAAGCCCTCTTCCACCATTATGGCCATGTCAGGAGTGAGGACATCAATGATACCCGACTGCTTGAACAGCTCCCGGTCACTGCATACAGTCCAGAGACAAAAGTTACTGCACCATGAGGTGCCATTCCGATCAAAGCCTTAACGGTGTAGTGAGATTTGTAGCTGGAAAAGACCTCACTCTGTAATTGCAGAGACGAAAGCGTTTGGCAGCGGAGCTCGGTACAGTCCAAGATAACTTGGGTGTCTCAGAAATTCTCAAATTCCTCTGGCAGGTTGGCTCGTACTCTCTTTCAGCAACCAAATTTGCACGAAACCTAAAAGAAAATAGAGGAAGTTTGCCCAAGTGGTTATGATGCGGCTGACTGTAGTCTGATGGACATGGAAGCGATGAGCCAGGTCTTTCTGCTTGAGGCCCAAAGCAAGGTGCATCATGAAGAGGAAGAATTCATCGATTGCAGGAAGTGCCCGAGTCTTCACATATAGCCCAGTCTCCCTGGTGTCTTTGGAGCTGGTGACGCGAATCATCCTGTGTGTTGAAGGTTCAATCTGTTCCCAGAAGGCCATCATGTGTTTATAGGTTGCAAATCTGCAAAGAAATAAATTGTTTATTTTAAAACATTTAAGGCATAACACATGGTACAATATTAGGTAGTTACTACAGTCTTAAACTGATTCTCAAATAATGAAACTGCACTGACTTTACACACACCCACTCCTCAACACTCACACACATCCTAACACATTACACTACACACACAAGTTCCCCCTGCATTATACACACTTCAGTCCCATTTATCACATTTAGTATGATACTTGTATGATACTTGATGATTATAAAGACATTCAGAACATGTTCACTAATGGATGGTAAAACCCTATTCAGAAATTTGAGAGGTACGTGAGCTAAAAACTAAACAACAATAACTAAAAAACACTTTACCATTGTGCTAATGGCAAATAATAATCACAAAATTGTTTTACCTTGTGTAAAAGCGAATATCCTCATCAAAGCCCGCAAATCTCTGGAGGCCAAAGCGGCTGTTCACCTTGGCCTGCTCCAGCTGTTTCCACAGATCTTCTATCTCTCTCTTCAACTCCTCATTTTCACATAGTGATAAGTCCAGAGCTGCAGGCTCCGGAACTGAACAATAATCATGTCCATGATCAATTTCCATTGCGTTTTCCTCCATATCTGAGTCCGGTAGCAGTGGTTGATCTTGTCATTCCAAAACACTTAAACTCAGCGGCTGCATTTGGCTTTATCGGTTCCACTCAAATACTGAAGGGATAGCATCTTTTTTCAGATGCCTCCTACTTGTTCCTTCCACAAAATCATCTGGTTTGAAATGTACACTGCATACCTTTGTGTTTTTCGTGATTTGGAAGTTGATCCTTCTAATGTTTAAAATCCATTTTTTCCTGATCTCTTCTGTAACGCCTGTAACCAACTTTGGAATTTTCAGAATGCTTTTAGCCTGCTGAACTGTGTTTGTAAATCTCACATTGGCTCCGGCCTGGTGGACACTAATAGATCACGAGACCCGTTTTATGGCTATTTCGATAGATTCCAGAATACTTTCCCACGACTTCAAAGGGACCGCGACCACCTTGGATCGAATTACAGCAAGCCGGGCACGCACAGACATTACAGCCAAAACCCAACACACACACACAAACATGCTTAGAGATTGTATGTACAGTTATTCTCAAAATATGTGTAACGAGGCGGGACTCAGGCAGAGATCCATGTGCAAGCTTTTATTTACAGTGAGCATGGTTGTACAGGCTGGGTCGAACAGGGGCAAACAGGAACAGCAAGGGACAGGCAGAATCGTAGTCAGGAAACAGGCAATGGTCAGGACAGGCAGATATCACTCACAGGACGTTAGACAAGGCAAGGGTCAGGACAGGCAGCGATGGGTCAGGAATGGGTAACAGACAGGAAAAGTAACGACAGGCAGACAGGATATAAACGCTCAGAAATGACACCAGAGTAATCAAGACTTCGCGGTGGGGTGGTGTGTGTGAAAGTCCTTTATAGTCCTGGTAATGCGTGGCAGCTGGGTGTGGTGATTAGTGTAGTGATTGGTAGAGTGAGTGCAGGTGAATGGAAGAGAGGATTATGGGGAATGTAGTCTGGGAAGTGACAGGAACATGACAGGAACAGATGGTGATCGTGACATAACGCCCACCTCTCGGAAGGCGCGTCCTCGCGGCGTAAATAGAACAGCTAGGGAGGGGGGGGGTGGGTGCATTGGAGCTCTACGGCAGACAGGAACGGGGTCTCCAATGCAAGTTCCATGAACTCGGACAGCCACGGTGGGTCAGGTGCCACGGGCGACCACGGCGGGTCAGGTGCCACGGGCGGCCACGGCAGGTCAGGTGGCTCAGGCAGCCATGGCAGGTCAGGTGGCTCAGGCAGCCATGGCAGGTCAGGTGACAGTACCAAGGCCGATGACGGCAGTGACTGGGTAGGAACCCCACCCACAAGCTCCCCAGCCCTAGGTATACTGCCCCCCCCCCAAAAAAGTTCTTGGGGAAATCAACGGAGTACGTAGCGGGTTGATGGGCAAGGAGCTTGGATGGCACCAGCAGAGCAAGGCGTTTGGGCGGCTCTGGCAGGGCAAGGCACTTGGGTGGTGCTGGCAGAGCAAGGCGGTTGGGTGGTGCTGGCAGGGCGAGGAATTCAGGTGGTGCATGCAGGGCGAGAAGCACAGGTGGCGCCGGCAGGGCAAGAAGCACAGGTGGCGCCGGCAGGGCAAGAGGCACAGGTGGCACCGGCAGGGCAAGAGGCACAGGTGGCGCCGGCAGGGCGAGAAGCACAGGTGGCGCCTGCAGGGCAAGAAGCACAGGTGGCGCCGGCAGGGCAAGAGGCACAGGTGGCGCCGGCAGGGCAAGAGGCACAGGTGGCGCCGGCAGGGCAAGAGGCACAGGTGGCGCCGGCAGGGCAAGAGGCACAGGTGGCGCCGGCAGGGCAAGAGGCACAGGTGGCGCCAGCAGGGCAAGACGCTTGAACGTAAGGGGGGAAGAACAGAAGGAGCCTTCTTCCTCCTCCTCCTTCTCTTCTGAGGATGAGGCGATGGTTCACCGGTTGGAGAGTGTTCAGGAGCAGACTCACTTGCTGAAGCGGGTTCTGGAGCGGACTCAATGGCTGGAATGCCCCCCACATCCTTGAGCACCGCAGGGGCGGCCATCTTGCCCATGGGCACTAGCAAAGCAGCCATCTTGTCCATCGTGTCCAGGGCGCTTGAGTCCATAGCAACCGGCGAGCTTGAGTGCGTTGCAATCGGCGAACAAGAGTCCATAGCAACTGGCGAACTTGAGTGCGTTGCAATCGGCGAACATAAGTCCGTTGCAACCGGCGAACTTGAGAGCGTTGCAACCAGCGAACTTGCGTGCGAAGCATCCGACGAGCTTGAGTGCGAAGCGTCCACTGGGCTTGAGTGCGAAGTGGCCGGCTGGCTTGGGTGCGAAGCGGCTGGCTGGCTTGGGTTTCGGAATGCCAGCTGCTCGTGCTGTAGTCAGTGGAGGATCATTCATGCTGGAACGCAATCCTCTCCGCTCTCGGACAGGACCAGCGACGTGACGTGATTCTGGACGTTCAGCGGGGACTTGACTTGGCTCTGGACGATCAACAAAAATGTGACGAGGCTCTGGGTGATCAGCGAAGACATGACGTGTTGCTGTTGTGATGGTAGCCACCATCTGGTGCATGTTCCGTGGTGTGGCGGCCATTACGTGATCTACCATGGTGTCGCATTCCTCCGCGACCCCCACAGTAAACAGAGACCCAACAGACAACAATGCATAGTCCATAAAGCTGCTGAGTGACGAACGTGGTCCCTCTCGTCTTAGTTGATTCTGGAGAGGTTGGTTGACGCCATCGCAGAAGAAATCAATCAGAGCACAGTCCGGAAGATCAGAGAGGTAAGCAATGTTTAGATATTCCTGCACATATTCCTCTAACGATCGCGTGCCCTGCGAACTCCACAATAGCAATTGCGTAATGTCCATAGCGTGTAGATGCTCTCCGGGAAAGCTGCTGGATCGTTGTTTTGGCGAAGTCTTCTGTAACGAGGCGGGACTCAGGCAGAGATCCATGTGCAAGCTTTTATTTACAGTGAGCATGGTTGTACAGGCTGGGTCGAACAGGGGCAAACAGGAACAGCAAGGGACAGGCAGAATCGTAGTCAGGAAACAGGCAATGGTCAGGACAGGCAGATATCACTCACAGGACGTTAGACAAGGCAAGGGTCAGGACAGGCAGCGATGGGTCAGGAATGGGTAACAGACAGGAACAGTAACGACAGGCAGACAGGATATAAATGCTCAGAAATGACACCAGAGTAATCAAGACTTCGCGGTGGGGTGGTGTGTGTGAAAGTCCTTTATAGTCCTGGTAATGCGTGGCAGTGAGTGATTGGTAGAGTGAGTGCAGGTGAATGGAAGAGAGGATTATGGGGAATGTAGTCCGGGAAGTGACAGGAACATGACAGGAACAGATGGTGATCGTGACACTATGACTGTGCCAAAATGTACCTGTCGTGTATGTAAAGTGCATGTATGTATCCCGAGTGTTTAAACTTAGTTTAAATGACTGTAGTTGTGCTAGTGTCATTTCTAATGATTACATTTGACTGTAAACTATAACTTCTTTTATATGCTTTTCTTACATGGCAAGTTTAGTTTCAAAGCTCTCTGTAAGCCTCATTCAACAATGCATGTCATATAACTGTAAAATGCATTGTTCTATTTTTAATGGTACTGTGAAGAAAGTACTATCTGATCTGATGCCTCATAAATTATGCAAATCAAGCCACAAGATAAGACAAAGGAAGTTTTACCCGCCAAATGGGCACCCTGACCATTGGTTGCTTCAACCAAGGAGGCGTGTTGGCTTGTTTGTCCATAAAAGACAAGCACAAACAGTTTTTTTGTCTCTCGATTGTCCTTGAATCATCTATCGCCTTCTCTCGTGCACGTCTCTCCCAGACGTTAATTTTTATTGCAACATGATAACTGAGTTTTTTGTGTGTGAGCAGAGCTCATTTGTTTTGAATTCGGACGGCGTGGCCCAATTTAACCCCTGGGTAACACATTTATATCTGGATACTTTAGATCTAAATTTGTTGCCCAATTTCAATAGGAAAGTCCCGAAGCAACATCGCTTGACAACACTGCCCCGTGTATCATCACCTTTACAGCTAACTCACCTCAACTTTGTAAACCTTCTTTTTCATGGATGCCTGGACCCTACCCTTAATTATGCCACCTAAATGATGCTCTACACTAACAACCCTGTTAGAGTTGAAAGAATTTAAGCCCTTTTTGACAGCCAAAGGTGCCTCACTTAAGAAGGCAGTAGAAGAAGACAGTATATACACAATCTCTAACTCTAGTGTTAATACTTAGGTCAATATCAGTATGAGAAGACATTTCAATCTTTCTATTAGGGGTGTGACGGGATCTCGTGTCACGAGATCTCACAAGACTAAAGTGTGACGAGATTTCTCGTTGAGGCGAAAAGTAGTCTTGTGATGTTGCCATGACAGAGTGTTAGGATGATTAGGAAAGAATATGCCACCGCTACATTTACATTACGCCTCCACTTGTCACGATTGCACACAAAAACAAGATGTTAGGATCCAAGCGCAGCATTTATTGGTTAATCCAAAGGCATAATCAAACAGGCAAGGGTCAAACTCCACAGCACAGTCCACAAAAACAAAAAGCCAGGAATACAAAGGTGCACGTAACATAGACAACAAACCACAAACAAAAGGCAGAAACAACTGAGACTAAATAGACAGAACTAAAGAACAACCACAAAACAGCTAGGTGCAATGAAACAAGGATAATGAGTCCAGGTGAATTATGGGAAATGGAGTTCAGACAGGTGACAAAAGTCCATGTTGGAGTGCCCTCTAATGGTTAACTTGGGCACTCCAATTCGTGATCATGACAGTACCCCCTCCTTACGGAGTGGCTACCAGATGCTCCATGAAACAAAAACAAAAACACAACTCTCAGGAGGGAGGTGGACCGGAGGAGGACCAGGGGGAGGGATGGCGGGCCAGGACCAGAGCCCCTGACTGAAGGCCAGGGAGGAGCCGGAGGAACAGACCACAGGAGCTCTAAGAAGGTCGGGGTCCTGGCTGAATGCCAGGGCGGCGCTGGAGGAACTGACCAGACGGGTTCCAGCAGGTCTAGATTCCTGGCTGAGTGCCAGGGCGGTGCTGGAGGAACTGAACAGGTGGGTTCCAGCAGATCTAGAGTCCTGGCTGATTTCCAGGGTGGTGCTGGAGGAACTGACCAGGCGGGCTCCAGCAGATCTGGACCCCCGGCCAAGTGCCAGGGCAGCGCCGGAGGAAAAGACCAGGCAGGCCTCAACTGTTCAGACGGCCTGGGCAGTGGTGGCAGGGCAGAAGGCTTGGATGGAGGCGGCAGGGCAGAAGGCTTGGGTGGCGGCGGCAGGGTAGACGGCCTGGGCGACGGCGGGGCTGACCAAGGGTGCTCCGTGGCCATATCAGGAAGAGCGGGCAGCTCAGTGACGGCCTCCATGGCCGTATCAGGGAGAGCGGGCAGCTCGGTGACAGCAGCGGGCTCAGGCTGCTCTGGCGGCTCCGGCAGGGCAAGGCGCTTAGTTGGCGCCGGCAGGGCAAGGCGCTTGGGAAAACGAAGAACAACCTCTAAAGTGGTCTCCGGGCCTTGAAGGACGAAGGAAGCCCTTCTCCTCCCTTTCCTCCTCTTATGAGGGTAAGGCAGCGGCTCTGTCCCTACCTCATCTGTAGGCACCGAAGTGAACCCACAGGCTGGAACAGACTCTGAAGCGAACTCACTGACTGGAGCGGGCTCTGGAGTGGACTCACTGGCTGGACCGGGCTCTGGTGTGGACTCACTGGCTGGAGTGGACTCTGGGAAGGCCTCCAGGCCTTGAGGGATGACTGAAGCCTTCCTCCTCCTCTTCCTCCTTTTTCGAGAGTGAGGCGGTGACTCCGTGCCCTCCTCCTCTATGGATTCGGGAGCGACCTCATGGGCTGGAGCGGGTTCTGAAGCAGACACACGGGCTGGAGCGGCCTCTGGTTGAACATGCGTTGCCCACTGGCTTCTATGGCCGAGGTATTTGACAAAGCCCCAAAAATCCAGGATTTGAAGCCCCTTCAACTCCCACTGAGGCAGAGGGTCATCGAGGCATCCATTAAAAATCTCTTTTAGCACCTCATCATTATACCGCAGCCCTCTTGCCATAGTCCAGAAAAACTGTGCAAAGCAGCCTACCTCCCATTTGTCCTGCCGCAAGGCCCTCACCGCCCCAAACAAAGCCACACGCTCCATGCTCGTGGCTGGCGGAAGAACCCTGAAGCTCATGCTGCTGGATCCTTGCAAGGGTGGTTTGTTCTGTCACGGTTGCACACAAAAACAAGATGTTAGGATCCAAGCGCAGCATTTATTGGTTAATCCAAAGGCATAATCAAACAGGCAAGGGTCAAACTCCACAGCACAGTCCACAAAAACAAAAAGCCAGGAATACAAATGTGCACGTAATATAGACAACAAACCACAAACAAAAGGCAGAAACAACTGAGACTAAATAGACAGAACTAATGAGCAAACACAAAACAGCTGGGTGCAATGAAACGAGGATAATGAGTCCAGGAGGTGAATTATGGGGAATTAAGTTCAGACAGGTGACAAAAGTCCATGTTGGAGTGCCCTCTAGTGGTTAACTTGGGCACTCCAATTCGTGATCATGACACCACTGTCCTTTTGCTTTAAATAAAAAAACATTTAATTAAGTTGGATAACGGTCGCCGCCACTCCATATTTAAAGAGTACACACGATCGCATTCAAACGTGATTTCAATACCCCGCATTTTGAAAGCGGCTCCCTGATGCATGCAAATATCTCTCAATATGAAAGCGATTTTAGGCTGGGCAGCGTAGTTGTAACCATCTCTTAGCTCTGTATCAAAGAAAAAGTTGGTCTTATTTGCACTTTGAATATTGAGAGGGTGCGATTATGGTTTCAACTTGCAAAGTGTTACTATAGAAATGAATAACAGTTTCTCTTAATCTTATTAAACACAAACAGTAAGGTTTAATTTGTTAACATTAGTTAATGCAATGTGAACTCATGAACTAACAATGAATGACTATTTTTATCAACTAACATAAACAAAGATTAATAAATACTGTAGCAAATATATTGCTCATTGTTAGTTGATGTTGGTTAATATGTTAATGTTAATAAATGAGACCTTATTGTAAAGTGTTACCATTTTTATTTATACTGTTTTATTTCTATGATCAGTTTGTGGAAAGGAGTTCAGTTAGGAGGTCAAAAGTTGTATAAGCTCATAAATCATGTACAGTAAGATCTGAAGAGACTGAAATCATACAGAAGAGAAGTCAGTCAGTTGAGTTAGTGGCAAAACCTTTTACAGTACTTGAGTATTGTTGTCTTTTACTGCATATGATAATTCATACTCAGAAAGTAGAACTGAATGACATTCATTATAAGATGATTAGTTAAAACATTTCAAATACACCTGCAGAATATTTTTTCTAGTCATGTATTTCGCCATTGAGGATTTCTTAAAAATAGTGTGTAAAAATCTTGTCTCGTCTCGTGAACTCAATCTCGAGTCTCGTCTCGTGAGATACCCGTCTCGTCACATCCCTACTTTCTATAGATATATTTCTCATGTCTGTGAGGCAAGCAGCATAGTTTGTGTTCATTTAGCCTATAAGACCTGTTCCAGATCATGTGCAAGTGATCGCGCCCGCGCATCCATGAATTGCTTCTTATTTATTAAATCCAGGCAATTGGTTGATGAAACGTTGATTAAAATTAAAATACAATTTTTACAAAATGAAATTCACTTAAGTTTTGTTTTGTAGAAAGCCTTTCTTTAACCCTTTAAGACCGGATGGAGCATTGGCGCTCCCATTTGCGTCTCTTTTTAACTCTAGGGTTCTTCGGTCATTTATGACCCGAAATTTTTTTTTTTAAAAAATGTTAAAAATCGTAGCTTCATCGGAATGGTCCGAAACTTGGTGACTTTATTGGTACTTGGTATATGAACACCCAGAAAAATTGGGGACAGGATTTGAAAAGTCTAAGTGGTCGTAAAAAAAAATAGTCACACTCAGGTCAAAAGTCACACTCAGTCTTCAGGTCAAAAATGACCGCCATAGGAAATGAATGGGAAATTGGCAAAAATATGAAAATACTGAGTTTTTTTGTGTGTACAATCTACAAATCAGCCACGATGCAGAAAAAAAGCACACAACAGTGAAGGGGTGAATCTCTAAAACATCAAGAGTGCAAAACAGACAAAAAAATTCACACACACACACACACACACACGCACACACAAATGAAAGTGTGTCATTGCAAAAGCTAATTTTGGGAAATGTGTGAAATAAAAGCAATTATTCATCAATGTAAGAAATAAAGTGCACAGCAATGAAAGCATGACGCTGTAAGCCATCAAGGTTGCAAAATAGACACACACACACACACACACACACATAGGGAAATATGAGACTGGTGAAACTTTAACAGAAATGTGAGAATATGTGAAATAAAATCAATGAATCAAATAAAGGGGAGACATTGGATCCAAAATGCAAAAGTCACACACCATGTCTCTCTCTTGAACACACACACACAAGCACGCACGCACGCACACACACACGCACAAACAGAGTAAGGTCAAAGGATGGAATTCTTCCCTAGTAACCTCCAGGCCTATTGCAGCACCTGTTTATAAAATCAAGAAGCCAATCACAGCATCTGTTGACACACACACAAGGAAATACTAGACTGGTGAGCCTGTAACAGAGAAATATGAGAATATGTGAAATAAAATCAATGAATAAAATAAAGGGGAGACATTGGGTCCAAAATTCAAAAGTCACATACTATGTCTCTCTCGCGCGCGCACACACACACACACACACACACGCGCACGCAGAGAGTAAGATCAAAGGATGGAATTCTTCCCTAGTAACCTTCAGGCGTATTGCAGCACTTGTTTATGAAAACAAAAAGCCAATCACAGCATTTGTTTATGAAAACAAAAACTTGGGGTATAAATATTGCCACTTTGAGCCCAGCCCACAGTTCATTCTCCACAATGGCTAAGAGATATACTGCTCAGGAGACCCTGGCTTATTTACTACATAGCAGTGATGAAGAAGAGGGAACAGAGCCAGATGAGCAAGTCTCTGAAGAGGAAGATTTTACAGAGGCTGACCCAAACTTCACTGAGGATTCAGAGGAGGATTCAGAGGAGAGAGAAGGCCCTGAAACTTACCTCTCCAAGAACGGGGAAATACTGTGGACTTCAACTCCTCACACAAGGACACAAAGGAGAGCACGGGCAGAGGAGGTCAACAAGGACCAACAAGGTATGCCTGTGTAAGGGCTGAAGATATCAAATCTACTTTTGAACTTTTTTTTCCAAGCTCCATGCAACAAAAGCTTCTTGAGATGACAAATTTAGAGGGGCAACGAGTGTTTGGTGAAAACTGGTCTAATATTTAATGTAATGAAATCCAAGCATTTATTGGACTTCTATTTCTTGCTGGGGTTTTAAAATCTCACCACGAATCTGCATCCAGTTTATGGGACAGTGAGTTGGGGAGGGCAATTTTCCGTACAACCATGCCACTGAAAAAATTCAAACAACTGACTAGGATTTTACGTTTCGATGATAAGAGGTCAAGAGCTGAAAGGAGGGAACAGGACAAACTGGCACCAATCAGAGAGATGTGGGAAGACTGGGTCAAAAGACTACCTCTCATGTACAGACCAGATACCAACATTACAGTTGATGAGAGCTTGGTGGGATTCAGGGGCCAATGTCCTTTCAAGCAGTATATGCCAAAAAAACCTGCCAAATATGGCATTAAAATATGGGCAGCCTGTGATGCAAACTCGAGCTACTGTTTGAACATGCAGGTGTACACAGGAAAACCTCCAGGGATGCCACACGAAAGAAACCTGGGAAGGAGAATAGTCCTGGAAATGATGGATGGCTTTCAAGGGCATATTGTCACTTGTGACAACTTTTTTACTTCATATGCTCTTACTTCATATGCTCCTAAACAAGAAAATGAGAATGATAGGAACAATCCGAAGGAACAAGCCAGAGCTACCAAGTGCTCTGACCATTTCAAGAGGCCGGGCTAAGTTCTCATCTCTGTTCGCCTTCACAGAAACATGCCATCGTGTCGTACTGCCCCAGAAAAAATAAAAACGCTCTTCTCATGAGCACTGTGCATGAAGATGCAGCAGTGAGCGAAAGAGAAGACAGGAAACCTGAAATGATCTTGTCATACAACAGGACCAAAGGGGGAGTGGACAATCTTGATAAGGTATTTGCTACTTTGCTACTAATTTTATTGAAATAAATATATATTCTAAAAAAATAATGATGATAATAATAATAAATATTACTAATATATGTTACATCCAGTGATAGTTCAATTCACTTTACATGCCATAGCTTAGAATAAAAAAAAGTATTTTATGCAATTATTTATGTGTATATATATATATATATATATATATATATATATACACATAAATAATTGCATAAAATACTTTTCTTTATTAAAAAATTATTTAAAATTATTTATTTATATATAAATATAAAATTTATATTTATATATAAATAAATAATTGCACAAAATACTTTTTTTTTTTTTATTCTAAGCTAAATGGCATGTAAAGAGAATTGAACTATCACTGGACGTCAGCAGTAATACTAAATGTTTGTGTATGCTTTTTTGTGATATTCCAGATTGTTGCAACATATACCTGCCGGAGAAAGACAGCTCGCTGGCCCATGGCAGTCTTCTACAATATGCTAGATGTATCGGCATACAATGCCTCTGGAGGGAAATAAATCCCAGTTAGAGACAGGGGGACAACTACATAAGGAGGCACTTTTTGCAGGACCTAGGAAGAGCGCTCGTTCAATCAAGGCGGCACATTCCACGCACCCCAGCCTCTCTGCAACTTCTGAGGAAGGTGCAGGAATGTGATGAGGAAGCAGTTTCCTCCACGTCTGGTCCCTCCCGAGCTGGTCCCTCCCAAGCTGGTCCCTCCCTCGCCAAAAGAAGAAGATGCAGAAAGTGCTTACCACACGATTTGAAAACAGGCATCGTTTGCTCAAAGTGCCACATTCCAATTTGTAAGGAACACTCTATTGTGATGTGTGACAACTGTGTTAATTAGTTTGTAAATAATATGTAAATATAGTTAGAATGATTTTTTTTTATTTCTCTAATTTACTGTTTGATAATTTACTGTTTTGATAATTTTTAGTTTATATTTAGTATAATTAATTTAGTTTGATAACTGTTAGTTTAGTTTTGTTCATAATTGCCCGTTGCCAATTTTGAATAAGAGTTACTGTTCATTCAATTTAAATAATATGGACATAACAATATGTAAATATTTAGTTATGATGATATTTAAAACACTTTTTTTATTTTTCTATTTTCCATTTACATGTACTGTTTGAAAATGATTATACATTTGCTGTTATTTTTGTTTTTTGTTCATAATTGCTGTTGGCAATTTTGAAGAGTTACTGTTAGTAGAGTATCATACACCTTGTGTCAGAATAATGATTTATTACCCTGATTTATGGCTAAATTTATGACCCAAATTTCTGTGTGTTGTCAGTCAAGCTGACTGGACAGTGGATGTCAAATATGTTTTATGAGGGCTGTGAGCCTTGATTGGCAGGTCAGTGGTTGTCAGTGGCTGTTTTTTATGGTTGAATTTATGGTGGTTGTCCCTCTGATTGGCAGGTCAAGAGTGTCAATGAGATATAGGGTGAGTTGGATTTATAGTTAGATATATGGGTACATTTATGGAGGTTGTATCTCAGCCCAGATTTGGCATTTTTATGACATTTTGGTGAATCCTGGGTATCTGGCTCCTTTCAGTCTGTAGGGTGACCATCTTTTCCTTTGATTGTGAGGTTAAAGTCACCCTAGCAAATTTCACACCTTGGAGTGAAATTCAAGTGTTGTTTCATCTAAAACATTTACTCTGTAGAGAAGCAGTACAGAGCTCTCTCTTATCTTAAATCATGCTGAGGAAGCAAGATGTCTGCATTTTCATGTTTGCATTTTTAGATTGAGACCTCAGCAGGGATGAGCATCAGAAGCTTAGTTTCTCTTATCAATTACCTGCTGTGATGCAGCCAGTATGTCTGTTAGAATGTGTTTTAATGTTTGTTAACATCAATGTTGCAGACGCAAGGTCTACTGATGTCTACTTATATCTATACAAAAATATCCTTTGCCCCCAGGAAAAGGAGAATCAATAAAATAACTTTTTATAAGCTCCCCCTAAATACAATAGACAAATTGGATGTTATTTTAAAGGTTTTTGTTAAATCTCATCCTTTGAACAAAAAACAGTAAACTTTCTAGGTAAACAATAGATGTACACGGTTTTATAATTATTAAAAATTGTTTAATAATTTTTCACACCACTGATTGTGTTACCTATAAAAACCATTGGAGGCTAGTAGGCCAGTTTTTTCTGTGTGGCTAACACAAAGAGCATTTGCTACGATTTTACTTGGTTTTACTTTAGATTTTCTAAACTCTCATCAAAAGGCTTTCCAGCATTCCATTTTTACCCTAAGGACGTATTTCTGAAAATGGATCCTTCTTCAAACGGTAAGTCTATTTTTTCTGATTTGGTGTTTTAATCATAAATAAAATAAATAAATAAAATGCATAAATAAATTGTTTATGTAGTTCATGGCATCAATATGTTTGTTCACTAGGTGATATGACGTTCTGCATACAGAACTCCCATTATGACAAGGCTGTGGATCAGCTTCTAGCTTTGAACGGTGTGGGTATGATGTTGCCTTACGCAGGGTGAAATAGATTCTCTTGTGAGAGATGGGGGTGTCCTGCATGAGTACACAGTGATCCCCAGAGCCCGATTCAATGGTTTGGAAATTCATAGGGTTATAAATCTGCGGCAGATATCTTCTACAGATTTATCTGCCTACACTACATTTTTACATGATCTATTGGCCGAAATTGTCTCATTTTCCAGATTATTAGCAGGTGATGGGGGGGTAATTAATATTACTTTGCGTGGGTCCAGCTTGACATCTGATGTTGATGCTCTTTTGTCACCTCAAAATAATTACAATCCAGATCTCTTTATTAATCAGCTTGAAAAGATATTGCAAAGCAACTCTGATGTAACTGTCGATGAGGCATTGGATTTAAGACTGTCGATAGCAATGTGTAAAAATGGCGGTGCTCGTCGAAAGATACGTGACCTTTTGCATAACAAGTAATCAGTAAAAACAGGTTGAATTTATTCTGCCCAACAAACATTACAAATAATCTATGTTTTACAATTTGTCTCGCTCATTTTCTAAACCCAGAGAAACCACACACAGAGTTAGAGGCTGTAGCAGCATCTATACAGAAGTCAGCTGGTTTCACAGATCAGCATAAAATAAGTTTTAATGACATTTCATGTTTTGAGGGCATGCTGAATATCAAAATTGTTACTTTCCATTGCACAAATGCAAGAATGTTGGAGAAGTATACAACCACGGACGACCCGCATCCAAAAACTGTGTTTTTATATTTGCATGATTCGCATTACTATTTGATAAAGAACCTAAAAGCATTTTTAGGCGTGCCATATGTATGTGTGTTTTGTTACCAAGGGTATACTTGTCGCAGAGATCACAAATGCAGATTTGTTTGCGATGTGTGCAATTACCCAGACTGTCACACACACCCCAAAAAGATAAAACACTGTGGCGATTGTTTGCGATACTGTACATCTGATTATTGTTTTGAAATGCACAAACACCCCGCCCCTGGTGAGGAATATGCACAGTGCACTGTCACCAAATTCTGCCCCCGATGTAATAGACGTTATCACGTCAGTGGGGCCAATCCGAAACCACATAAATGCGCAGCTGAACATTGTGTCCAGTGTGGTGAGAGTTTGGTTACCGATGGGGAGCATCAGTGTTTTATTCAGCCGATCAAACCAGAGAAACCAAATGACCGTTATATTTTTTATGACTTTGAAACAAGATATGAAAATAATACCCACATTGCAAATTTTGTCAGTGTAGTCACGTTTAACGGTGAGGAATTTGTGGCAGAGGGCCCAGATTGTGTCGAACGTCTCATTAAAAAGTTCAGACAGCCTTTTTATAGTAATTTCACATGGATTGCGCATAATGCATCCGGATTTGATAATTTTATACTTTTGGAATATTTCACTAGAATGGGGATCACTCCTAAAATTATAATGCAGGGCTGTCGGTTGATTTTAATGTATGACAACACATTTAAACAGAGGTTTATCGATAGTTATGCATTCATTCCAATGCGTTTGGCCAAAACACCTGCTGCTTTTAATCTGACTAACAGTGAGAAGGGATATTTCCCGCATCTGTTTAACCATGCAGAAAATGATGACTACATCGGCCCGTACCCAGAAAAACATTTTTATGGTTATTCGACGATGTCAACACAGGAGATGTTGAAGTTTGATGATTGGTACAATGGGCTCTCTGACGCAGTTTTTGATTTTAAGAAGGAACTAGAAATGTACTGTAAGAACGATGTTTATTTGCTACGACAAGCGTGTATGAAATATCGTAACGAGTTCATCCTCTGCACTGATCTGGACCCGTTTAATTACACCACTCTCGCGGGTTGTGCAATGGCTGTATATAAGACCCATTTCCTACCAAAAGATACAATAGCGCTGACATATGACAAGGCGTACACTAATCAAAACAAAACATATTCAAATGTTTCAATTGAATGGCTAGAATATTTGCAAAAATCACACTCCAATGGCATTCAGCATGCTCTAAACCATGGTGAGGTATCGTTTGGTAAATATTATGTCGATAGATTTTATGATGATGGCACTGTGAAAAAAGCATTCGAATTTCTCGGTTGTTTTTTTCATGGATGTGAACGTTGTTATAACCCGAATGATTTAAATCCCTTATCAAAAGTGCCTTATGGCAGCCTCAGAAGACAGGTTGATGACAAGTTTGAAATTTTGGAACGTGCATATAATCTTCAAATTCATTTTGTTTGGGAGTGTGATTGGATGCTTTCCAAACAGACTGATGCTGATGTGATGGATTTCATGTCCACTTACACACACACACACAGAGAGGCTGAAACCACGCGATGCACTTTTTGGAGGACGAACGAATGCCTACAAGGTGTACCACAAAGTCAGTGAGGGTGAACGGGTGTCTTACCTAGACTTCACTTCGCTCTATCCGTTTGTTCAGGCGTGAAAAAGCTACCCCGTAGGTCATCCACAAATAATTCATAAGGATTTTCAAAATCTTGAAGATTATTACGGTATAATAAAGGCAACCGTCGTGCCACCACGAAAGCTGCTTCACCCCGTACTACCATTCAGAAGCTCTGGAAAACTTATGTTTCCTCTCTGTCGAAGTTGTGCTGAACAACAGAATCAGACCACGCCGTGCAAACACTCGGATGATGAAAGAGCTTTAACAGGCACATGGGTCAGCATAGAGCTTTTAAAAGCTGTTGAAAAAGGGTATGTCGTAGTAAAACTGCATGAGGTTTGGCATTTTTCGCAAAGTTCAGAAACGCTATTTTGTGATTATGTTAAAACATTTTTGCAACTCAAACAGGAAAGCTCTGGATTCCCAAAAGATGTCGTGACAGAGATGGACAAAGAAACTTATGTCAGAGAATACTTTGAAAAAGAAGGGATTAGACTAAATCAGGATAAGATTGAGATTAATCCTGCACGTCGGTCTATAAACAAGCTCCTTTTGAATTCGTTATGGGGACGCTTCTGTTTACGGCAGAATCTACCTCATTCAGAATTGATTTCAGAACCTGAACAGTTTGCCCAACACATTTTTGGTCGGGGGTATGATATTAAGTATTTCACATTTTTATCCGACTCTGTTGCATTAGTTCAGTGGGCTTAGAAAATGTTTATTAGAAAATGCTAAAAGTGTGTTTTCTAAAAAGATTGAAAATATAGTCTTCATATTTGACTGTTGGCAGGGTTTGTATGATTGTTGGAATTGACTGTTGGCAGGGTTTGTATAATTGTTGGAATTGTATGATATTAAATTTATTGAAGGAATCCCCCAGAACCTGAATGATGTTCATCTTTTTCCTCCCAATAAGACACACGTATTAATAATTGATGACCTTATGAATGATGCATGTAACAACATACAGATTGAACGTTTATTTACTAATTATGTGCATCATAAGCATATAAGTTGTCTCTTTATGGTCCAGAATCTCTTTTGTAAAGGAAAATCCAGTAGAACCATCAGTTTGAACACAAGTTATTTGGTGTTGTTTAAAAACCCCAGAGACAATACCCAAATTAATTTGCTAGCACGGCAGATGTATCCCAGAAACAGCAAATTTTTTATGGAATGTTATCAAGATGCTACCAGCATTCCTTTCGGTTACCTTTTGGTTGACTTTAAAGCAGCAACCCCAGACCATTATCGTCTCAGAACGAGTTTACTCTCAAAACACCCTGTTGTATACATTCAGAAAAGAAAACACTAAGACTCTTGGATGTTACAATGTCTGCAAGACTTTTAAGGAACCTCCCAGTTTTAAAGTTGTTATTAAAAGCAACACCCAAACAAAGGCGTGCTATGATTTAGAGTCAGCAGCAGACGAACTCATCGTTGCATTGTGTGAACTAGCTCTTAATGTTCTCCATGGTAATATTCCACTTACATCACAGCAATATCAGAGACTGAAGAGACGAAAAAGCAACATCAAAATTGTTGCAGATAAGAAGGTTGGTGTTAGAAGGAAAAGACAATTAATCAACCAACAAGGAGGTTTTCTATTACCACTTCTAAGCGTTGCGATCCCATTCATAACAAGCTTGGTTACCTCTAAATAAGGTCTGACAATGGAGTATGCTGAGAAGATGTTTTTAGTTCCACAACACCAGCTGGATAAGTTAAAACCCTCTAACACACGCGAGTCTATACAACAGCTCGTGGAGAATGATTTGGACATGACAATACAAAACATTCTACACAGATCTGATCTAAATCCTGATGAAAAAGCTAAAATGTACACAGCTGTTTTGCAAAGGTTTCTAACTGTAGCTAAACAGGGGGATAAGGAGTTTGGTACATTAACACTAAGTTTTCCACAGCCTGATCACGTTGAAAAAGAAGACCCACCCAGGGCAGTTAGTGAGCCTGTTCATGACTTTTTAGATAATGTTTCAGAAGAAATATTAAACAATGTTCCACAGAGGAGTGTGAAAAATGTTCGATACATTTTAGAAAAAATGTCTAAAGCTAAAAGTGTTTCTTCATGGACTGACACGGGTGAGTTTGTGTTTAAAGGGCGCACAATCCCCGGTTCACACATTTTTGATTTAATTAAAAACATCACAGCTCCACATAAGATTGAAGATGAACGGAGACCGGATGGATGGAACAAGTTTCTGGAAGCTTTTGCTGGTTTAAATTTACCACACTCTGTGGTACCAAATCATCAGGTCAGACGTGCAATTAACTTTCAAAAGCAAAACGACACCATCTGTAACTAATTCATCTAAGAAGAATAAAAAACAGAAAGTGTGTTCTAGTACACCATCACCATCTGTATTCAAATCACCCAAGCTTGAACATGGACAGTGGTTAACTTTTTAATCTGTGAGTTCTGTACACATGTATATTTTGTTTTATCATTATTAAAATGTATTGTTGAAATAATGTGTATAATAAAAAAGAGACAATGCAGGAAATTAAAATTGTTTTTTGTTTGTTTTTATTAAAAGAAATTAAGCATGAGACATAAACATTGCACCTGTTTGTACACACTGAACACATTTGAAAACATTTTCATTACATGGGGATCGCTTTACTTTTTTCACAAAAGCTGACACCATTTTGTCATTTTTAATACAATCATGAGTATACAATTTCAACACATAATCATAATCAAACCCTTTTGCCATGTGGTAGAGGAAGAACACACAGTGCTGTCCACATGTGTCTGATGAAAAGTCTTGGACTTGGACATTTGAATGTTGGACCTCTTTAGAATTCCGAGTTAAAAAGTTTTTGATGAATACTGGAAAACGATGATGATCCGGTTTGTTTCCAAAGCTGTCAAAAAAACAAGCAACACCATCTTCGTTTATGTAGATGGCTAGCCAATGCTGACCTGGAAGCCCCGATATATCTGCATTTATAATAACTGCTGATGGTAGTTTTTGGTGATTTTGGCAGATAATCACATGGAAGGACACCAAGAAAATGTAGATTGCACGAAACCTTATCCATGATAGAGGTAAGCTGTACAGTGTTCATTTTATGTATTAATAGTAATCAACCAGAACCTGTCGACGATTTGAAACTTCAATTAGACTGTCAAAGACAGAGTAAATTAATAAAGTAACAGTACGGGGTAGAGGTTGTATAAAACGGGCTTCTAGTCTAATATTTACACTCTTGATAAGTGACAAATGCTGACTGCACTCCTCATCCGGTGTGAAGTTAAAGGCGTACAGTGTATACCCATGCAGAAATTCTTCTCGATCAATAGACAGAGGCTGGTTTTTAAGATGTCTTCCAGAAGCCAATGCTAACTGGTAAAACTCCCGCACTGCAGAACCGTTTTCATATTCAGGTTGCAAAGGTTTTGCGGGGTACTGTTGGCCATCCACATAAACTGCTAGAAATTCAAGGTCATAGTTTTTAAACGCAAAGGGGTTTTTAATATATGATCCTGTAAATGCATCATTATCAACCATCGCTATAACCATAGATTTTGGCAGTGTGCCTAAGAACAAGTTTTCTTGATTACAGACACGCGAACCTGCAGGTATTGAGAATGTCTTCATACACACACGGTCCACAGGGTATTTTGCTGTTGTTGTAAGCAGTGCTTGAGCATGACCCAACCTCACAGCAGGTGCCACGGACACTTTTTTCACAAACAGTGATGCAGACAATATGCTTAGTTTATAAGGTGTACCGTTGCTCCTCATTAAACAGAACTCATCTTTATCTCTGGTCAGACGAACTTTAAGATCTAGACCAGGAATTAGAAGTTTTGACTGAAAAAATATATCATTATGTACAGGTGCTAACAGCTCGACGATATTACTAGCATTGGTAAAGGCTGCTCTCTTTGTCAGGCCGCGATTTTCCCCAGCGGGGTCTGCGACATCCATTTGTCCTGCTGTGTCTTTGTAAAAGAGCCCTGCAGAGAAATTTGTTTCAAGCGTGTCTTTACCATAATTGGTAAGACAATCTATTATGCAGCGATACGGATATGTACTTGAACTCTGTGATATAAGACGATCCCCAAGCGATACATCCACTTGTGAAAATATTGTTGCTCCAGGATAGTTAATAAGCCCAACCGGGTCCCCATCTGCGATATCAGTGCCATCAGGATTGGTAAGCTTGACCCGCAAAAACAGAAGTGTATTGTTTAGGTCAATGTAATCCTCACCAGCCCCCGCAATAAAAAACTCTAAAGGTGTTGTCTCCGATATTGCTGATAACGGGGGGACTTCAATATAAGTATTTCTTTCAAGTGACATTTGGGTGGGTGCTACGGTGAAAAGATCCAGCTCAGTTTTTAAACATTCTTGTGACATGTTATGTATTACCGCCATATTTTTAAAATATTGTATTAACAGCTCTCTTTGCTCTTTTTGACCCAGTACGCTTGGCTGTCTCCTTACGCTTGCGTTTTACAACTGGTGTTTTTTTCTGAGCACGTTTTGTTTTCTTCTGTGTCTGGCCACTCCTCCGTACCCCTGGCGGCCTGGAACCTCTTTTGCGAGCCATCACCATTAACCCGGATCCATCTTGAGTACCATCGTTGTTAAAAGATCGTGATAATGTATTGCTAACAACATCGGTTAATATATTTTTCGCCGCTTATTTAAGATGTGGTTTCGCTATGCTAAATCCATGCTTTAGCAAAGGTATTGCCATTCTAAAAAGCCCACGAAAAAGGCCACCAATCCCCGATCCATACATAACTCCGCCCCCTACATAGCCGGGGAGGCCGCCACCAGCTTGATTCTGGTAATACGTCACGTAACGCATCGGGTCAGCGTTATGATTGGTGTGATAAATCATTTTTAATTTTTTTCTCTCCTAAGCGTTTATTAAAAAACACACTGTTTCACAGGTCTGAAGTGGAGTTTAGCAGTCACCTTCCCGTAACTAAAACATATGTCCTGATTTCGATCGTCTTTCACCTGTATACATATCTCAGTGATGGAGGATTTATTAACCGGGACGTAATGTGGTCTGTCGTATCGAACACTAACAATTTTGTTATTCTCACCATCTATATGAACACACCTTAGTAGTGGGACGTGATGGTCTCCAACTGATTGATATTGTATTATATCCGTATATATATATATATATTGTGTAGAATCCTCCATTTATGTCTGCTTGATGAGGTGCATACGTCACAGACTTGTACCCAATACTGTGGTTTTCAACAGGTTGATCATTAGTTTCTATTGCGACCCCTGGTTTTAATCCTAAAATAACGGCCAACTTTCCGTAAAATGTGAGCGATGTCTTCGGTGGACCTTTCAGAAACACTTTGTTTTTAACATGGTCAAAACCAAAACTCACATGTGGTGGTAGATTTGCATTGATCTCCCTGATCAAAAAAACAACGTCGTCATAATATCCAGCTTTTAACCTGTGTAGTACATTTGATATCTTTTTATCCCTGAAGATGAAGATCTCAATCTCTTTACCTTCAGCGGTGTATTCGGGGGTGTGATCCTCACTATTTGCACCTGTTGTTGTTGTTTCCCCATAGTTGAAGATGAAAGCTGCATCTTCCTCATTAAAAGTATACCAGCTTCTAGGATATTCAAATTCGATCAAACCAACTTCCCATTCACCTTTTAGGTTTATAGTTCTTGCTAATCTGGTTGTATAGCTAGATATGGTATTTTCAGGATAAGCAGTTAACGAAGCATTGCAGGGGAGCGTGACATAAAATCCACCCTCAGCCATGACCGGTTTTTACACTAATGCATTCATGTTATGCAGGATTTTGTTTTTATGGTACTTGTACATCAACCAGCTCTTTCTGATCAACCCACGATGCAAATTTTGCAGGCCATCCGAGCCATTGTACCAGCAGCATTGTTTTACGCCCCTTCTTCTTCTTATCTAAAATTTTTTCCACTTTAAATGTCTTGTTATCTTTCACAAATATTTTTTGTAATTCCTCTGCATAAAAAACCCCATCAATGACATCACCGTCATAATCACACAATCTGTAGACAGGCGGGTTACGGGGGATGCATGCTGTTACTGTGAAAAATTCCTGTGTGTAGTTTTCCTCATACCCTTTCGTGAACGGGCCTCTTACTTTAGAAATTCTGACAACATCACCAATTTTATATTTAAATTTGGGGGCCACACAGCGAGCACCGCTAGCGCCATATAGATTATGAAACACCACAGATTCATTCTCTTTGTTCACATCGATTGGCCTCATCTTTATACTTCTATGGTAGCTACTGTTATATCCATCCGTTATGTCTTGAAGAATGTCGATGTAGCGTTTGGAGTTTATAGCTGTTAAATACCGCCACATTCTACCCTTTAACGTTCTATTAAACCTCTCAACAACACATGCCTTTAATTCAGTGGCAGGTGTAAAATGTATAATGTTATATTTTTTCATTAGATTTTGAAAGTGTTTATTGTGGAATTCCTTCCCTTTATCGGTCTGTAATCGCAATGGTTTTCGTCCATCATTCAATATGGATTCAAAAGCTTTAGTCACTTCATGCCCGCTCTTGTTTTTTAAAACACGCGTCCATGCATATTTACTAAACAGGTCGATACATGTCAAGAGAAAATGATTGTTGTCATTTTCTTTGGAATATGCTGACATATCAACAAGATCAGCCTGAAATTGAAAATCAATGCCGAAGACAAAGACACGATTCCTTTTGTATTTCACAGGTGCTGTTCTGTGCAGCGTGTAAGCATCTTCACCAGCGAGCCAGTCCGACACTTGTTTGTCGGATAAACGAACACCTGTTTCTTTTAAAACAGCATCTTTTAAACGTTTTTTACCCCCTAAAACTCGTCAACTCGCATCTAATATGGCGTTTAAGTAAACATTTTGCCAGCCCCATTGCACAACATGTATTCCCCATTTCAGTATCACAGTCAGACAACTTGTGCGGACCCCTTCCAGTTGTCCATGTCGTCATAGACAATCTGTTCGCTGCTGACATCCACAACTTTCTCTCTGACTTCACGAAGTTTTTCCACAATGTAAACTTCGTCACGCAGTTCGTGCAAAATAGTATCCACTGACCCCTGGATCCTTTGGGGATGAATTCTTAAACTACACCGGCTCAGTGCCTGAGCTATGATGTGTTTGAGTCCTGGTTTAATTAGATTATGAGTCAGCTCCTCAAAGTATGTGTCAAAGAAATAGGCATCAGGTTCAAACAAACAGGAATGTCTAATCTGACTCGGGTGCTGCACCTCACAACCCAAGCAAATCTGTTTTAGCTTTTTGTTGATGAGATGTTCCAGGAGGACCACAACAGTTGCTTTTATGATTCTGAACCCATCAGACCGAATAATTCCGTCTGTGTCGTCAACCCCACCATAGGCTGCAGCTCCAGCTACTGCTCCTGTGTTCCCGTATGGTGTTGTAAGGAAAGTCAGGTTGTGATATCCCAGATCCATGCAAAATTTATCCAGCCAGCTGTTGTCATAAGTTTGTGGGTGGGACTCCTGCGATATAGCACTGTCATTAGACATTGTTATGTCATAACTTTGTGGGTGGGGTTCAAATGGCATAGCGTTATCGTCAGGCATCGCTGGTCCAGTCTCAGAGGTACTGGTGTAGCAGTAGTTAGATGCAGTTTCTTGAGACATGGTGAATGAATGTAGTGAGTGTACCAATCTTGCAGATGTTTTAATGTTTGTAGTAAGTGGGCGGACTTAAGAGGCGGTCTTCTTGGCTGGTAACGCCCTGCTCAGGATGAAACAATTTCACCTTTACACTGTTGTAGCGATCGTACATATCACACCATCTGAACATCTTGTTAATACAGGTAAAAACATTGTCAAACAGACAAATATCTTTCCACTGAAACAAAAATTTCATGTCATAGCACACGTGATGCTCAGTCTCAGGGATAGGCCATGCACGTTCGCAGAGTTTTGTCTTTTCGTTGGAGCAAAATATATAGACACAATCGTCTGGTAGCTTTTTACTATGATCACCGACCACGCGAAATCTCGTGTCAGGACTCACACCATCCCACTCTGCGATGTACAACGGTTCGTCGCCACAGTCATTCAGATCTCTCCAAACGTAGTTGAAAAAAATAAACCAGTCTTTCGCAGGGAAAATCAGACACGGCTCCTGTGATGTAAATTCATCTCCAACATCCACAGCGTAGAGTTTTACAACCCGCATCACTTTGTCAAACACATAGCGCCCGACGCGTCCACCAGACATTGAGAAATCACGTTTCACAAATTTCATATCTTAATGAAGAAACTTCGTCAAACTGACGCTTTGTCTCTTCTTTGGTGCAAAAGTCAACTTTTCACCCATTTCAACAGGGCCTCTTGTTGGTGAAATACACATCACTTTTCTTGTAGTTTTAGGGGTGCTTGGACTACCCATTGTAACAGATGACTTGCAGAATCTCCTCTGTGTTCAACAAATGTAGCCCATAAACCTTATTTAAATAACAGGACCAGGATTCACCAAAATGTCATAAAAATGCCAAATCTGGGCTGAGATACAACCACCATAAATTTACCCATATATCTAACTATAAATCCAACTCACCCTATATCTCATTGACACTCTTGACCTGCCAATCAGAGGGACAACACCCATAAATTCAGCCATAAAAACAACCATTGACAACCACTGACCTGCCAATCAAGGCTCACAGCCCTCATAAAACATATTTGACATCCACTGTCCAGTCAGCTTGAGTGACAACACACAGAAAATCTGGGTCATAAATTAGGGCCATAAATTAGGGTAATAAATCATTATTCTGACACAGTGTATATGATACTCTACTCATGTATTCTCTTGCTGGAGCATCACAGATCAGAGCTTCAATAGATGGTGTAAGTCTGGTCTTGATAACTTATTCCATTGTCCTTCAGATGCTTGTACTCATTCCCCTAGTGAAAAAAATATACTTTATTGTATTTTAAATATATTCCCTTTATCTATAGTACATTGCAAATATACTAACTAATGTGAACTTAATTTACTAATCCTTTAGAAAACTATCTTTAAATATATAAAAAGTATATTAGCATCATGTTTTCACAATACAACTTTTAACACACTTTAAAATAATTAGTATTTTAGAAAAATAGACGAAGTGTAAGTTCAGTTTATTTTTTAAAAGTGTATTTGCACTTTATAAAAATATATTTGAGGTATATTTCAACTGTGTGCTGAAAATGATCATTGTAACAATGCACTGAAAGTATATTTAAAAAATACATTATTTAATATCCTGAAGTTGTATTGTATCTAAAGTTAAATTTGAGTTGTTTTTTTTAAGTTCACTTATCAACAGTTGAAGTGGATCAAAAAAGTTCAGCAAAGTTGTCCTAAGAAGAAGGTTTTAGGACAACTTTGATTAAAGGTTTTGATCCGCTTCAAATGTTGACTATATTATACAAAGTATAAGTAATAACAAAGTGTATTGTTATTGACAGCAAAGTGTGTAATGTTTAATATTTGGAATAAGCCAAAGGTACTGAGCATACAGTATATACTATTACCTGTAAAATAATATATTCAGTGTATATTGGTTGTGTGTTCTGAATACACTCGTAATTATTTTGTAATGTACTTAAATCACAAATAAAGTGTACTTATAACACAAATAAAATATACTTTTAACACAAATTAAGTACACTTTAATATCACTAATCAAGCATGTAATTAGTCCCTACACAGATATATATTAAAAGTGTACTAAATATACTTAAAGTTGTGTTTTAATACAACTTAATTACAACTAAAATATACTTAGTACAAAATTAGTTGTTTCAAAACACACTTTAGCACACTTTAAGTTAACTAATCATTAACACACTTGACATATACTAATAATTAGTCTTGCTGCAAGTATACTTAGCATACTTTTTTTTCACTAGGGCAACCATTTGTCAGTTTATGCTACAGAGTTATTGGCACTATTATTGGCCCTGCAGTGGTTAGAGGAGAAATAAATAACACAGTTATTGCATCTGATAGTTATTCTGCACTGGAAAGCATAAGATCTGGCAGGTCATCTTTTAGGATGGACATAATCAATGAAATATTGCATGAGATGTATAATTTAAAAGTTAAGGGCAAATCAATACAATTAATTTGGGTTCCTGCTCATGTCGGTGTGGAAGGGAATGAGAAGGTGGATATTTTGGCTAAACAAACTCTAAAATGAAAACAGATTGATCAACAAGTTCCATTAAGCAATACAGAAGCTAAAGAGCACAGCAGGAAATATGCGCATTCAGTACGGCAGGTACATTGGGATCAGGGATGGGCAGTATTTATGATACAAGTATTTCAAATATGTAATTCAAATACAAAATAGTATTTGTAATTTGTATTTGACTGGGTTGATGAAAATAGCTTCGTATTTTTTATAAAAATACTTTAGTGTTTTGTATTTTTGTATTTTTAAAATACTGTAAAATACTTTGTAAGAAGTCTACATGATGACATCATAAAATTGCGGCCTCTGATTGGTGCGAACTCAGTAGTTTGCCCAGACTTGATCGGGATCGATCAAATAGGGCAATTGATGGAAGGTTTGCAAAGAAATTTCATGCCTTTTAGTATTTTTAAAATACAAAAATACAGTATTTTATTTTGATACATGGTGTGGCTGCTGTATTTTGTAGTTTATTTTGATACACTTAAAATTAAGGTATTTTGTATTTTATTTTAAAATACATTTTGATGTATTTTTGCCCAACCCTGATTGGGATGGCATTGAAACAGGCAGAAATTTATATAATATAAATATCAAGTTGGAGCTGTGAGGAGGGAGAGCAGGAATCGAAGAGAAGGAAGTATCATAACTCGGATGAGAAAAGGTCATACTGGACTCAACAGTACATTATATAAAACTGGAAAACATTTAACTGGGGAATGCACACACTGTAGCCAACAAGATAAAGTAAATATATATATATATATATATATATATATATATAATGTTTATTTCTATTCTATATACAAGCAAGTATCTTGATCCATATACTCCATTCCAGTCGGTGGCGGTAATGCACCAATAAGTTCGGTTGCCAAAGAAGAAGAAATGAAGCTCCATTGCTGCTGCTGTTGTGATGCTCATCTTCTGAACAAAAGCTCAATCAGCATGAACTGATCGCTGCGCGTGATTGACAGCTGTGATTGTGAGTCCAATCCGCCGTGTTTTATTGATCACATGATCTGTAGTCTGTCAGTTTAGAATGAACCTGTAGTTCAGATCATCATCCGTGTTCAATAAGACACAGAAATCACATCAACATCTGCTGGATTATCACACACTTCACTGAATGACAGTGTGACACATGATTCAGAGCTTGTGTTAATGACAAACACTGTGTAATAATAACGTGTGTGTAATATAACTTTACAATAATGTTTCATTAGTTAACATGAACTAATAACACTTCTACAGCATTTATTAATCTCAGTTTGTGTTATTTTTAACATTTACTAATACATTTTAGAGCAAAAGTTGCACCTGTTAACATTATTTCCATGAACGAACAGTGAACAGTTGTATTTTGAACTTATTGAAAGTCAGAAACTATTGTGAAATTAGTGAAACACAATCAACAATCCCAAAGTGATGGACCTGCTGCTCCTGTTTCATCAATGTTGTCATGGTTCTGCGTCTCTGAGACGGACGTGTGTGTGTGTTTCTCAGGAGTGTATGTGTGATGGCTGGGAAGGTGAAGTGGGTGACGGACATCGAGAAGTCGGTGCTGATCAATAACTTTGAGAAGAGAGGATGGATCCAGGTGACGGACAGCGACGACTGGAACTTCTACTGGCAAGAGCTCGATTCATTTGATCCGTTCACACTGACACTGAAACACAGCTGAACTAGATCCTGAAACACAGATTTGATCAGATCACTTCATGTCGTCCGCAGGATGAGCGTCCAGACCATCCGCAGCGTGTTCAGCGTGGACACCGGCTACCGGCTACCGGCTGACCGGCGACCAGATGGTCAACCACTTCCCCAACCACTACGAGCTGACCAGGAAGGACCTGATGATCAAGAACATCAAGCGCTACCGCAAAGACCTGGAGAAGGAGGCCAGTCCCTTAGCCGAGAAGGACGAGATTGGGAAATACCTCTACCTGGGTAAAACCAGCAGCTGCTTTCTTCCTCTCTCGCTCGCGTGTGGGTCGCTCATAGTCTCGTTTGTAGTCTCAATATGCATATATATTAGGGCTGTCAATAGATTAAATTTTTTTAATTGCACACTTATTGTGAAATTAAGAATACATAATTTATCTTGTTTTAAAGGTACCCTAGAACTTTTTTTAAAAGATGTAATATAAGTCTAAGGTGTCCCCTGAATGTGTCTGTGAAGTTTCAGCTCAAAATACCGAATTCTCGGATTCTCTGAATACAGTGAGAAACGATGGGAACTTTAACCACATTTAACAGTACATTAGCAACATGCTAATGAAACATTTAGAAAGACAATTTACAAATATCACTACAAATATCATGTTATCATGGATCATGTCAGTTATTATTGCTTCATCTGCCATTTTTCGCTATTGTTCTTGCTTGCTTACCTAGTCTGATGATTCAGCTGTGCAGATCCAGACGTGTAATCCCTTTCATAATGTTGGGAACATGGGCTGGCATATGCAAATATTGGGGCGTACACCCCGACTGTTACGTAACAGTCGGTGTTATGTTGAGATTCGCCTGTTCTTCGGAGGTCTTTTAAACAAATGAGATTTATATAAGAAGGAGGAAACAATGGAGTTTGAGACTCACTGTATGTCTTTTCCATGTACTGAACCCTTGTTATTCAACTATGCCAAGGTAAATTCAATTTTTGAATCAAGGGCACCTTTAACACATCTATTTTGCCATCACTGCCTATATCCAGCAAAGTAAACCATCAGATTGAAGTGTTATTTTCACAAAACTGTTTTTCAGCTTTTTTCAAGGTAAATTTAGATGTCTTTCCAAAAAAGGACACCAAATAACCAAATAATATGATTTAATATAGTTCATACATGTATGTACATTTATTGTCACCGCAGTCGTCTTTACTTTGATTGCAATCCTCATCCATCAAAACTTTCATAGCTTTCATTTTTTTATTATAAATTATTTTTAAAAATGAAACTTTCATATATTCTAGATTCCCTACATGTAAAGTAAAACATTTCAAAAGTTTTTTTTTTTTTTTTTAATTTTGATGAGAGCGTACAGCTCATGAAAGTCCAAAATCCAGTATCTCAAAATATTAGAATATTTCCTAAGATCAATCAAAAAATGGATTTGCAAAACAGAAAAGTTCAAGTTCTTTAAAGTATGTTCATTTGTACACTCAATACTTGGTCGGCAGCACATATTACAGCAAATGACTTGCTCCTAGCACAAATTACAGCATCAGTGAAGTGTGGCATGGAAGTGATCAGCCTGTGGCACTGCTGAGGCACTATTGAGCCTTCAGATCATCTGTATATTGTTGGATCGACTGTTTCTCATCTTTCTCTTGAAAATATTCCATAGATTCAGGTCAGGCATGTTGGCTGGCCAATAAAACACAGTAATATCATGGTCAGCAAACTACTTGGAATTGGTTTTTGCACCGTGGGCAGGTGCTGGAAAAGGAAATCAGCATCTCCATAAAGCTTGTCAGCAGATGGAAGCATAAAGTGCTCCAAAATCTCCTGGAAGATGGCTGCATTGACTTTGCACTTGATAAAACACAATGGACCAACACCAGCAGACGTCACGACCCCCCAAATCATTACTAACTTCAGAAACTTTTTCTCCTTAGCCCAGGTAAGATGCTTCTGACGTTGTTTCTGTTTCAGAAGTGGCTTGGTAGTCCTTTTCCTGAAGATGTCTGAGTGTGGTGACTCTTGATGCGCTGACTCCGGCTTCATTTGACTCATTGTGAAGCTCTCCCAAGTGTTTAATCGGCTTTACTTGACAGTATTCTCAAGCTTGTGGTCATCCCTGTTGCTTGTGCACCTTTGCCTACCCAATTTTTTCCTTCCAGTCAACTTTGCATTTAATATGCTTTGATACATCACTCTGTAAACAGCCACCACATTCAGTAATGACCTTCTGTGACTTACTCTCTTTGTGGAGGGTGTCAATGATTGTCTCCTGGACCATTGCCAAGTCAGCAGTCTTCCCCATTAGTGTGGTTTCAAAGAACAAGAGATACCCGGAATTTATACTGTAGGGATGGTCATTTAATAAAACTCAAATGTAAATATTCTAATATTTTGAGATACTGGATTTTGGACTTTCATGAGCTGTACGCTCTAATCATCAAATAAAAAAAAATAATAATAAAAAAAATTTAAATGTTTTACTTTACATGTAGGGAATCTAGAATATATGAAAGTTTCATTTTTAAATAATAATTTAAAATAAATTATAATTAAAATAAAATAAATAATTTAAAATAAATTAAATAATAATTTTAAATAATTTTAAAATAATTTACAATAAAAAAATGAACTTTTTCATGATATTCTAATTATATGACCAGCACCTGTACAGCGGTGGGATGTTTTCATGTTCTGTTCAGACAGGAACAACGATGCAGGAGGACTCGCGCTCTTCAGATACAATCACAGAATATGACAGAGTTCGTGTTTTAAAGTGAAACAGACACTGGAATGAGTAATTCTCTCTCCCATCTCTGATATAATCAACATGGACTTAAAGATCATCTAACCGCGTGATGTAAATTACGTTATGACGCAATTTCACATGCTTCCATAATGTTTTTGCATTAAATTATTTTAACACATTAAGGATTTTGAATTAATCGCGTGTTAACGCGTTAACGTTGACAGCCCTAATATATATATATATATATATATAGCTCAAATTGAGTAAACACCGTTTTTTACAACTTACCAGATTGTTCGACCTCCTCACTCACTTTCTTCCAAGCAAGATCCTTTTTATTCCTGCTTCTATAAAAGTATGACTAGTACAGGGATGATTTTGTCCTCCATTGTTGTTTTAGATTTCTGCCTCCGCTCGCTACGTCGAAATCACGTCACTACTAGAGCAAGCTCTTTTTCAACTTGCGCGAATCAAGGGCTATGTGGTTTAAACGCCCAAAATGCTCAATTCGCGCCACAGGATGTCTATTCGCATCTTATTTTTCCTATTTAAAACTTGACACTTCTGTAGTTACATCGTGTACTAAGACCGACGGAAAATGAAAAGTTGTGATTTTTCCAGGCAGATATGGCTAGGAACTATACTCTCATTCTGGCGTAATAATCAAGGAACTTTGCTGCTGTACCATGGCTGCAGCAGGAGCAATGATATCACGCAGATGCTAACGGTCTAATCAGATTCAATGGACTATGCTAAGCTATGCTAAAAGTGGTACCGCCAGACCTGGAGATCGGCTGAATGGATTCGAAAACGGTAAAACTCAACTGTTTAACTCTAGGGGAGTTGGAAAATGAGCCTATTTTCAAAAAAAGTGGAGTGTTCCTTTAACGCTTCATTCGTGTCTGGTGTGAACGCACCATGACTCTGACCGTAGATTTCGTGCCGGTGACGTTCATGCTGCCGGCCGACTACAACCTGTTCGTGGAGGAGTTCAGGAAGAGCCCGTCCAGCACGTGGATCATGAAGCCGTGTGGGAAGGCGCAGGGAAAAGGCATCTTCCTCATCAACAAGCTCTCTCAGATCAAGAAGTGGTCCCGCGACAGCCGCACGTCCACGTAAGACGCTCATCTTCTGTCAAACACGTTAAATAGCTGGATTTCAGTCTGAACTGCTGGCGTTTGACAGGTTTGTGGCAGCGAACAGCGGGAAGGAGGCGTACGTCATCTCTCTGTACATCGACAACCCTCTGCTGATCGGCGGGAAGAAGTTCGACCTGCGTCTGTATGTGCTGGTGACCAGCTACAGGCCGCTCAAATGCTACATGTGAGTATGTGACCGCCGCACGCCACTGCATCGCTCCGTCCGCACTGACCGCTCTGTGTTTCAGGTACAAACTGGGCTTCTGCCGCTTCTGCACGGTCAAATACACGCCCAGCACCAGTGAGCTGGACAACATGTTCGTGCACCTCACCAACGTGGCCATCCAGAAACACGGCGTGAGTCGCTCGCACCCACAGCTAGATTCTGAGTGCTGCACAACCACTGATTCAAACAAAAGATTCGTCAAGCTTCATGAAGTTTGAAATCGCTCATCACTAGATACTGGGAAATAATGTCCTTATTTTGTTCTTTTGGCGCACAAAAAGTGTTCTTGTCGCTTTATAGGGCTGGGTAAAAAATATCGCTTACTCGATTTTAATGGATTCTCATTTTTACAAACCGATATCGATTCTTAAATCCCAAGATTTACTTCAAATCTTTTCAACTTGGCAGTTTGACACGTGATCCGAATCACTGATTTGAAACAAAAGATTCGAAGTATCGCTTTGAAATCGGCCATCACTAGATATTGTTGAAAAGTCGCTATTTTGTTTTTCTGGCGCACAAAAAAAATCATCCAAAATATCTTAATTTGTGTTCAGAAGATGACTGAATTGTTGGTATTTTGGCCAATTGAGCATGTTGATTGACGAATATAGACTATTGATACCTGCTGATATAGAGCCATATTTCCTGACTAGGGTCGCAAAGGGGCGGAAACTTTCCACGGGAACTTAACCTGGGGAATTTTGGAAATATTTATGAGAATTTATGGGAAATAATTGGAAGTTTTGGTAAATTTTTATAGATTTATAATATTTATATAAAATATATAATATAAAAACAAATAAAAACAATTTGTTTGGTCATAACATGAAATAACAGTTATTTATTTTTGCATTCAATTAATTCTAATTTGTAAATATGTGAAATAAATATATTTTATTGCAGCATTTATTTATTTATTTCAGTGTCACATGATCCTTCAGAAATCATTCTAATATGCTGATTTGATACTCAGTTATTATCAATGTTGGAAACAGTTGTGCTGATGAATATTTTTTTGGAAACTGTGATACTATTTTCAGGATTCACTGATTAATAAAAAGTTAAAAAGAACAGAATTTATTCAAAATAGAAATCTTTTCTAACAATATAAATCTTTACTATCACTTTTTATCAATTTCACACATCCTTGCTGAATAAAAGTTTTAATTTCTTTCAAAAAAAAAAAAAAAATATTGACCCCAAACTTTTGAACAGTAGTGTATATTGTTACAAAAGATTTATATTTGAAATAAATGCTGTTCTTTACATTTTTATTCATCAAAGAATCCTGAAAAAGTATCACAGGTTATAAAAATATTAAGCAGCACAACTGTTTCCAACATTGATAATTCAGCATCAAATCATCATATTAGAATGATTTCTGAAGGATCATGTGACACTGAAGACTGGAGAAATGATGCTGAAAATGATCACAGGAATAAATGATATTTTTATGTCTATCAAAATAGAAAACCATAATTTTAAATTGTAGTTCTGTTTCACAATATTACTGGGGGAATGCGCAGTGCATGCAGGGGTGTGCATATATTCCCATTAATTCCCATATATTTGAGCGCAGGACGACTACAATCACGTTCACGGCGGGAAGTGGACGGTCAGTAACCTGCGACTCTATCTGGAGAGCACTCGAGGACGGGACGTCACCAACCACCTGTTTGACCAGATCCACTGGATCATGGTGCAGTCGCTCAAAGCCGTGGCTGTGAGTCCAGATCATGAGGGAGCGATTGTTCTGATGAAGCATGAACACATGTCACAATCACAATAATGTGTTCCTCTTCCTGTCTGCAGCCCGTCATGAACAATGACAAGCACTGCTTCGAGTGTTACGGCTACGACATCATCATCGACGACAGGCTCAAGCCGTGGCTGATCGAGGTCACATGACATCTCTGGGGTTTGAAAAGTCTTCTATATTTCTATCGCTCATTATTTCAGCGAGTGACCGTGTGCGTCTCTCTCAGGTGAACGCGTCTCCGTCGCTCACCTCCAGCACGGCCAACGACCGCATCCTGAAGTACAACCTGATCAACGACACGCTGAACATCGTCACGCCCAACGGAGAGATCCCCGACTGCCGCTGGAACCGCAGCCTGCCCAAAGAGGCTCTGGGACACTATCTAGTGCTGTGAGTGGGTGCAGACGCCTCCGTGTGACGTCTCGTCCCGTCAGCGGCTCCTCTATATCAGTCTCTCTCTCTCCGTCTCACAGATACGACGAGGAGCAGGCTCTGAGCGAGAGCGCCGACCTCAGGAGCCGCTCGGGGCAGTCGCTGGGGTCAAAGGGCAGCAGGTCCGGCAGCGTGCGCCCGCCTTTCCCCGCCACCTGGAAGTGACGCTGTCCGAATGAGGCCTTCACTGGAGCTGTGCTCTGAAAGACATTAATGCTTTTATTTATTCATCATTATTGAATTAAAGTGACAGTACAGACATTTATAATGATACTGAAGATTTCTGTTTCAAATTAATGGTGCTCTTTTGTGCTTCTGTTCATCAAAAACTCCTGAAAATAAAATCTATCACAGTTTCCACAAAAATATAAAGCAGCATAACTGTTTTCAACATTGCCCAAAGACGAGTCTTACATAGATATATTTACATAATAGATACAAAATAGTGTAGGACATGCAGCGTAAGCTTTTTGAAGAATACGGAAAGCAGAAGCACATGCAAATTGATCATTTGTTTATATAAAGGATATACATTTACATTTTTTTTTTCTAAAATGACCGATCGTTTCACTAGATCAGACCCTTATTCCTCGTCTGGTATTGTTTAAAGCTCTTTGAAGCTGCACTGAAACTGTAATTTTGACCTTCAACCGTTTGGGCTCCATTGAAGTCCACTATAAGGAGAATAATACTTATAATATAATACTTATATTATACTTATAATACTTAATAATAATTTCTTTTCGACTGAAGAAAGAAAGACATGAACATCTTGGATGACATGGAGGTGAATAAATTATCAGGAAAATTTTATTTGAAAGTAAACTAATCATTTAACACTAACCAACTTCTGTTCATTTCTAGTTTAAAAAATGAGTGCGCTCAAACCTACGTGAGTACCTTAACCACTGACAAAAGAACCTGCAACTAACGCTATTTGGTTAATAGTTTTTTAAATCACATGCACTATCATATAAAAAAACAACAACAACAAACAGTTATTTGACAAAATTTGACATTTCAACACTTGCTGGTGAATCTGTTGGACGAGACCACGGAAGAGATGAGAGCTCAGATCACACAGCACATGAAAAAATTTACAGTAGTTTCCTGTAATTGCCCTGCCTTTTCACAATAAAATTCTGAATACGGTATTATAAAATATCACAGTTAAATCCTGTGAAGGGACAATAATGTAATTCACTGTGAAGTAGTTACATCTTGTGAAATCCTGGAAATAATTCACAGTGTGACAAATGTCTTGAAATAATTTATTAGAAAAATAATACACACCCAAAGTGGTAATGCAGCCACACAAAGCCAATAAAGGCTTAAAGGGTCATGAAACCCCCCTGTTTTACCCTGGTCATTCACAACTCAAAGCTCAAAAAACTCTGTGAAAATGGGCGTGTAAAGCTCTGGAAAAGTGGGAGTGTAGAGGGGGGGGAGAGAACAACCAATGAAACAGAGACATACAACACACTCATTATACAGAATAATGAATATTAATATATATGAGCACGGAGAAAATGACAAACTCACAAGCACAAGGAAAAAATGCAAAAGAATATTTAATGGGGCTAATAATAGGCTACTTTGATTACATTTACGAGCACTGCAGTCTCAAAATCAGTCTTTTGTCTATTAGAATAATCATGTCGTCACGTTCAGGCTACACCACTGTATCATGTCCAGTTTGCACATATGATTCATTTGAAGAAGACTTGATGAAATATGTGTGCATAACTACAGCGTGCTGGTTAATGTTTGGTGCAGGAGAATGTGTGAAATAAAAACTTTAAACATGGGTACTTCATTCTGTATGAGCTATGAACACATGGCTAGTGTTATTAAACTCATCTATGACACACTAAAGAAATCTCCTAACATTTGTCAATACATTACACAACTGATTAAAGATTAGTTGTACAGGTTATGGACTCTTGACTGTTGCATAGCAAATGTTTGCAATGAAAAAGTAATACATTACTCACTTCACTGAAGTTAGTACAGCTGTACTGTGGCTGTACAACTCAAAAACATAGAATAACACTTAATTTGAATATTTACTCTTCTGATCCAGCCCTATGCACAGCCCAGTTTCAGTTAATACTACAAAAATGATTTGGGTAGATTCAACTTAAAAATAATAATAATAAGTGCTACATATAGATTGTAACCAATTAAAATAAGCAAAAACAAAATGTTCAGTAATTGTGTTGCTTTAACTCATTTTGATTTAGTAAATTTAAAATGCAGCAAAAAAAACACATAGTCTTACACACTGGAGCAATAAATTCAAAACAACATTTCCAAAACTGGTATGTTATGTTGCTTGCATTTTTATTCATTCATAACACAGTCAAAAAAAAAAAAAAAAAATTATAACAAAAATAAAAAAATCTGCCTCGGCAGCTCTTTGGTCTGGGTCAGGCCAGAGAATCTCATCCACATCAGCAGGGGTAAAATTCACTACATGACTGCCTGATCCACCCCTGGCGCACATACAGTGGGTACGGAAAGTATTCAGACCCCCTTAAATTTTTCACTCTTTGTTATATTGCAGCCATTTGCTAAAATCATTAAGTTCATTTTTTTCCTCATCAATGTACACACAGCACCCCATATTGACAGAAAAACACAGAATTGTTTACATTTTTGCAGATTTATTAAAAACTCCTCTATTGGGTTTAGAACTGAAACTCTATCTGTATGCAAGGCAATTTGATGCATTTCTTTATTACATTAGCATAGTGCAACAGTGTATGTGTTGTCACAGCACAGAGTACAGCACTCAAAAGTTACTGTACAGAGCAGTCTTACTGCAAGTAGACCTACCTGTGTTCCTCCCTGAAGGTTCTGATGTGAAGCGATTCAAATTTGGCTGTTCTCGTTGCCCAGGCTCCCTCATAGTCATAACATGGACAAGGACAAGGTCAACTAAAGTGGCTCAAATTTCATCCGAGACTGCTTGTCTCCTTGTCCTTGCCCTTCCCCTTCCTTGTTCTCCTCCTCCTCTCCCTCCTTGACCTATTCCTTCATTTCTCTCTGGATCCATTGTTCAAAACTCATTGAACTGATTCGGGCAGTTTTAATCTATCTATTGAAGGATCTGATTGATGTGTGATCAATTTTGACTCAGTGTTTTCATCTGGGTAATTGTGTGCTAATTGAGCTCAAGCTACACTGACTTGAGTGAACAGTATGGAATGCTAGTGCTTTCAAAATGACCACATGATGTACGCAATAAGAAATGAAGGGATTTGTAAGTAAAGTTTTACAGTGACAGCTCAACAAATCTGACTTGTGTCAAAACAGGGGAGTAGTGTTTAGAGTTTAGGGAATTGGGAGTACTTTTTGATAAATGGTGTTATGGTTTTTTCAAATTTTAGTTCAAAAACCAGGTTATAGTGTTTTAGCAATCGAGAAAAACTGTAAGCAAACTTCTGAGTGTGAGAACTGTGAAATCTTTCAGATAAAATTGCCCTTCATTATATAGTTGACTCCAGTCTGAATGCATGTCAATGTGGTTTTGCTTACTTTAGAGGGCATGTGATGGGCTATATTAGTCACCCATAACAACATCTCACTTCCTTGAATAATGCGAGTGTATCCGTTGTGTTGCTATTGTTCATATTCACATCTCTTGATTACACAATGCTTAAAATAATATTTACCATGTGTGGTTATACATGTGGTTATGTGGTCGCACATGGGACAGCTGATATTTGAATTCTACGATCTGTTCATTCTCACAGGAACTTCTGTTCGAGGAAATGAGTGGATTTTGTGTGTGTGTGTGTGTGTGTTCTTGTACTTACGACATTGTGAGGACCAGCGTGAGTTTTTAACCAACAGAGTGAGGACATTTTTGGAAAGTGAGGACATTTTGGCCGGTCCTCACTTTGTCCACTGTTAAATCAACTCTAAATGCCTTCTAGAAGCTTTTTACCCGGAATTTCACACACTTTTGCACTCTTACTCCACCTATGGCCCAAAATCGGTACTGCGCCCTCTTACTCCACCTATGGCCCAAAATCGGTACTGCGCCCTCTTACTCCACCTATGGCCCAAAATCGGTACTGCGCCCTCTTACTCCACCTATGGCCCAAAATCGGTACTGCGCCCTCTTATTCCACCTATGGCCCAAAATCGGTACTGCACCCAAGTTATCTACAGTCTTTTGGATTTATATGCCTAACCTTGTGATATTTTTAAGGATTAAACAATTTAAAATGATTTCTGAGAACCTAACAGATTTCTGGGTTCAATATATTTTCTGAAATGTAAACATGAAGTAATTACAACCTATGGATGAAAGCAAGGTCATATGGGTAGTTGACAAATGGCCAAGAAAAAGTACTTTTTTTGGAACACATAACTTTTTAAGAAAAAATACTAATATTTATGGGGTATGAAAACTGCAGTTTCAGAAAATAGTAGTGATCAATGACTTCACATATTTTTTCACGTTTTCACTCAACAGCACTGTAAATGTGTCACATAATAATAACATTTATAATTGTAATTATAAATTGTTAATAATTAATAATTATAATTAATAATTGTTCACATTATTAAAACATTATTTTCTTAAAGTGATATTTATTTTACATGAAAGTACTAATTAGAATCATTTTCACCATGGATAGATGAACTTGATAAACTTTTCCCTACGAATGTCAATAAAACTTCTTCGCCAACCTTACAAAACTGTTTGAAATCTAAGAGGAGATATTATTGTAACTCCCCTAATGCCAAACTTGACTCTTTTTTTAAAATATATTTTAAAATAAGTATATTTTTCTGTTGTTTTATAAACAGAGTCAGAATATATAGTGTTTATTGTAACAATTATAACATTTATAATTATAACAATTATAAAGGAGGACATTTGTTTTTTGTTGAAACTTTATCTATTTGTTTTAATAGCTTCTTAAGGAGGTCTTGTCCTATTGTGTGACAGGCCAAAGTGTCACACCAAAAGACATTTCCTGTGACATTTCCTGTCACACCAAAGGACATCTGAGCTTTTGTGGCAGTTAATAACCATGCTAATACTAGCTGATACATTTGCATAATATTACATAGTCCTGCTGTTAAAAATACAAATTTGAATTAAAAAATGAAATTTAGGGGTGTCACACCAAAGGACAAAAAAACTTAACAACTTCAATGGTCTGAAAACATAGTTAAATATTTGAACAATTTTGAGAGAAATACTTACCATGTGCACTGTTCATGGGCTTCATAGGGGTCTTCAGTCACATGACCTTGAATGGGGTCATTCAACTAAATATAGTTGTCCATGATATTGCCCAACTTAATATCAGGTTATTGCATAACGCCAAAGGACATTTTCTTCTGTGACTTTATGAAATTCCTACACTTTTAGAAATGTATGTATAGGAAAAGTGATGACCACTTAGTGCAATAGACACTTGCACAATTATGCCAGGAGTGTTCATTAAGATTTTTAAACATTATTTTCTTTATTTATAAAAGTTAATATTTATGAAATAATTTTGTCTACCGTCACACCATAGGACGATTTTGAGATTTGGCTCAAAGCTGTAAAAAAATAAAAAATGTTGGTATTAAAACAACAAATTCATGTAAAACAAGAAAATGTTTATCCATTTACAGTATTCTAAATGATTAATTATTTTTTTTATCTTCTGTGACGGTGAAAAAGCAACGTTACGTCAACTACCCATCTACAGAAATGTCAAATGTTAGCATGCACGATGACTCTACCATGCCGAGGCTAATAATGTAAAGTAAATATAATCTGGAATGGTGAGATCATGCATTTCATATGGTATGGTAAAGCTGAGTGGCACAAATGCGTGGTCATAGCTAGGCTATACTAAGTATAAATCATAGTACTGTTGCCAGATGCCATTTTAAACATTACATCTGTATGTATTACATATAATTTTTTTAAATGCTTTTTATACATTTTTCTTGCCTTCCATGGTTATATAAAAGCCTTGCATTGTTACTGGTTACTTTAAAGTTAA